>VZTX01004865.1:21652-200482 GCA_013400915.1 Pardalotus punctatus | reverse complement strand
AATTTCTGCCTTTTTTTTTTTTTTTAATCCTTCTGCTTGTGTGGTACAACCTGAACTAAAATCTTTTACTTCTTTTTCTTCCCCCTTCACAGAGCAGCCAAGCATTTGATCAACTATATGGTACAATTTCCAGAAATTAAAGCACACTGATTTTCTACACAATCTTTAAAGAATAGAGTCAATCTGAGCTACTCTTACACCACAGAGCTATGGTGCACTGAAAAAGTGATTAGAAAGAGGTATTAGAACTGCATCCACTAAGGCCTTGTCATTTGCTCTCATTTGTGGAGGACGGCTTCACTTCCAGTCAAAGCTTCAGTCTTGCAGCAATCACCCTGACTCATGCCTAAGTAAGGAATTGTTGCCATAGTTAACATTTAGCTGATATGCCATCACAAACTTTTGCATCTTGTTATGTTCTGTGCATGTTCTGTCGTAGTCCTCTTCATATTTTCTCTCTTTTGAGTGCCTTTTCTGGTAAAGGTGACACATACAAAGTTCTCCAAACCTGCTTGCTTGTTCTCATTCCATAACATGTAATTTTTCCATTTCTGCAAGGACCATTTTGGTAGCTGTCTTTTTTCTCTACATTCTCAAGAAAATAAATACAGCAAGTTTTCCACTGTCTCATGTCAGGAAACTGTCTAACACATCTAAATTTCAGTCTCTCTACAGATGCTTCCAGTAATCTATGCCAAGGCTTCATATTCTGCAGCACCATTTCACTTGAATAATTTGTGCTGAGCTTAACACTTCTCCACATTTAAATAGACACTCTGCAAAGCTTTTACAGCATTGGTTTAGTACTTTCTTAGACTTAGGAAAGCAATCAAACATGTCTTCCATAACAAGTCACCTCAGCAAATGTATTGGCACTTCATCAAGAGACTTTCCTCACTTTCATATTCCTACCTGCTTTTATGACTTGCTCCTTCTAAATACAGCCTATCTCATCCCAGTTGGATTTATAGGATTTAATTCCTCTCTTGCATTCTCTTCATGTGGTACTCTTGCAAAATAATCACTCCAAGCATTGCCAATTAATTCAGCATTCATTTCAAATATACCTTATTTACCTCTTACATAAGCAAATGTGTTTGTATCCCTTATCATTTGTTCTCCTGCCTGCATGAGCTTGCAAATTTTTTTTTCCTATGTCTTCAGTCTTCCCCCTCCCTGGAGAGCTATAAAATTCACCGGTAACTCCACTTTTAGCTGACACTGCTGCTTCAGCTTCCTTTTTTGCTTGTCATATTTTCACTGATTTCAAGTGATTGTTCCAGTCTTTTCAACTCAACAGACTCTTTTACTTGAGTTTTTCATAAAAAAAATCTACTTCATTATCCAATTCAGTTCTGATATTACTACTGAGGACTTTCTGAAGAAAACCTACCTATAGTTCCAACTCTGCCCCATTTATGTTGATTGAATTTGACAGATCACAGATGTCAGAGGTGTTGCTAAGATTCCTGGAAAATGAGGATTATGTGTATCCAGTAGGATATGTTCTTGCCCACCCAATGGGTTTGTCTCAGTGATTTTTCTCAGGTTGAGATGGTGGTCTAGACAGCAATGACTTCCCTTGTCCCAGATGTCTGTAAGAGGCAAAACACTATTACATGGATGAAGAACCAAGGTAATGCAAAGCATGCAGATAAACCCAACAAGCATTAAAAAAATTTATAAAATGCTCAGCACTTTAAAGCTTCAAACATAATTTTCATGGACACATATTTTTTCAGAGGATCTCATTAGCAAACATGAGTTCCTTTTGAAAAATTTCTCCCTGACCTCTTTCATAAAATACGTCTCCTCCCAAGCAGCGGATGGGCTGCACAGTGTGTTTGCAGAAATGCCAGCAAAAATGGGTACCATATCCTCACTCATTATGTTGTGTTTTTACAGCCCAAAATCCTTCCACTGTGCAACCCTTGTTTAGTCTGGCTACTGTGTATAACATTCAACAAGAAAGCATAGAGGAAAAGAAATTGGCTTTCTGAAGGAAAGATTAATCCTCTCTGCAATGTCTCAGTGGTGCAATGCAAAATAATGTCAGTGGGGCAGCAGAAAGCTGTGTGCAACAGCTACTTGCAGCCAAGATGAGAGAAATGGGATAACCTCTAACCAGAACATCTAAAGCTCCGTCATGTCACTTGAGTGTTAATTTAATTTTTTGACAAGGTTACTTTAATTAGTTGGCAGATGATAGAAAGAAACCTGACAGGTAAGCATAACCTGACAGGTCTTGAATCCCCGCTGTCCCTCTGCCTTTTCATTTTGAGTTGAAATTTGGGCTAAAATTTGCGTTGCCATGAGGCTAAATGTTGGCATGGAAGTTCCTGCACCAGATGTTTGTTTCTCCTTTAGGAGATTGTGGATGTATACTTAAAATATTTTAACAACAACAACAACAATCAAAATGCACAGGAGCTTAAATTTTAAAGGACCCAAGCCAAGACTGACTTTTTACAGTTTTAGCCAGCAAAAAAGGACTGTTGAAGTCTTCCCAATTGAAAACACATATTATTCTCTGAAAGAGCATGGCTATAATAAAATATAAAAATTAAACAGCTTTCAGGGTCAGTGAGGAAAAAAATGAAATAAGATGCATTTCAGGGATGGGGGAGAAGCTGCCTAAATCTGTTTTTATTTTTTTTATGATTTAAACAATCTTACTATATTTAAGATCACATTTCACTGTACAATTAGGACAGCAGGCCTTCTCATTTAGGTCTTCTGGTGGTTAGAACTGGTGTTGAGAAATGGGAATTAGGAGTACTATATCTGCAACTGCCACTGATCACTTGGGCTTGATGCTGCAGACATTTCTGCATGTGAGTACCACTGCCTGCATGAATAGACCCAAAGTTCAGCAAGACCATTTGTAGGTGTTAAGCTGCACAGGACTGTGCGCTATTTCCAGGATGAGAGTCCTAACTTCCCACCTGGGTTTTGAAGTGTGAAATGTGCCTCCATGCCCTGAGGGTGAGCACAGCCCTCAGTTTCCTCTGTCATTTCCAGGTAAATCAGTGGAATTTTTGCTTAAAACTATTTTATTTTCCCTTAAGTTGACCTGATTTTGTACACTCCCTGCAGCCCAAATGCCAGACATTATATTTAAAACCTGAAAAACTTTTGTATGACATTCCTGTTTTGTAATACTCTTCTGACTAATAGCGAGCATGAGCACGAGCAAGCAATGAGACAACAATGAAAATCCAGCTTGGAACAATTCAGGGCACCACGGCTCAGCTGAGTGCATATCAATGTAGTGGGGGTTTCCTGTGTTGCTTCTGTGTTACCTTAGCTGTAATATTGGACAGTGTTCTATAAAGCAGGTTGTATTTTCTCTGTAGAGACTTTCATAGCTTTCAGGCTCACCAAGCAGATCCTTCTCTGACATCTGATGTATATTATATTGACAACAAATAACATCCTCTTGGTGCGAGTACTACTTGTCTGAAATTTTTACTTCTCACACATTTGACCATGGGATGGGATTTTATTTTATATTGAGCTCAAGAAAATATTTTGCTTCAAATTATCCTCTATTTGTGAAACTCATCTAATTAGGGTCAGTTAACATTCCTGTTTTCTATGTATTATAAAAATGACCTTGCTCAGCTCTAGGTATGGGTCTGCTGACTTTTCCACTAGAAGCTGCTGTCGGAGCAAAGCACCTCAGTCCTACAACACCTGATACAGCAAACAACATCTGTCCTCATGGAGGATGACATTTCAGTATGGGAATGCTGCATTGTGGACTGGTCTCCATTTCCAGCTCTTGTTCTGTTTTGGATCATCAAATGCAATTTCTCTTTGAGAAAACCATACAGTGCATGCTGCTAAGACCCCCATTTCCAGGGAAATGGCCTCTCCTGGGTCTAACAACTCTGCCTGTTTTCAGGCTGCCTTCCCTTCCCGTTCTGTCTCTGAGGAGAGGTGGTGTGGCTAAAAGCTGCCAAACCTCATCTCCCACAGGTCGTGTGCTTTGCAGAGCTCTGATCCTCGCTCCAGCTGCTGTGGGCCACAGCCAAAGTCACAAGAACAGTGACTTTGTGTGACTGTTCTACTAACTGTTCTACTAACAGTGACTTTCAGTGCTGACAACATACAGAGAATTTGCAGATCCCTAAACCAGGGACAGGTCCAGGGTGTTGCTTTTGCTGTCTAGGGCAGGGAATCCTGTGCATTTCTACCCCAACTTTCTCAACTGGAAGCCTGGAAACTCTGGCAACCACCTGAGTCAAAGCCTTAAGGAACTTGTGGGAAAGGAAACTGATCCTCCCCGGACACCCAAAGATCTCATAAGATTTGGGCAAGTATTGTGTAATTAGCACCACTCAATGAGCTCCATGAAAGGACCTCTGCCTCAGCAGAGAGGTTGTTGTGGTCTGGTCTCTTGTGCAGCTGGAGGGTTCATTGCCACCTTCACTCCTGCCTGGGTGACAATAATTTCAGAACTTTTTAAGGGATAGTGATGTCTTAAACCCAATGTTTTTCGGTTATAAAAACCCCACAAACATCAGAAACACTGACTTTCAATTATTAGGGGTTTACACTTCAAACAAATAAGCAGGTTCCTTGTAAAGTCAATCCTAAACTTGACTATATGACCAACATACAAGCATATAACTTTGTTTACTATTGCTCACAAAAATAAATTTTGTAATATTTAAAAGATTTAGTTCTGGTTTTCTGAGAATAGTTTCTGGTCTCTCAAATTTTATTTCCATTTTATATCATCATCTTGATGTCTATTTCCAGCACCTGGCTTGGAATCTATAAATAATAACCTCACTTTCAAGGCAAAAGTTTGTTCCTAAAGAAGAAAAAAACAAAACAAAACCAGAAACAAACCCAAGCCCCAAACCCCACTCTGTTAACATTACAACGAAGTTGTCGTTTTTTTGAACTAAGAAAAGCCAAAACATTGAAATCAAAAGTTAAAGTTGGCATGCAGAGATAAAGTGAAAATAAAATTAAGAGTGTTGTAAAAGTGCTATTAAAACATTGTGCATTGTCATATATATTATATATATTCATGGTTTGTGTGCATGTATGTAGGCAATATTTGGTACATGAGTATTTATTTCAGCATCTGGCTTAGCACAATTCTGATATTGGCAATGAACCAATCCAATTTGATCTTAAAGCATGTTATCTACTGATTAATTATCACATCACAGATTGAAATTTGGAGTGTTAAGATTTCAAAGATCAATTCTAGAACAAGAAATTAATGGACACAGTACATCATCTGCAAACACCATTCTGCTTTGCCCCACTCCTGCTCACCAGGATCACATTCCTGTTTCACATCCTGGTGTCCCTTCCAAACAACCACATGAAGGGCAGGGGAAATCCACAGTCAGTTTCTGAACAACCTCTAATGGGAGCAATAAGAAGAGTTGTGAGGCAGGGCACACCAGAAAATGCCCTTGGTTAACAAAGTACTCAGCCTCAGTTTCTCTTGCTCATTTATCTCCATAACTTAAAATTCCTGGTTATTGCAAGGTATCACATGCAAAACAGGGCAATTATCATCTCTAGTTTCTACCCTACACTCAAAACTGTTCAAACATTTCTTGACAGTAATTAAGTAAATTAAGTTCTGGAGGCTCTGATATAATTGTGAGAAGACAGAGTTCTCAGATTTCTTTTGTAATTAAATATTTTTTCATCACTCTGAAGAAGTCTCACATCATTTGCACAGAAATAGATTTTAGTAACTGCTCTGAACACATTTTGAAGAATTAACTACTGTGTAAAAGATGATAATTTCTATTTTCAGAAAAAAGAAAGTCTACTTGGTTTTTAAAGATGAAAGATCCATCTGAGCAGGCTTCCAGTTTGCTGTCTCTTTTGGTACAATCATGTGTGACAACCAGGAGAAGTCACTCACTTCCCACCCTTAGTGAATTGTCTCAGACCACTTCAAATAGATGGGGATTTTCCTTTTCTTTTTGGTGAAAGGAAGAGATTGGGTATTGCTAATTGCTCCATGCACAAGCGCAAACAATGTTGACTAAATTAAGTTCAGGAGTGAAGTTGTATTTTTGCTTATTGACTTGTACCTGTCATTAAAGGAGTCAGAGGCCACAGTTTCAGGCAGGTTTTTCCTCAGATTTTACAATCAATTCCTCCAGGATGCATTTCCTCCATGTACAACAACATATAAAATATTGCCCAAATGATCACTGGTTCTGTTGGAAAAGAGATGAAAGGCTTCCCTCCAAGGCACTTTGTTTTTTTGGAAGAAGGAGTATCGATGGGATTTCTAGCAGAGCTAATTAACAAGAAGATTATCTTGCAAGCACCATTCCAGTTGTGCACATCAATACAATGCTTTTGAGATGCTGTCTCAAAGCCAACTGCCCCAATGCAAAATATGAAATAGACATCACTTCACAGGTGGCTTTATAGTAGTGCCATACAGATATGACAGAGATAAACTGATAGTGGAACAACTGAGAAACCCAAGCCCTTACAAGCTATTTTTCAAATCAACTACTGAGCTGCATGGGAATTGGTGAGTCCAAGTCTGAGGAAGGCATGATTTGAAGTCTGTGTACACATTGCTAAAAGGCAGGTGCAATTGCACCTCTCCATCATTGCTCTTAATAAATACCTAACTTAGTTTTATGAATTGACTCTGTGAGTACATCATTAACCAGCACAGGGTAAATTCATCATGGTGAGCAAGATAAACATAGAGAGATCCACCATGGGGAAGAGAATGTGAGTAATGGGTGTGGAGGGTGAAGAAGAATTTAAAACTACAAAGCAGCTACAGTACAGGGTGTTGGGCTGCCAGGAATGTTGTATTTCAAGAAGAAAAAAGAAATCAGTTAAGAGTAGACAGCTGTCAGAGCCCTGATATTTTGGAGAAGGAGACAGAGGTGCTTCTTTGAAAAAGAACATGAAAGGGAAAATAAAGAGGAGAAATTGTGTTGTCTGGGAAGGTAATGTGAGTGGGGGAGGTTCAGACAGGGAAATACTCATTTATTTTCAAAACAAAAAAACCCACATGGAAACATTAGCAGTGAAATCAGAGAAAACTCTTAAGCGCAATGTGTTAGCTGGTTAATTTGGGGGTTAATTTTGAAAATCTAGAATATGCACGTGTAGTTGCTTATCCATGCACGCGTACTCAGATGCATGCATATATGAATGCGCATTTTTATACCTATGTATATAAATTTAGGTGTGTGTATATCTACAGACACATTCCCCCCCTTCATTTCCACACACAGCAGATGTCTGATTGCCATTTCCAGACCTAATGCATACTTTGAGTACCAGTTACCACCTGCTTTAAGAATAAAGTGGGATATTGAGCAGGGATATAAGCGATGTATTCCATTAATCCAAATAAAAGGCAAATAATGATAAACAATTAGTAAAGCCATGCTTATTGCCCCTTTTCTATCTGCAGAATATAGCAGTGAACATGGACACAAGGCTTAGTGATTTTTCCTTTTACTAAATAGCCAACAAAGTGGACAAAAGGCAATAACACAGTAACTGTAATGCAGTTGGTTTGCACCCAAAATGTTCTATTTTAGAAATACCTTGTCACACACAGAGCAATTATGAAAATAGAAACACGCCATTCCAGTTGCATGATAAATTTCTCAATCTGCCAAACACTAAATATAATCCAAGGTGGAAAAGTTTTAATGTTCCCTTTTTTTTTTATTCTGTTCCCAGGTTTTATTCTACTCAAACAATCAGAGAAACTTTAGACTTGAAAATTGCTCTGGAATGAATCACTGCACAGAAGTTCACAACATACTGCCTGAGAATTTTACCAAAGAAACTTCCCTAGCCCTTTAGAGCATCTGTTGGTAGCTTTTACTATCTTTTTGTCAACATGTTTTTCAGATAGAAAATATTTTTGAAAAAATTACCACAGGACTGAATCTCTGCATGTCATTATTAATTTAAAGTCAGAAGAAAAGTGTCACAATTACCTTATGATTTCTTTGTGGGCTTGGGAGACATAAAAAAAAATTGTGAAGACAGCAGAAAAAATATTCCACCCAAATATATTTTTAGTTCATTTTTCCCTTGTTTTAAAATACAAAATGAAATATGGAATTATAAAAGAAGATAGAAGTGAATGGAAAACTGAAAAGTTCTAATTTCCATTTGAAAATCCCTTTTTTTTCTATCAGGAAATTGGATAATTGAAATAATCAGCTTTAAACATAACCAACACATAATCCTCATTATGCTATATTATCTTGAAATCCCCTTTGCTAACCTTGCTTTTAAGAGCCTTGGATGAAAACTTGCATCTTACATAAGCATGGCACTTAACACAGCCATGCCTATAGGCACCAGAAGATGGTTTACAAAATCTTAAATTATGTATATTGTAGGTTATTCACTCCATGAATAAACTATTAAATCAGTAGTTCAAACTTCAGCAGTTATGCAAATCTGTGACTGCAGTCTGTGCTGTAGCACTGAGGTGGCAACTTGAGGATGAGGGTTTATGAAGTTTTATCAAAAGCCAAATATCAAATGCACTAACACAAGTATGTTTGAGAGTGTCTGGATGAAAAAATTTCTCAGTGCTGCAATGCTCTTGGTAGACTTCAGACCAAAGATGTATTTAAAAATTACATGTATTCAATGAATTATTTGCTTATGTGATTGTTGCCAAATCAGTAGAGAGAAACATCATTGCAAACTTGAATGAATATTCATATGTTGCAAATAAACAATGAATACTCATCATGGCAAGCTGACAAAAATTATGCTAAAATTATGTTGAAATTGGTTTGGGAACAAATTCAAATTCATAGCCTGTTGGCAAATGCTTTGCTGAAAGAAAAAGAGCTACAATTGTCATAAATCCATTTGCATACATCAAATATTGCACTGAGTTATTTTATTTAGCCATAAGGACTCTAAGACTTTCAAGTCTGAAATCAATTCCCATGGGAAATAAACAGGTTTTAGAAGATGTGCTGATTAATTGCCTTTGGTTCCCAACATTAACCCTCTTAGCAAGACAGATGAACAAGCTGGCTCTACAGATTCTCTTATTTAAACACTATTACATATACTGGGATAACATTACTGGAAATGACAAGATATTAATTTTCAATTCATGTTCCAATATGGAACTTAAGCTGAACTTTCATTTTACATCCACATCAGCTGATGTTTAAGGTGAAAGTTTAGCAGGCAGCCATTCCTATCCTGCCTGGCCTGACTTTTTCATACCTTTTGGTTCAAAAGTCCCCTCAGTCACCGGAGCCCATTAACACCTGCTATGCCCCTCAGCCAGACTCTAACTCATTCAGCACTTGTTTGGCTTTTCCATCAGCTGGCTGTTATTGCAAACATACCCACTTTTTCTTTCGTTCTCATTGTACCCCTTCCAGCATCAGTTTATTATCTACTCTATCAAACCATTTCACTTTAAATAGTCTATGAAGACAGCTGCATTGTCAAGATGCCCAGATTGCCTTGGAGGGATTTTTCTTCCTGAGACAGAACTTTTCGTAGGAGGGAATTGAAGATGTAGATTCTAGAGACCTGTAGGTTTCTGCTTGTATTAATAATAAGGAATTTAGTTTTAAAATACACCACTTAGCTCACATTGCCTGAACCACTACTGAATAATCTAGAGACAGCGAATAATGGTTTGGTTGTTTGTTTTTAAAGGACATTTTGAACGCACAAAAAGTGGTAACAAGATGCAAATATATGTTTAGCCACCGTTGGGGCCTGACAAGTAAGTGGATGACAGTGTGTGCTTTATTATGTTATTTATTAAGCTGAATGGTACCTACTTGTCACCATATCCCTGGACTTCCTACCCACAATGTCACTATGGCCCTTAAATAAGGAACTGTACTGTACACTTAACCAAGAGGCCAATTTGGAGACAATTTTTCAAGTTATCTACAGCCATCACATCACATAGTCAAAATCTGTTTCTTTTATGAAGCCAATGATTTTGCAAATAAAAGCAAGAGGCTGAAACACTGAACTCTATTATAATGACTTCACTTACAAGATTTACATAAACTCAGCAAAGCTCCAACTAATTACCACAGCCTTACAATGTGAAGATGAAGGCTGCTTAGAGGAAGAGCTTTTTAGAAAGGCAGTATGAAATGAAGGCAGGAGTTGAAGTCATGAAGCCAACATTTCAAGCCTAATTAAAGCAAGAAAATTTTGTCTATAAAAAATCAACCCCACTACTGATAAGTTGAGAAGTTGTTGGAGAAATATTCCCAACTCAATTATGACAGTTGAAATCTTATAGGTATTTGAAAAAACAGCACAAATTTGATTGAATACTCACTAATCCTGCCAAAACTTTACCCTTCTCTGTCTTGTTGGCTCTCCCTCATATGGGATTGCAGCCGTATCTGTAGCTTTGTGCTGTCTCCATTCACAAATGTGAGCAGTGGAGTATTGTAATGAACCTGGGCTTTTCTGAGTTTAAAAGCTGCTTGGGGAATTCACTGCAGGAAAAGGTCCAGGCAAATCCTCTTCACATTTGTACACCATCTGGAGTCCTGTCACATGCATTTTTGAGCATAAGGTGGTAAATGCTGAAGGGCCTTTGTCCCATTAGACTTCAATTTACTTGTCCTTGCTCTGTAAGTGTCTCTGGGCAGCACTGCTTCCAAGAAACATATCTGGAGGTCTCCAGCCTTTCTCTCAGGAACATTCATCCCATTGTCTGTCCCCGACCTTGCACTCTCATTGAAGGATAACTAAGGAGTGCGCTATCTCTCTTTCACAGCATTGCACCCAGACCATGAGCAGCCCCAAAACTCAGTGAACTATTCCAACTGGGTCATGACAAAACCTTCTCATTTTCTCTCTGAAACAAATCCAACAGCAGCCTTTAAGATTAAAAAATCTGTCACACTGTAAAATTGAAGTCCTTACATATTTGCATTACCTAGAGTCTGATGGCTAATCTGTGCAGCAGCCTATTGTGAACTTCACGGTCTCTGCTCTGACATCAGTAGGTTCTGTATTTCTAATTTCAAAACTACAGCTGTTGCTAAAATCCCATCAGGCAAAACCAGTCACCTTTACTCCCCCTTTTTTTAGGAATTTGAAGGTGACATTGTTTGTGATACTGTAAAATGGATTTGTCTGATGTGACTCTCACCTGCATGTGGGCTGACTCCCCGCAATGCTTGTGCTACTGTCTGCTCTGTCGCTTTCCTTGCGTGATGACAGGAACTCGGGTGCCAAGGTAAACTTCGTTTTTTGCTCTTTGGTTTTGCTGCCAACACTGCAGAATATGTCCCTTGGCCTTATTTGTTTCCTCTCCTTTGGTACTTCGTGTAAACACAGACAATACCAGTCCTGTGTCTGTAAAACAGATAGCTCGATAACTGAAAACTAGTAAAACCATCAGAATTAAAAACTGAAGGCACTCTTTGTGTCTTTTGTGTTGGCAGGTCCTGCTTGCAGACCCAGAGCAAGGGATTGCTTTCAGCCTCCCAGGTATCCTCCTGACTTCTAGAGGACTCAGTTTTCCTCAGATTTTAAGTGCTTCTTCACGTTTTCCAGGTGGACTTTCAGTTGTGGTGTTGTTTTGAGCTTTTTCCCCCTAGCTGCCCACCAGGCTCAGTGATCACTGGAGAGATCTGACAGAGGTGATCTGCCTGAAAGGTTTCAGCTGTACCTGAGCATTCCACAGAGGAGCCAATCACCAGGCCAGGCATGTTTACCACTTTCTCCCCTAGTGATGGGACCACTACTATGATGCACACATTTTTTTCTGTTGCAAATATACTGAAGGATTTTCAGGAATGTTTCCTGTCTCTTTTTTTTCCAGTAGGATAATATTTCCATTTAAAGCAGGTGCTACCACTCTTCTTCTACCTCTCTTTTTGCAGCTACAGTCCCCTTTCTTGCCAACACAGACAGATTCTGTGCTCAGGAGCTTGAAGTTGATGATGCCTTAAAAGGTAGAACAGCCTCTCCTCTTGACATCTGATGGAAAGAAGAGATTAATAAAACAGAGCCATGGACCATGCCTTATATAAATTTGTCTGTGGGGATATTTTTCCTATTCTTCCTTTATGCTCTGCTCTTTTATAAAGCCAATTCATTCACAAGTGAAGAAGATTAGGTCATTGAGGAACTGAAAGTTTAATTTATTTCCCCCAGTTTCTGGATAGGAATGAAAGCCAGTGTTTTATTAGTAACTTAGGAAATTTGAACTTACTGCTGACCCTTGCTGAAGTCAGTCAGGTCTTGAGGCATGGGTTGAACACTACAAAACAAGAATGTTGTAGATGCAGCTAATCCTGTAATCCAAGGCACCTGTGTCTACAAAGCACTGCAAGGATGTGTGAACTGTCTTTTTGCATGATTTAGGCACGAACTGACACAAAAGCATGTCAGATTCCCAGGAATTTTGGATGCTGACTAGGAGAGGAGAGTAGGTTTATAGTACAAAGTTCCATCAAAACATTTCTTATGATTGTGACTTCATGTGGAAGTAATATGGTAAGTGAGTTTTCAGTCACTCCCTTTTAATCTGGAATTTCAGCACTAGAAATAGCTATTGAGAACATCACCATGCAGCAACTTGTAAAGCCCCACATCAAGAGCCTGTCATAGTACAATATCCATGTTTAATAAGAGTGACATGGAGAGGAGGAAAACCAGAACAGCAAAATAGCAAAATATGTCTAAATCTTCAAGACTTCATTAAATTAGAAACTCAAAGTTAAAGGGGGGGGGGGCGGGTGGTGGAGAAAACTAAAACCCCCAAACAAATCCACTTTATTAAATGTGACAGTAGATGTAATCTAGAATCCTAAAGAAAATAGTAATAATTCCCTATAATTTCTAACAATTTGGCTGTTGAAAGCCTGTGTTTTCTACCAGGGTCAAAAGCTGAAAAAATTAGTGTATTCATACAAAGTCATGTATACTGTCACACCCTGGGGTTTCACTCCTGTTTTGTAATTGTAAAATATTTTCTAACTATTAGATTAAGAACTTCACTTGTGCTACTGGAGATTTTACTGTCATGGTTCATTGTCTTTCAGTAGCGTGGAGCTCAGCTCTGGGTCCTCTAGATGCTCAAATATAAAAGCAAAAGGTAAATGAGTCCATACAGTGGCAGACAATAACGAGAATGAGCAATAGTTGGCAGACATGACCAGCAGTAAGACAGACTTAAGAAAATGTTTACATGAAGGAAGTTTACAAATATACATGTTTTCTTTTGTGAGCCAAAATCTGTGTGTTGAAGGAACTGAACACACCAGCCTTTCCTGGATTCTTAATTGTCACAGTTATGGAAGCAGAAGTAAAAAGCATTTGCATTTATGGAAGTTACCTTCCACTGCCTGCCCTTTAAAGTCTTTGTCCTTGTAGAAAGTGACAGAAATACACAGTGAATTAATTCCCTTCTTTCACATGGGCAAAAGAAATACTGTGCCAGAAAACAAGCAAACCAACCCAAGTCATACTGTGACTAACAAATTATATACAGAATTAATCTCTTCCTGTCTTCAGGGATGAGCTGACAAGGATTCCTCTTGATGTTACCTTAACTGGTGGATAGGCTCAAGTCTGAGTTGGATGACCTACTTAATTCTGTGTCATTCACAACGATTTCCATGAATTTGGAGTATTCAAGGCAATTTCTGTTTTTTGTTTACATTTTGCTGATTATGCAATAAATATAGTGTCTCTGCCTACGTTTCATAAACCTTTGCATGTTCTGACTTTCCAATCTGAAATTTTATTTGGTATCAAAACTACATGTTGTTTGACACATAAAGTATGGCCCAGGCAGCTTCTTCATTTTATAGCTGAAAATAGTTCCCACTAAGAAATTTCAGCATATCCAGAAACTATGGAGTATTGAATTATTTAGGTGTTACCCAATGACAACTTTGAAGCTCTTCACAAGTATTTCTAAAATATGGAACAACATACTATGCTTTTACTCACTCGCATTCCTCTTCCAAGACCTCAAGCAGGTCTATCAGGACAAGCTGCACACAAGTCCATGTATTTCTACCTTGTTCTTAACCTGCAGAAGTGGTTTTGTAGATGGTAGGGCTTCTTGCAAACACTATACCACTTATCACAGTATGTATGTCTTGAAATACTTATGTGCTGAAAGCGGTACATAAAATTTATGAGTAGGTTTCAATAAATATTGCCCCAAAGAAGCTCCAGCCTGGCCCAGCTACACCATGTGTAACAAGAGAGAAAAGTGATTAAAAACAAAGGAAAGTGTGTCTAGCAGTGACTTTTTAATCTAAGAAAGTAAGGAATATTCTTAAGGGCTAGGGAACCACATATATTTTTTGGAAGTAAAAAAGGGGATTACAAACCCATACAGAATAATGTCAGGATAATGAGAGAAAGGAGAGTTTATTTGAGTCTTAGAAATCATGGTGTGGAGTGAGCTTTTACTATTGCTTCCCAAGGAAGGCTGAAAGCGATGAAAGCACTGATAAATGCTAACCTGAAAAGCAAAAAAGCACATCAAAGGTGTTTGGGGGTTTGCTGGGATTTTTTTGGTTGTTTGGTTGGTGGGTTGGTTGGCTGACTGGAGTTTTTTCGTTTTTCTGTGAAGCTTTGTAGTTTCTTATCATGTATATATGGTATCTCCCATATTTGTGTACTGCATATTGTTTATTAGCATAAATATAGCTCAGCATCCATATTTTTGAATTATATATTCAAAACATAAATTTCATAAAACTAAAAAATATATGCCAAGTCGCTCTTTAGACAGCAGTCTTGCAAGAGGTACTAAGCAAGAGAGATTTTCTATCTGCTTTAGGAGCAAACCAATGAGTATCATATCACAGTGTTTTTCTCCAAATTGACTTCCACTCATCAGCTGCTCTTTTGTATGAAGAAATAGTCTGAGTGGAGGCAATACTGATAGCCTTCTTCTTAGCAAATAGCAGTGGCCAAAAAAAAAAAAAAGAAACTCTAAAATTAGTTTCCAGCTGGGCTCTTCTTTGGATTGGGGACTGCTCTTTGATAAGCAGTTGGCTTTCCTTCCCTAGCTTGCCTGTGGCACCTTTAAACATCTGTTGCATTAAAGAGTTCACATCACGGAGCACACTGGGGATTGGCCTTAAGCCCCACAATCTCTTAAAGAATGACCTGTCCTATTACAGGGACAAAGGTATTTTCATTGATATTTTAGACTAGTTCAGAAAAGTTTGGTGGGTTTTTAATCAATTTTCTAGGGAAGAACCACAGAATTATGTGTATTTCTGTCAAGTATAGGCCTCTTAACCAGGGACTAAATAGATGCACTAATCAACACACTTGGCAGCTCTACGAATGTTTGTAACCACATCTGTCTGCTTCCAAGGAAGCTGCTTGTCTAAACTTTCATCCAGTGCCTTGAAAAAGCAAGGCAAATGGCACTGCTGTGTCTCAGGGATCTTCTGCTCATTTATCACATCTTCATTCTTAGAGAATAGACCAAGGCATGACATACGATGTTTGTTGAGATTGCAACAGCTCCTGTACCATCAAATGCTTTCTAATAGGGTAGCTCCTGGGCTGCATGCCTTCCATCAACTCCCTGGCAACTGACTGGCTTCGAAGGAAGGCTTACAAATTGTAAGACTTCTGACTACCACTCCACTTTTTCCTGTCAGCTGGAGTAGCTGAATAACTCCAGTATGTAGGCTCGTTTGGATGCCACTGATGAGGAAGGCGGTTGCAGGCACTGGTGCAGACATTTCAGGAGGCAGAGCTCAGACCCAGCTGTGATGGATGCCTCAGAGCACAAAATGTGTTGCTGTCTCCTGAGACACTTCTCTGCTGTAGATTTGGGCATATGGAACAACAGATTGGTGGACAGGGAAAGAGGTTAAGTTAGTCTGTAAATTTCCTGATATTCAGTTTAATCAATATTCCTGAATAACGATTAACATACTTACAGTTGAAAGGATACAGTTTCAGGTCTACTTTCAAGTGAAATGTCACTGTTCTGTGGTCTTTGGACAGGTTGTTATAAAGGAATGTTTTTGCAGGGTGCTAGCAACCTACCGTCATTAATGCTAAGCATTCTGCCTAGGTGATGTGTAGCGTATTTTCTCTTTAAAGTGATCTGTGGTTCTAGGCTTACTTGTTAAAAGATGTCACCTTTCTTGAGAAAAACAAATGAACAAAAAGTTAAAAAATGGCTTTCAGCAGTGCAAACAATATTTAGCCCCATAATGCGATGAAGGAGACCAAAGCCCAGAACAAGACTTGTTGACGTAGATTCCAGGACACCAAGAGGTGACTAACACATCTCTCAAACATGTGCCCCTTTACCTTTTAATATTCAAACTATGTTCTTCACTGTTCTTCAGACAAAATTTTAGGACCATGTATCAAGCAGTAACCATCCAGCTGTTAAGAGCATCAACTGTACATTTAAAGCAAAGGAGTAATATCAAACTCCTTCTAAATAAGTTTTATTTAAGAGTTTAATAAGTTTAATAAGAAAATACCTATCTTTTACCACTAATACAAAGCAGAAGTTAACAGAGCATAGGCAGTCATTAATAAAATTTTTAAAAAGCCCCATCTCTTAGGATTCCTTTTATAAACTTTTTTTTCCATCTGGGATATTGTCTTCCATATCTACTTGTAGCATTATCATCTTGTTTGGAAACTGAAATCCAAAACTATAAACAAGTACCATTCTAGAGTACAATGACCAAGCAAGTAACTTTGCTAATGAAAAAGTCAAATCAGACGTGCTCTATAAGGTGCTGTAATGAACTGTCTCATGTGCACATGCATCTGTGCCATCAAGCCACGGTAAGTTACGCACTGCTGTAAATTCAAAGGTCATTTCTCTTATGTCCAGGTAGCAGAGTTACGTGCATTTGCAAAAGAAGACCTGTCCCTGCTTCCCATTGCTGCTGTGAGATGGCTTTTACATGCAGCAACAGCAGGCATGAAGCTGCACATATTTATTCATTTATGACTCTAATATCATACTGGGCTGGTGCACACCAAATGATGTACAGACCTTTTCTGATTAGAGTGAGTTACTGGGAGCTGGGTAAAAACAGGACATGTGAAGCGTAGGTTGAAAAGAGGGAGGAAAACAGTGAAGAGGTGTTTTTTATGTATTTATGCATTTATGCAACTTGGTGCATGTTTGCTGTCATGCAAGACAGACAAGGGATATACTTTTCATATGTACTATGGTAGACAGAATACAAATGGTCTGGTACATTTATAAAGCCAGCCTATAATAGTGATTTTCTTTCATCTCAAATCATGATTCCTGACTTCTTAAAGATCAAGGATCACTGAAAAATTCAAAGCCGTCATTCAATATAATATGTCGGAAAACAGAGAACCGTGTAGGGTCACAGTTCCTTCCCAACATGACTGTGTATTTGAAGTTGTTGTGAAACATATTTGCAGATGCAGAGGAGCACAACTGCAGGGTGTTTGAAAATAATAGGAGTCTTCAAAACAATGATCAGAGGAATTAGATATAATTATACCTGAAGAGCATCCAGAGACATGGAAACCTTGCTTATCTGACTAGTTACCTCATACATATGAAGCAATCTATCCAGGTCCTGGATGGATCTCCTGAGAGGCGGAACGCAAGAGGACATCCCTCAGAACACACAGCAACTACAACATCTGAAGATTTGGCTCTCTGCATGCAGCCTACAAGCTGCTGACAGAGATCTGCTCAAACTATACAGGACAGGAAAGAATTGCCTGGAGTCAGGAATTCTCCATTGATCTACAAAGCAGAGAGAATGTGGATAACATAATATCCAGCAGCAACTGGAATATCTATTTTATTAATGGTGGAAGCTGCTGTAGGAATAATGTGCTTCAAAATTGAAACTGCCTGATTATGTTATGGATAGGCCCCACACTAACTACCATTTTGTTATCTATACATATGCTTTTTAAAAATGAAAGAGTCAGTCTTGGAAAGATTATGTTACATTTTGAGTAGTTTACCTTTCAGTAGAGATTACAAAAAAGAATTTGTGGAGTCCACAGATTGTGTATTACAGTGTGCATAAGACAAAGCAATGGATGGCATTTAAATCAACAAAGGAAAATGTAGAGAGCTGATCTGGAAATAACAGGAGTTTATTTTCTTTTACACTATCTATTCCAAATTGAAGAAGAGGGAAGAAATGAAGTGATGATTTTGAGGAATTAAATGACTGAGTGACGTGTGAAATGGAAAAGACTAAAACCCCTTCTAAATCAAAAATTTCAGTATTACTTGTAAGTCTCTAGAGTGCTAACCTGTGTGTTTGTGTGAAGAATAGAGAGCAGGCTTAGATATTAAGACCGCTTCCTAGGAATACTAGTGGTGTGGAAGGAAAATAGGAGACACAAGATGATGGACAGATTCCCCTTCTCTGAGGGGGGATCATGTGGTGCATGATCTGGCTGCAGGGAGCCTGTGCAAGGTTGTCCTTTCAGATATCCCAGCATCAGAGCTGGAGGACAGAACAGTCAGACCATGGTGCCCTTTCACAGCAAGCAAGTCTTCAGGTAACTGCTCTGGAGTATTTGCAAGGATTCAGGTTCACATACCCAAGAGCCAGCTGGGAAGCATATTGAGAGTTTGTTGCTTTTTTGTTGAACACAAGAGTGTTGTGCTGAGGGTCCTGGAAAAAGCTTTGTGAAAAATAGCTAGATACAGCCTTAGGTTGCCGTACATAGCTTGCTCTTTGTTCTCAGATGTGGCTGTTCTCCTCAGCAGTGTACAAGCAGGGGCATTAAAATCAGACAGTGAAACCCAGGGAAAAAACTCTGCTTTTCTGTGCCCTGCTCTTTTAGATTGTGAGAAGCACAGTCACTTCTGGGAACCAAGGCTTCTTCTTTGCATGTAAAGCCTGGCTTTCAGACCTAGGTTTTAATCATAAGCACTATATAAGCCTGAAAAGAATCAATGGGACATTCTGCAGTTGTATGCTGCAGTTCTGGATAAAAGTGATCTTTTGGTCACTCTGATCACTTGGAGATCAGATATAAATATGAAATTGGCTTGAATGACTTCATCTTGTACACTGGTGTGCTGATAATATCATCACCAATGACTACAGAATGCCCAGAAATTAAAAATACAATTAAAAAATTGCCTCAAAGTAGGGCGACTTCAAGACAAAATTGCTCTTACCCCCTGATGCTACTGGTGGTTCACTGGCAGGACTATTTGTGCTGGTTTTCTTATGTTTACATTTGCAATTTAAGAACTACAGGCAGTTGTACACAAAATGCATCCACAAGAAGGGTGTTATTGCAGCTGCAAGGTCATGGCAGTCTAAGTCAGCCAGAGCTAGAATGCTCAGTCACCTTAGCTTGTACCGCTGTGTCAGTGTGCTCATCTATGTGTGCAACTGCCTGGGAACCTGATTTTCCACTGTGTGGGAAATTGCATGATTTTACAGGAAAAAAACCCTTCTGGACAGAAAACAACAACAAAAGTTGATCTCTGTGGAACAGAGCAGGAGATTAGTGTTATTTGATCAGAATGAAGGGAGCTCACTGCACTGTCCATGGTTTTGTGTTTTCTGTACATATATCTTCATATCCATATTCTGGGTTGTGACACCCTGCCTTGAAAGTTTTGCTCATGGTGCCTGTGATGGAAAGAGACAAGAAGAACTAAAAAGAAGAGGGTAAAGGACAGAAGATGCTCTAGAGAGCAGCACCTGTGCTAGGTCGAAACCCAGTAACTCCTCCATTCTTTACAAAGTGCGAGTGTCATAACACTTTGCTGTTGACATGGGGTGACAGTAAAAAGCCAAAAGAAGAGATAGAGCACACTGTAGCAATTACTGCTTCTACTGCTCACATTAACAACCAGAGCATGTAGATTGTCTCCTTCTTTTGCCAGAGACCAGGAAATAAATGAAATTTCAAGGGTCTGATGTACAAAAATTCCAAGGTCGCTCAACCCAAGGAGGGCAAATGCTAATAAGCTTCACTATAAATAGCAATTAAGCGACCTGTTGTTGCAATTCCAGGTGAGTTATCAGTGATGCATTTTCAAGTATTCACCATTAAGAATATTATGCACTATATTGAACTTCAATCTGTAGAGGTTGCAGCTCTTTTCCTTCCTTAGACAAAGGGATGAGACACATCGCATCAAGCTGCAGCCATTATGAGGCATATAGTTTAAGGCAGTTATTTAGGCTCCCTCTGGAATAAAGAATGATTCATCTTGGTATCAAATTAATTGATGTCTGGAGATGCCTCGTTGCTTTTCAGTTAACTATGACAGGAGGTTACACGACTGTCCTTAAACCAAGGATCTGTATTTTAGAACAACAAATTGTGAATTCCATGATTGTGTTTAGTGATACCCAGTGTCAGTGTGGTCACTAGGCATGACCTTACATCTTACCCTGCAGGGTTAATCAAATGAAGGAAGATACTTGTACTGGACACAGACATCTGAAAGACAAACGTTGCTAAATACACATGGGAAGAGAAGGACACAATTATGGCAAACACCAGACAAACACAAAGACATGCAGGTGAGCTTGGAAAGCATCACTGAGTGGGTGCAGCCACATGACCTGGTTCTCCTTTCCTCTAGCAGGAAGGGTCAAGAGGTTGTGTCCTTATGGGGCATTGTTTGTAGGGTTAAATACCAATGCAAGTGACACAACAGGCAATCTTTGTTGTCCAGCAGTCTCCAAAACTTAAAAATTGTCTTTAAAAGGAAGGTAAAAATGCAGTATAGTCTTGTGGTTCTGGAAGTTGAGTGAGGCTTTAAAAATAAGACTTCCAAGGGGAAGAAAAAGTGAGTAAAAAACCACAACAACATGACATACAACAGCCTTATCTGCTGCCTGTCATTAATCTTAGGAATGCCAAAGACTGACCCTTCTTTCATGATAATGCACATCAATGTAATTCCACTGTAGTCGTCTTCATCTTTCTTCCAAAAACCCGAGGGGATGGTTTACACTGTCACTAGTATGGGCCCTGCTCTTCTATTGATTACAAATTTTCCATTAGCAATGACAACTATTTCAGTGTAAATATCCCTCAATTTTTACAGTACAGGCAAGAAGAAGCTAATAAATGTGATAATTAATTCTTTGTCAGTCATAAACCATTTAAGTAAGGCATATTCTCTATTGGGTTTTCAGTGATACTGTATGAACATGAACCTGCATTGTTTACTATCAATTTACTGCTAAACAAAGCCGCTTGTCATTTCAGTGTGGCTCATGAATAGCAAATTAATCAAATTTGGAACTGTTTGTTTGGTCTTTAAAATTATTTAATCAGACATACCTCATTTAGAAAGTAATTTAATAAGAGAGGTAAAGTAACAGTTAACACTGCTTCAGGGTTGAAGCAGATTGTTTAGATCAACTGGCTTATGAATTCAATATGCAGTATATAAAAATGCAGACCTATCACCCTGCTCTTTTTGGATCAATAACTTCAACAAATTCCTAATAATATATTTCATATAAAGCATTCAGACAGAAGTTTCTTATCATTTTGTTTTGTGAAAATAAATGTTTGCATTCAATACAGAATTTTAATATAAAATGTATCAAAAATTCAGTATGGGTCAGATTAATAATAATTCACAAAATCTGAATCACTGATCTCACTGGAGCTACTCCAGCTCATTCCTGTGATGGATGCATCCCTAGACAATGCACTGTAGAAGAGGAAAAAATGCAACATGAAAATCACTCTCTGTGAAGAAATGACTAGATAAGCAAAGGAATGAGTAATAATTTGTCAGCACTTACTCCATAGGAAAGTTTACTCCTGTCTATGGAGCAGGACAAAGATGCCTGGCCACTATTGTAACATTATCACAGGAAGAGGAAGGAGAGAGATGCTAAGAAGTTTTAAGTTTTCCAACAAGTGTTGTTGTCACCTTCTAAAATGTATGCTTTAAAAAGTGCATTACAACTACTACAGCCAAGGTGCAAACAATGAAGAAAAGCCATTACTTGTATGTCCACATCAAAATTATTCATGCTGCTATGCAAAAATCCTTCATGTTTCAGCAGGCACCAATAAGGACTCAGCTGGGACATAATGTAGTCTTTTCTTTTTCAGTTGATAATTTTTATTACATAATTTAGGATTATGTTTATCTGTCTTCATCTGAGAGATATAAATTCCTGTTGGGTACCCAAACAGGAACTCTATCATGAGTCAACTGGGCATACAACGAAGATTTTACTAAAATGCGTAATGGATGTCTTCTTGATGTAAGATGATGTTCACATGAGGAATCATCACCCTCTCAACTCTCCCACATTCCCTACCAGCACTCCTGTGCTAACCTCACCCTCCCTGGCCTCTCTTCACATGTTCAGCATCATATCATGCACCTCATCCTGTCCCAAAAAGCCTACAGTTCTGCAAGCTCTCTCTCACATCTCACTGATGCTGCCATTGTTCCTTCAGACCTACTAGTATCCTTTGTTCCCTCAGCCCCTCATAGATGAGGAAACACAAACTACGATGTGTCCCTGCTAAAGGTGTGCTTTTTAGGTGGTGTTTTTAAAAATTCAGAAAGCCAAGAGGCACTGGCATTATGTATAGCTGACAGGATGCTGGCTCTCGGCTCCATCTCTGTTTACATAGACATAAAGAGGGCTGAAGTGGGCAAGCCAAGCATGTGTCTGGTCTGGGATCCTCAGTTCAGCAGCAGATATACATGGAAGAGGCTATAAAATATGGTAACATATATTAATGACAGTATTTTCTTATAATTTTCTCATAGTTGTAATCATGTAAGTAAGATTTTTGACACTAAGAAGTAAAAGGATACAGGTTTAGCTGTGGCTTCAACTGCCTGGTGGCCATGTGGCTGTTGCACACTGGCATTTTCTTTGCTCTGGGAGTGCCCAGGGCAGGATGTTGACACCCCTGTGTAGTCATTGTTATGTCCACATCATCTCCAAACTTTGGCTGGGAAGCAGGGGGAAGGAGGCAGCCTGTGATAAAACTTTATATAAAATATCTCCAAAGAGACCCAAGGCTGAGGGAGAAAGAAATCCCTGGTCATCCTCACACTGCTCACAGCAGATACCTCAGGACACTGATTATTTGTTGCAATCCCACTCCACTTTTCATGAGGGAGACTCAGCTCCCTGACCTTAGACCTGAGAGGGCCCTTGGAAGGTTCTTCAGAGCAACAGAGAAAAGGAGGCGCTATCAATAAATCTTTTTGTAAAACAATTTAAACTGTATTACCCATGAGGTTTCTCTATATTAAATTCGGACACAGAGTGCATGTTATTGTAAATACACTAGTAATTTGGACTAATAGACTGTTAAAATATTAATAGGGCTGATGTTAAACTATTCCTTTATGCCAACAACAAGGTTTGGAGTGCAAATAGATTCTGAGTGTAAGCAGCTTCCAGTAAATTGCCATCCCTCTAGGGACTTCCTGAACCAGAGCTGGTGTCTCTCGGGTTAGTAGCTGTGAATGGGTTGTTCCTACCATGACTTTTTGCAGTCACTTTTTAAACCCATGCAGATCACTCATCTTTGCAAGGCTTGACATACACCATATGTTATCTCACAGGAACTGGTGAGCTGAACAATGGCTTTGGGGCACATGTATTTTGTAAACCTGCTCTGCTTTGTATTGCAGACAAGCAGAAATTCCCATATTCTCATTAAGTTTTGCAGAAAATTCTCCACAGTGGTGAGGATGTGTGAGAACATATGACTGTGCATATTATTACAGTGTCCATACACTGTAATAATATCTTCCTAATCTGCAAAACTCTTTGTGCTGCTCTCCAGCTGTGTGGGATGGTTTTGTAATGCACCCACTGCTGGTAGCTGAAGTGCTCTTACTTCAATGTCTTGCAGGCAGCATTTCACCTCAATATGTAGAAGTGAAGAGGTCAGCTTTGAACACAATCTGGAATTCCTTAAGGAGGAAACAATATTTGAGATGTCTGGCCTGGGTGTTCACCCTTGGCTTACAGGAACTACAGAACAGCACAAGAAAAATCTGTCAGATCAGCTAAACCCAAGAAACAAACTAGTTCAGGACTCACTGGGGACTCTGTCATGTGTTTGTACACTGCAAGATAGCTTTACGTCCACAGGTTTGTTTGCTCACGATATTATTTCTCCCCCCACTTATAAATGTCAGGCATGACTCTGCAGTTAGAAAATCCCAACATGAATTCTGACTTCAGTAATTTGCTACTGAGTTCTGCCTCTGCCCTGAGCAATATGTATATACTCTCAAAGGCAGTGAATGAAATAAAACTGCCACAAAAATTTGTCTGCAGTCCTTTCTGAAAGAAGAACTGGGAACTTCTCTGCCTGTGCAGCAAGCAGCAGGGGCAGAGACTCAGAACACTTCATCAAAAGAATTAGGAATGTGTCTGTTTTCCCTGGGAGGCTGAAGAACATGATTTTCTGAAAACTCCACTCTGTTCATTAGTGGAAAAAACAAAACCAACACCAGCTTTAACAATTATTGGAAGATATTTGCGTTGTGGTAGTACTGACTTAGACCTTAGAGGAACAGCATTTATCTAACAGCTCATCTTTCCCCATTCTAGGCAATGTTTGGTGAATCATGGCTTATGTCCCTTCCTCTGTTTTTCACTATATATACTCCCTTTCTCCCATTATTTCCCTGCCCTAGGCTGCCCATTCATTATGGCAATGATTCACTCTTACTATGGGTAGCAACAGACACAGTGGTGAAAGATGTTTTGGCACTGCTAACTATTCTCATTATGCAAAAAAACAACAGTGTTTAGTTAATCTTGTTCAATATAACAATCAACAGAAGGCCAATATTAAATTTTCTGTTTTGGGAAGTAGAAATGTTATTATGTATGTCCTTATTTCAGGTAAACACCCTTATTTTGGACATCCTGTGCCTAAAGTATCTAAAGTGGAAAGTAAAAATGAAAAAATGAACTGTTGGAACTGTTTGTCATTGGGAAAAAATGTAATACAGTTATTCTGGGAAATAGATATTGTGCTTATACTTCTTGTGGATAGGGGATCTAGAATGGCTTTGCAATTGCTAATGGTACAAAAATTCTCATTTGCACTACAGGCTGGTGAGCAATCAAAGAATCATGGTCACATTGTCAGGAAGGGACCTCCAAAAACTATTTAGTCTGCTATGCCGTTCAAAGCAAAAGTATCAGCAATTCATTTTCAGGTCAGCTATGGCTTTGCTAGGCCAGTTCTTGAAAATCTTCAAGGTTTCCCACGTTTCCAGATAAGAGGTTCCTGTGTTGCACTGACTCTTAGTGGCAAAGTTTTTCCTCAAGTCCCAACTGAAGCTCCCAAGACACAACTGGTGCCCTGTGCACCCTGCTGTAGCATCTGTGAATGCTATGCAGAATTTGGCTCCTGATCTTTGTGACTTACCCTGAAATACTCTTGGCAGCTCTTACATGGCTCCTTATTTTCCTCTCCTGCAGACTACACAAGCTCAGCTCCCTCTAACTGCAGACCCCCGACCATGCCAGACAGTGAAAGGCTGTCAGCACTGCTGCTTTGTTTGGTTCTCCTAAATTAATGAAATCACCTTCTAGTGAAACCTAGGGGGGAAAAAAAACCTAAAAGAATAAACAGAAATCCCCACCCAACCAGAAAACAAAGTGAGTTTTTTAATCTTTTATAGAATAATTTCTCACACAAAATCAGATTTCTTGTTTTCATATGAAAACCATGTTGTATTGAACTTTTAGCCATCTCTGCACAAACAAGAACCTTCACAGTACAGTCTCCTGTAATAACTGAAACTGTAGTTTGCATTTTAATGGTTTTCAGCAGTACTGAAATAGTGCATCAATTGCTATTGTCATATTAAGTGTGTCCAGCGAATCTCTGTCTAGCACAGCAGTACAGCTATGTAATAAACAGGATCCAGCATCTACACGATACATAACAAAAGATGTATTTGCATGTAGGCAACCAACCACATAATATAGGTTAAAAAGTGATAAACTCCAAAAGAACTGTGGGATACCAGATTCAAATATGCACAGAAACTACTAACTCAATTCCAGCACTGGCTTAGTGATCTGAAGCCATCCTGATACGCCTTTTTTCTTCCCTAAAAAAGCACACATAGAGTGCAAGCTGCCCTACCACTCCAAGGCAGTACATAAACAAGCCATATCTCCACACTTCAGAAAGCTCTTTTGCACTAGCTGCAAGTATATTATTCCAAACACTCTGATCCAGTCCCAGGAACTGCAGGCCCCAGTGTGCCCTGCAGGCATAGTGAAGCTAGACTGAGGGCACATCCTTGTCACCAGCTTGCAGAACACCCAGGGAAATGAAGGAGTGGAGCCCTTGGACGCTGTTTACCCAGGGAAACCTCTGGCAGCACCAAGGCAGACAAGAAGGCAGAGCACTCAAGGTCACTGTATCCATCACCTACTTTCCCCACTGGCAGGTAGAAGTACTGCACTGTCCAGCACCACTGTCCAGTCTTGCAACGCTGCACAGCTTCCCATCTTTCAGTAGCCAATTATGCAGGATAACCCCCCTTAGCCATCCTTCCAAGATTTTTGTGGCTGCTGTACTGTTATTTCACATTTATTTCCTCAAGAACACTCTTCTCTATAAAAATTGGTCTGATTACATGAAAAGCAGAGTGTTGAGGGATTTCAAAAGCTACTCTTTCCAGCTATGTGCAATGAGCCTTGAGTAGTTTGATTTTCTCCAGTCATGAAATTCTCCAGTACCCCATTGCTGGGAAGGATAGAAAACATAGCTTGCTTTTTAAGGATTGCTGCATCTGCATAAAGTAAACACAAACCATCACTAGGACATAACAAGAAAAAAGTTAACATTGGACAGTGTATTCCTTCATGAAGACTGTTGAAATCAAGATACATTTTGTTCTCTCTAGAGACTATCCACTTTCCAATTTGAAGGAAATATCCTGAGACACTAACAAATGCTTTCTAGAGCTTTTATCTGTTTTGAAAAGTCCTTCTGAAAAGTGAAGGAAGAATGTGAGCTGAGATTTCATAATCCCTGTGTTAGGAAACCTTATCAAAACAGTGTTTGTTCTTTAGGAGGGAAAGAAAAGGGGAGAGAACCTGCTAAATGAACTGAAAGCAGGAGCACAAATTTATTGTAAAACTTCTGAAATTTGTTTTCAGATTCTGAATTCTGTTTGTTGTTCAAAACAAGAAAACAATTTCCTCTTATCTATGAAGAATGAGGCTTCACGATATGAAGTTTTAACAATTTATTAACAAAAAAAAAAAAAAATTTGAATGCCCACAATACAAACACACAACACTGGGTGCATGGCTGGTCTGGCCAGAGGCACACCTTCTGGGGCCCGTGCAGCTGCTTTTATCCCCTTGGAGTGTCAATCAAGATGCCTGGAAACATTTGCACACTTTGGTCCAATCATGGCTGAGGATGTTCCTGGCCCACCTCTTTGCCTGCCCTTTTGCCATGGCCTGATCTGGCCCCTCCCCATGGAGCATGCTCAGTTGTGAGATCAGGTGGGATCTCCCCTTGACTGGTGTCTTGATTGACATTTTATATGGAATTTTCTGGAAATTCTTCTTTGTCAGCCATTTTGTCCCTAGTTTCTTATCATAGTTATTGAACACCATTAATCAAATATGACAATGGAAAACCCCTGCCACTGCAACCAGGACATTCACAACAACAAATAACCAAGACACCGTGACATAAAAAAATAACTAACCAATCAACTTATTAACGTGTCATGAACATTGTAACTTCCATAGCATAGTAATTAACCAATTAACTCATTAACAATTTTAAATATATGCAAGTCAACTTCACCTTTGGCTGTTTATAACATTCTCTCAGTGGAATCCAGAAATAATGGCAACCTGCTGCCTGCTGCTGCTTTACTTCAATAGCACCTTCTAACAGAAACTCCCCTTCAGGAAAGCTATCTTTTATCTGTGAGAAGGGGAGAAAATAAGCTCATTAGCACATTTTCTTTGTACACTAGGGATGCTCTTCTGTGCCAGTCCAGGATGTGGTGAGAGGCATGGTTCTTGGGACTTAAGGGTTGTCCAGTTTAATTTTCTCTTCCCTTGTGATTAGGAAATAATCCTGAAAGTGAGGATACAGCAGGCCAAAAAGGGCAGAAATCACAGAAGTGGAGCTTTGTGTTCAGTCTTCAAGAGCTTTATTGCACACAAGATTTGGAGACTACTTGTTTGCTATTAGTTTGACCCTTTAACCTTGTTTGGTTTTTGTTCATGACTTTCTGTCAAAAGCTTGACAGATTTTAATGTCCTCAGGATTTTTTTTCCTATGAATTTTGCTACCAATCCAAACAAACTTCATTAAAAAAGTATACTAATGTGAATTATAACTCAGCTAGAAAACATTCCCTAGAGGAAAAAAAAAGCCATGACGAAGAAGACTTGATAAAAACTGGAGCCTTCTGCATTTTTCATGTAGAACTTTTTTTCTAAGATGGTGAAAAACACTGGCTTTTAGCAGCATTCCCCCACTTCCCAATAACCACAGCAGGTCTGTGGCTTCTTTAAATTGGTGTCAAAGCCATCTTACCCCTTTCCCAGGCAATTAAACACCAGAGTGCTTGGTTCCTTTTCTCACAGAAGAATTTGTTGGAGGCTCTTTCTAATTTCATAAAGTTCCTCTAGTCTGGCTGCAATTCAATGAATTATTGGCTAGGGGAAAATTATTGAAGCTCATCATGACAACATTCTTCATCAAATTAAGCAGGGTTGCTGAGAGGGGGAAAAGTTGTACTTCCAAGACAATGCACCTGCAGAGAATTAGCTGATAAATGATTTACAGACATGTGGCTGAACACATTAATGGGGAAACATATTTTTTAACTGAACTTGGGGTTTTTTTCCAACAAACTCTAAATGCCTCCTCTGTGTGATCTTAGCAGTTTAAATATTTGGCTGTTCAAAGAAGCAACACTACACTTTGTGCCATGGGAAGCAAATTGCTCAGACATTTTTCCCTCTTTCGTGCTGTTTGATGGTTCTCCTCCCTGTTATTTTGTCACTGACACTAGCATTCACAAATAAATCATCATGGCTAGTGATTCTCTTCCATTCCCACAGAAAAAGAGGGAGCATCTAACTACCTGCCCAAAAGGGGCAAGCATTTCTGTGCTGTTTATACATCCTTGCTTCAAGTAGTGTTACATATACGCTGCAGGTTTATGATGATTATTTTATACTTATACTACAGTAACAGTAAAAGATACCAGCATATTACTGCCAGACCCTCAGAAGTATTATTTGGATGTCTAACTCCCGGGCTTTAGTTGCTGTGCAGTGTCTGAAGTGAGAGGAGAAGG
The DNA here is from genome assembly GCA_013400915.1 of Pardalotus punctatus. NCBI lineage: Eukaryota > Metazoa > Chordata > Aves > Passeriformes > Pardalotidae > Pardalotus > Pardalotus punctatus. The sequence goes on along the minus strand of VZTX01004865.1, from coordinate 171,156 downwards.
CTGTGTGCAGATGGAAGAGGTAGTCAAGCATCAAATTGCATTGTTTCCTACAGCTCCCTTGATTCCCATGTTGCAGCTTTTGGGAAGTGTGGGGTGAGTAAAGAAGGAACCTGCAGGAATAAAAAGAAAGTATGAGCCAGAGAAATGGTGCCATGGAGAAATGTACTTTATCCCCCAGTCTCCTGCTGGAGAATTCCTACATGATGCTCATTACTAAACTTTACAAAGCAATGTTCCTGGTACCCAAAGTCAAGCACAGAAAGGACTGGGTTTGCCAAAATGTCAGTCTCTGAGAACATGGTCTGAGAAATCTTAGGGCTGTGCAATGAATTGCTGTGAGAAAACAAGGAAGAAGAAAATGATGAAACTGCCAGGTGGTGTTACTGTCATTCCTGATGGAAGAAGAATGCAAACAGAGGGCTTTGTGGAAGTGTTTGGAAGCAGTGTGGTCTAGAAAAATCTGGGAGGCAATAAACATTTTGGACCACTTTGGGGTGTCTCTACCCCAGACCCCTAAATGGATCCAACCAGGACTGGATCTTCTGTGCAAGGTTCTCTCTTTCTCACCCCCATCCTCACTTTTCTATCTTCTGGGCACATCCTTACTTTTCCCTCACCACCTTTATTTGTTTCTCTTTGCTTCCTTTCCCCTACTGCCTCCTCATTCTCCTCTTTAATCTTCTTTTTTCAATGCTATTTACACTGTACTCCACACCTTTCCTCTCTCCACATCACAGCTTGGAGTAGCTTCAAATTCAGTAATTGTCAGGAAAGTTTTGATCATTCCCTGAGTTCCCATTATGTCCAGTCCCCTTGCTGAGATAAATCAAGCTCAATTGTCTTAAATTTTCTCCTTTCAGTGGGTGCATGTAGTATGCCTGATATCCAGATGTTGAACCTGAATCTTTCCTCCTGAGTTTAAACCTATTACTTTATCCCCCTGCCTATTACAGACGCAGAGAAGAGCTTATTCACTTGCTTTTAGCAGCAACATCTTTACACATCCAAAGACTGTTATTACGTCTCTCCTTGACATTTTCCTCTCTAGATTAAATAACCTCAGCTGACTTAACTTTTCCCTGTAGGTGATGTTTTATAGTGCTCTCATTGTTCTCTCTGCAATGCCTTTTTGCACAGCCTTTTTGAAGCATGTCATCAAAAGTGGACATAGTCGTCCTGCTGAGACCCTGGCAATGCTGACTGCAGTGGAATTCCGTCTTTTAAGCTATAATCCCTTCTTTCTCTACCCATATATAGCGATATAAAAATATAAATTATCTTTCAGTATAGAGGGCTTAGTGCTTTTTTTTTTTTTTTAGCAATAACACGACATTGCTGACTTATATTCCTCACAATAATTTTTTTCCCCACAGAATGATTTCTTGCCAATACTTATTCTTGCTGTGTTAACATAAAGGACTTGCCCTGACTAAGTGTACTGCTCCTTATGACTGAATGGTAACCAATCTTCTTTGAAGAATATTTATCCAATACAACAAAATTATCCAGAATCCTAAGCTTGCACTCTAAGGTCCTTCCTAGTTTGACACCATCTGCAGATTCAGTAGTCATATTTTCTGTTCTGTTGCTTCCACTGTCCCACTTTCTGTCCCCAAACTTCCTGACTCAGGTTAATCATGAAAATTTTATGAAAGACTGTACACAGATCAACCCTTACTGGAATGCTGCTTCATATATCTCCCATTCTGACAGTGTCTTCTAGACAGTTTTCCCTCTGCATAAAATTAATTCATGTAGTAGTTGGTGTTTCTTTAACTTAGTTATAGACTAATGGAAGGCAATGTCTTTCCAAATACAAGATACATGAAATTTTGTGCTTCCTCCATACACACAAGGCTTGTAATTCCAGATGGATTTAGAAGTCCATTTTGGATGTGCCACTCCACCTCCTTATCTTCTAGGTGCTTATGCAGAGTTTGCTTGATTATTTGCCCCTCTGTTTTTCTGTGAGTGAAGTCTCTGCTGTATATGTGTTGGCATAGGTGTCCTTTGTTCATAGAATTAGTATTTCTAACAGACACTGTTACTATTTCCTAGTACTGGAACACACTGCCCAAGGAAATGGTGGAGGCACCATCCCTGGAGATATTTAAAAGATGTTTTGATGTGACACTTAGTGGTCTGGCTTAGTGGTGGACTTGGCTGTGCCAAATGAATGGTCGGACCTAAAAATTTTAGAGGTTTTTTCCAGCCTAAAAGACTCTGTGAATCTGTTAATGAATGCCATTTCTTGCGCAAAGACCCACAAAACCAACAGAGAGACAAGTGAAGGAAGTGAGCAAGTTTGGCAGTTGACATCTGCTGTGTTTGTGGTTTACTACACAACATGCACTATCTTACCCCACAGCCTTGCCCTGGCTGCTGAAGCCTGAGTCAGAAGAAAACTCTGGATGGAGAAAAAGATGGTTCTTTCCCTGGAAGACAGTGAGCAAGGCCAGGGGAAGTGTCATGGGTCAAGATAGGCCCAGTTGAAGGGAGACAGGGAGGAGGCAGTCAGGGAGCAAGGAGCCTGAAGCATCTTTGTGGCACCTGTCATATCCCAAGGATGTATTGGGAGCATGGGTGACATGCACTTGCATATCTTCTGTCCTGTTGACTTTGAAAAGTTGGGAGAAGGGTTAGGAAGAGGGCAAACTCCATGTGCACAGCTCCTCTGTGTTTGTCAGTGTCCTGGTCAGGGTTAATTTTTGCAGTAGCCAGAAGGGGCATGGCCAAGACCCAGAGGTTATTCTGCACCGCCTCACCTCATTGCCGGGGGCGGGGGAAGGGGTCACTTCCAGTCAGGTAAGACTGGCAAAGTGAGTGGGTGCGTACCACTGGTTCCAAGCAATTGTGTGTAAATAATTTGCCTATCCTGTACAATTTGTTATTGATATTGTAGGTGTTACTGCTTGCTTTCTTGCTCATTGCTCTTTCCAGTAAATTTTCTTACCTCAACCCGTGATCCTTACCTTTTGTGCCTCCAATTCTCCTCTCCATCCTGCCACAGTGGGAAGGGGAACGGGGCGGGGCAAGGGGAAGTGGGCAAGCAGTGCATGGTTTGGAGTGTTTTGGTTAATGGTAATGTTTTTGGAACATTAAATTGGGGAATACCAGTCCTAAACTATGAAAGAAAGATTGATACAAGCACACACACCAAAAAAAAAAAAAAAAAAAAAAAAAAAAAAAAAAAAAAAGAAAGGTGGGGGATGGGAGATTTCTAGCTGAAGGCATAAAAATATTTCCTTTTCTTTCACTGGATTTCCCTGATTTGGTTCTCACATTCTTTTAGGTTTATTTTTTTACTCTTAAGTTACTTTGAGACCCTCATATATGAATGCCGACTAAATAAAACTGTAGGCACAAGGACATAAATTCACTGTTAAACTGCAACAAGGGTCTCATGGCTTTTTGCTAGGCAGGTTTTTTCTCCAAGAGGATTCCCCAGAGTCTGTAAGCAAAGATTTGTGTAGCAAGGCAAAAACCAGACAACTCAAAGAGTGCTAAAAATGTGGTCCCTAAGCAATGAGCACAAAAATAAAATCTCAGTACCTTAGCAAAAAACACAAGATCTTTCTGATATCATTTGCACTGCTTTTCAAATCTTTCTGATCAGTGACAGATCAGAAAAACCTCAATCCTACAAACTGATGTTCTTGAAAGACTGTGTGCCATGGTGAACTTCCTCAAATACTGTAGCTACCAGAATCACAAGACAATTCTTCACTTAGGATGAGTTAGAATTTACTGTGTAAGAAGGCATTTTTACATATAATAATAGAATTATTTGGGCTGGAAGGGACCTTAAAAGATCATCTAGTTTGAACTCTACTGCCATGGGCAGGCAACCTACCACTAGACCTGGTTACCCATCCAACCTGACTTTAAATACCTTCAGGGATGGGGAATCCACAACATCTCTGGGCCACTTCTTTCAGTGCCTCAGCACCCTTACAGTAAAAAAATTCTTCCCAATACCTAATTTAAACCTACACTCTTTCAGTTTAAAGCCATTGCCAGCTGTCCTGTCACCACATGCTGCAAGAGACTTAAAGATCACAATTGCCTTACACATTGTCAAGGGCACAGAAGGAATTTGATGTAAGATAAACCACTACAGAGGGAACTGCAGATAAGCACAGAGGAGAGGAACTTGCAACAAGAAGGTGCTAATTCCAGGCCTAGCCAAGGTGAGCTTTGCTTAGCACCTCCTAGCTGACGCATCCAGACAGAACTTCACACTGCGACAGACTGTGGGAAAGGAAGCAACTGCTTGCACACATGCCATTCCTAGGTAGGGGAATGGCATCTACACCCAGTGCATATGGACGTTGGACTGTATAAATGTGATACCCAGGAAGAATGACTTGGGGACCCCCACCACTGACAAGGGCAGAAGAAAGACCAACAGGATACCACCTGCATCCATGGGGTGGTGATACCTTTCTACTTAATCTGTTTCTCTCACTCTCTTTCTCTCCCAACCCCCTTTCCTATTTCTTTCTGTCTCTCTACCTCACATTCACTGTTAAATAAAATCCGTATTATTGACTGACATATGATCTTGTTTGCACCTTAACTTGAGCAGAGGCATCTCTTAATAATCAGACCATAACAATTACTCTTGTGAAATGTTCCTCTTCAGCTTTCTTGTGGGCTCTTTTAGGTACTGGAAGGTGCTCTAAGTTCTCTCTGGAGACTTCTCTTCTCCAGGCTGAACAACCCCAGCTCTCTCAGGCTGTCTTCATAGGAGAGGTACTCCAGCCCTCTGATCATCTTCGTGGACTTCCTCTGGACCCATTCCAACAGGTCCGTGTCCTTCTTATGTTGGGGAGCCAGATCTGTATGTAGAAGTGAAGGTGGGGTTTCATAAGAGCAGAGTAGAATTTCCATTTTGAAACCTCTGAAAACTACAGCAAATAGACCAACTCAATCAGACATTTTTGCTTTCTCAGCCTTACATTTAATAAGACCTGCTCATTTCTATCCTTGAATATATTACTTTTAGGGTCATAGCATCTGAGACCATCTGTCACTTTGACTTACAGTTCTGATGATTACTTCATTATAGAGGCTTTAGTATTTTAAAAGGGAGGAATTAATTCTTTCAAGAAGAAACATGGATAATATCCCTTCAAGCAGAGGGTCCAGCACGTCTCTAAATTCTCATTACAGGGACTTTCTGCAGAGGCAGAGTTTTGCACATTGGCCTGAAGCTGCCTCAACTGTGCACTTCTGGTCCCTAGCACCCTCTATCAGGAGCAGGGCAGCTGAGAGTGAAAATGATGATCTCATTCTGGTTTCAGATTAGCTTGAAACAAGATTTCACTAAGTCATGAGTGCTAGAGGGTTTCTCTGGGTTATTGCAGTCATGACTTGTGTGTGTACTGCCGGATGTAGATTGTTCTACACAGGCTCCCAGGCATTAGCTAGGCTACAGAAAGTAATCTTTCTGGCAGAAGCAGCCTTTGTTGATTGCAAAAACTGTAAATGCCAGAGGCTACTCCAGCTAAACACCATATTTCATCCTTTTCGAGTCCTGAGAGTGCAGGCAGGCTTGGTCAGACCTCAGTGACTTATTTCATCTCAAATAAGGAAGCAGTCAGCACAGTGCTGTTGAACTGGCTGCTATCTCCTACGTCAAACTATTCACACAAAAGAATTCTTATCAGAAAAGAAGACTTTGTCACTACAGTATAATACTTATATCTTTAAAGTATTACTTTAGCTATAAAATAAATTATTTTAGCTTACAGAGCACTTCAGCGTTGCCTCCTTATGATTTTGATGCATGGGAGTGATTCTAGAAAATCTTATTATCTGATTTGTTCTTCTAGCATATATGTGTCTGCCTTCAACCTCATGTATGTACAATGTATTAAAGATCCAACTAATGATATGTTACAAAATAATTCAGTTTCAATATTAATGAATGATAAAATTTCTACTTGATTTTTCATAATATCTGATCAAGGCTGAAAACAAAAACCATTTAGGTGCTGGAGATAGAACAAGTTAGCAATTATTCTGTGTCCCTTCCTTCTCTGGCAAGGCACTTTTCCTTTTTTTTGTTTTTTTACCCAAATTGTTGATGTTACTAGGATATTGCGTATTTAGTGTTAGGGTTTGGTTATATGGTGGGCTTTGCTATCCTGGGTGAGCCATATCAATCTGTGTTATTATTTTTGTTTTATATGCCTAGTCTGAGAATACTATGCCAAGTAAATAAGGAAAAAATCAAAGCTTCAAAGTCATAGAGTGGTTGAGCATCTTTTGTTCAACACACCAACACATTGAGATTTTTCACAAAACTGCAGATAATATTAAGATAATAATTACTGATTGACTAAAAATATGCCATCATATTTGCTCTACTAAATGTTTCAGGAACAGACTGGGAAGTCACTATCCATTATTAAGTCAATGGAGGAAAAAGAGTATTTCACAACTGTTCTGTTCCATCTGCGCATCTTTCATCTGTTCTTTTTTAGCCTGGGCTCATTGAGAAACCTATTTCATAGATCAAGTTCTCAGCATAAATTGAGCTGTTTGTAAGTTCCTTAAAATCACCCACACATGCACACACACACATACTCACTCACTCAGAAGAGTGGGGCAGAAGGTTGAATAACTGTGAAACCAGAATAATTATTTTCCCATCCTCATTAATATAAGTGTCACATCATTCTCATTTTGGCTTTGCATGTCAGGGGAAATTGCATGACACCCTCGGCAGACTACTGTACTTACTTTCCAGATACAGGAAACAGATCATGCAGCAATGACTGAGAGCTCAGTACAAACACATGCAGAAGGTGAAGAGGATTCTGAGGGAGCTGTGTCTTCACATGATAGTTATTCATGTCTCTTGAGCAACTATAGACACCCTCCACTGCTAAGATCATCAACAGCTGGGCAGAGCCATCTAAAAAATACCTGCTTACCAGGGAATCTCTGTTTCTATTTATACATTCATCCCCTATTTACTTTAGAGGCAGAAATTGGTACACTTCAAAAACCTTTACCTGTACCATAAATAGACTAAAACTTGCTCCTTTGTAGACCCCTGAATTTTTTTGTTACATCCTGACATCAACAAATCTAATCATGGGGTGTGGTAATAATACAAATTGGAACAGCTCTCAACTTCTAGCTTGACTTGGACAGTAAAACCAGAATTAATTCTGAAATACATACATGCAGCTACTGCCCTTGACCTTAAACAATCCAGCATTCAGAAGACAGACTTAACTGTAAGGACACAATTGGAACATCTAAAGGTTTTAAGTATGTGTATAAAAGTAAGAGTCAAACACATGTGAAATATCACATAGTAAAATCCTTTGTGTTTAATTTGCAATGTTTTCCTGCACATCTCAGGCACAATGAATCAATTCCTGTTTGTCCTTTTGTGTAGCAAGGTCTTTACTCCTTTTGGCAGCAGCCTAGCTATTCAATGTCTGTTTTTCAGTGAAGTCCTAAAGTCAGGGAGAGAAAACAATCTATTAATTAACCTCAGTCATTGCATTGCAGTGTGAGTCTCTGATGGCAGTCTAGATGAGAAGAAGTAGCTGGAGAGAGGTTACATCAGGTCAGTCATTTAGGCTCCTTGCTCAAAATGTTGGGATAAACAGCTGTTCATGGGATTACTCACAAACAAGACTGTAAAAAGAAGATATTCAGAAGGTAACCAGCATTCTATTTTAGAAACAAAACTAAATCCCCCAATTCTGAATAATCTGCACTGCTCATTATGCAGCCTTTGCTCTGGCAGTAGTCTCAAAGTTAATTACCTTTTTTTATTCCAGTTTTTCACACATCATTTCAACTATAGTGTTAGTAATTTTATCTTTGATGCTCATTTTAGCTGCTCACCAGTTCCGGCAGCCATCTTCTGGGAATTGCGAGATCTGGATGGAAATTTTAACTCTACAGGCTGACTGCTCAGAAAGAAAGCATGGTCACAGAATGCAGCATTAGACTACGTCCTTGGCAGGGATTTTTCAATAGGTTTTGACTTAGGTTGGGCTAAACATTTCACTCCTTTTCCTTGATTGGAGCTAACATTTTTATGATTAGATGCCTTAAGGAACTGCACTATGCTGAGAAAAAAAAAAGTGTGGTTCTTTGATAAACAGAAAAGAAAAGAACCTGTCATGTTGGCTGAGACTCATTAATAGTTCTACTTCTCAATTTTTTATAACTTTGCTGTGTGTTTTGGGAAAATGGGACATGAAGAAAAGAAAAAGCATCAAGGCAAAGCTAGTGGCACTGTATTCAGTGTCTTCTTTTTAGATTAATATGTTTGTTGTGACAAAATAATATAAAGTTTATACTGAGATCAGAACATCTTGGCCTGAACACTGATGTCTGAACACTGATGCACTAAAAATCATGCACTGAATTGACAAGATTTGTGTGCTAAAAATATAAGATAGATTGTAAAATAGACTAAAGATGTGCTCTGTCCAGTAAACTCAACTGGACTGAAAGATTTCCAGGTAGGTTTATGTAAGCAAGAACCTCCATTAAACCAGAGCCTTACATGGTCTCTACCATGAGTATCTAGAAATGTTTAAACTAGGCTACACTTTTTGAGATCTAAGGACCTTCCAATAAAGTGTGAAGCATTTTCACTAACATCTGTCACAACTTTTTCATCTCATACTCTTAAATCTTGCACAGTGATGTCATGAAACCATCAAAGAGGCAGAATGCAGAGGTTTGTTCAGGCTTGGTTTCTCTGTATAATCCATGGAGACGGAGAGATACATGCCTAAGGAATCCACACAAGACAGCAGGCTTGCTCTGCCAGACAGCTAGCTTACCAAAAAAAAAACACAAAAAACACCAAACAAAAAAAAAAAAAAAAAAAAAAACAAAAAAACAAACACCTCAATCTTACATTTTGCCCTCTTTATAGCCTGGATGCCTTATCCTAAGAGAGGAAAGTGCTCGGTTCCCCTTAGGTTCATTCATCCCCTCCCAGGGTCAAGTGCCAAAGGCAGTATATCAAAGCAAAAAGAGGACAGAAATAGATTGTATGTGACAGCTCAGTTACTGAAATGGGATCTTCTGGTTCAGCTTTCTCGTGATATACCTCCCATGAAGGAAAATGTTTTGACCATCCTGCTCCAGAAATCCCAAAAGAAGTACATGCCTTACCAGAGCAAAGTATGTTGCATCAGATATGAGGGCTGTGTAAAAGAATATATTTTGCTATAGCAACCTTGGGAAGAAGATGGAGTATTCATATTTTTTGAGGGTACCACAATTCGGAAAACATCAGACTGCAGCATTCTGGTTTAAAACTCTGTGAGGCAGATTCTGTTTCTTCTGTTACGCTAGCTCTACTTCATGTGAAACTACTAGAGAGAGAAAAAATGTGCCTCTAACCTACTGATTTGACTACCTACTTGGGCAAGAAAAATGCAGGTCACTGTCCAGATTGTGCTGGGATGCAGTTGATGCTGTCTTTTGAATCCTGGTCAAGTGTTCCAGTGAACACGTCTCCTACATGTCCAATATTTTAAGTAGTTCTTCTTTCCTCCTGATAATATACCCTGAACCCTGAAGTTTTTAGACAACATTCCTACTCCTTTTCCTAGGAAGGCTTTCTGAATAATCTTCTGGGTGTTAGCCTCTCCTTTTCTCATAATTCTAATAGACCTTCTTTCTAGCATCAGTTCCTGATTGAATTCAATTTTCTCTACCACAGGTAAGCAAAATGAGATATTTTCCACACAAGAGTTTTCTCCTGATATGAATCTATTCTTTAGATGGAGAATCAGTACCTTGTTTATTTCCAGTTGTACTGCCTCAAATATTGGAATGTGCTGCAATCATTGAACTGGATGTTCTTTAGCTGGGGCATCTCCAACGTCATCTGTTTTGCAAAAGGTTTCCTGAATGGATAAAGTTTCAGTGTGGTTGTGATTTGCTTTGTCTACCTGCTGGGACTCTAGATATGAGTTATGTTAGAGGAAGGACAGGTATTTGTTTAGAGGAAGGACAGGTATTTGTAACAACTTTTGATAAAATTCACAGCAGAAATATGCCTTTCATTAATAATGTTTTGTTTTTCCTTGTAGCATTTTCCATAGGTTATATCTGGTATTTTTCAATTAAAATGAAAATAAACCCCAATCATCTTACTTCTCACAGATGTTTCCTTTTACCACATGCTTATAGTTTTGTTCTGCCTGTCTTCCCCACCTCTCTGTTGATCTTTATGCTTTCTTGGCTCTTACCTTAGCTTGGTCCAATCCTGCAAGCACTCCTCCATCTGCTTGACATGAGGGCCCTCCTGAAGTAGAAACATAAATCCCAATGTGGCTAAAGTATTGGACTAGAAATATTTTTAGTATATAGGATGTATTTCGGCTTCATAAGCCTTCCCACAAAGTGGAGCCTCACTCTAACTTGAGTGCCTGCATGTGATTGAAAAATAAATTGTTTTTTAAATAACCTCAAAAGAAGAAAGAATTCTTGCCTGCTTCCTGATATAGGAACTGCTTTTCTCTGTTACCAAGCAGAGTGCTTGAAAAAAGTAGCTGTTTCTCACCATATTGAATGGGAAAAACAGGAAATATCACAAATTGGACTTGCTCTAAAGAAAGTTTTATGTAGTTGCATTGGAAATGAGGAATAGATTTTAAACATTAATGTTTATACAAACAGCAAATAACTACTGGAAAACTTTAAAATGCTTTTAACAAAAATAAAAACATATATGGCTTTCAGCAAACATAAAAGATCTGTTAAAAGAAATGCATCTGTGTTTACTGTTTCAAAACATTTAGGAAGATGTTGATTCCAGAGATGCATCAAGCATCTCCTTAACCTAAACACTACTCTTCAGTGCAAACTAGCTCCATGGGGGTATGGATTACTATTTTCATTTGTCAACAGTTAAAACACTTGAATAGTGGCAGCAATAGCAAATGAAGTATTCCCATGTCTTTTAGTAAGCAAAATGCAGGACTTTTTGGAATACTATTGTGCAAAATTTACATATTAACTGTAAGAAAAAAATTTAAAGGCCACTTTGAATTTTACTTTAATTTCTTTACATCCCTTATAGACCGGGAAATAGTCTAGACAGAGTAAGGAGTTTTGTTCTTATGGGATTTCACAGCTGAGCTTTTCTCAGTACTGTTAAATATAGGGTACAATTTTAATCACCAAAGTGAAATTCTGTTCTTTCTGCCAGGTGCACCCCTGCCCCTGAGCCTTTCTTCTGCCCACACTGTTGCTGAAATTGAAATATATTTGTCTGCTGTTAAAAACAAAACAAAAAATAAAAAAGAGAAAGATTCTGCTGTGAGAAGTCATGAAGATCACTAAAATGCATATTAGCGGCTTCTGCCTTTAAAATCAGAGTCCATTTATACTGGGATAAAAAGGGTGCCACAGTTAAGATAGACCTTTGGGAAATATTTCAACTCTCTATAAATAAGAACTTTGTGGCCTTTTTAGTACTCTTCAGAGTCCTCTGTGCTGTTTATCCCTGTGACACTCCTATTTAGGGTAATGGAGAAAAATGGTCATTCTACAAATAAACTTCTTCTACACTAACTTTTATTTTATTTCCCCTTAGTCAAGAATAAACCTTCACTTGAAGTTGTCGGATGTGATTATTGATCTGAGTCTGACAGCATAACTCTAGGCAGCAGTCCAGGAATAACTAAAAAGTTGAGTTGTTCTTTTCCCTCATTTTTAATTTAAATTTGATTTTAAAGAGGGATAGCAAAGATTGGAGAAAAATGCAGCAAACTAATGAAGTTAAAGCACATTATGAAAGCAGCATCATGTTGTTTATGGCTCAGAATCCTGGGAGCCCTGCAGGAACAGTTGTGGACATGTGGCTATAGACCTCTCTGCACCTAGAAGATCTGACATACTGTGCTGATTGAGTAAAGACAAAATGACAAAAGACACTAAATAGGAGCAAAGCTGGAGCACTGACAACCTGGCATGAGGTCTGACAGAAGCATCTTTCACCATGATCTGCTGACTTGTCTCATACATTGAAGGAGGCAGATGCCCCTTCCCTACCTTCTCCAATTTCTTGCACAATTAAAATTGTGTGTTCTGGAAGTTTTATTCATGAAGTTCTGTGGCAGGTTATAGTCTTGTTTTGACATATGTCCTTCTGTACCACAGAAAATATATCTGCAAGTTTAGAACAGTGAGGAAAGACGCATCTTTTTTGAAAGCACTCTGGATGGCCTGGAGGCTTATTTATTAACCAAAATTTGATGTGTGTGTCGTGCCTTGGCATGAGCTGTTTTTGACTGTGGCAGCAATTGTTCGATGGCCATGTGCCTGTGGCCTCCCCTGCTCTGATTTCACTCAGAGAACACCCAGGACAGGGGGCTGGCACCCCTACTTAAATACTGTGGGACCAATAGGCCCCCTGGGGCAATGGGGATGAGGAAGGGCACTTTGTGTGGCTGGGAAGCAGAAAGAAGGAGGCAGGCTGTGATAGGGAAACTCCAGGACTGAAAGAGGGATACCCCCTGCTGATGATTTGTTTTGACTCTCACCATTCATCTTGAGGAAGACTCAAGTCTTAATTTTGACATCCAGAGGGACATCAGAAGCGTGAACACAACACCAGAGAAAATTAGTAGGTATCAATAATTTTCTTGCATAACAATTTTAACTGCATTATTAATGATGGTTAACTACATGATTTTTAAAAGTAGACTGTTAAAACATTAGCCAGGCTAGCAATAAATTCTTGATTCTACATATATGTCTATATCAAGATACTGATTGCAACAATATGCTCTGTTTCCAAGAATTCTCTCCCAGCTTTCCAGAGCTCATGACTCAATGACCATCTGGGCTATATGTGGTGACTTGGTACTTGGTAATTTTCAATTAATTTTCCTCCTCACAGAATTGTCCAGCTGACCCTTAACTCACAGAAACTTACAGCATTTGCACCATCTGAGGAAAAGGCATTTAGAAGGTGAGCCACAGGATGCATGAAAAATTGCCTCCATGTGTTCGTATGAACTTGCAATCAGCTCAATTTTCTGATGCCTCCTAAGGCATCAAGCAGCAACCACTACCCTTCTTTTTTTGCCACCAGCTGACCTTTCCTGTACCTCCAGAGGCTTTTGGTTTGTACCACAATTATCCCATATGGGCTTCTTTTAGGATCTTGCTGCTTCCTCATGTCTGACACAGCCCTCTTGTCTTCCCTTTCCATCCTTCCCAAGAGGATGCAGTAGGGTTTGCTCTGCAGGTATTTGTGCCTCCTGCAGCTGGTCTGTTATTAAGAAACTGCCTTGCAAAAATGCCTGGCACGTCTGGGCTCCCTGTTGCTATTTTTAGCTGGAAGCTCAAGGCTTGGGATGTCATAGAAAATGACCTTCCCAAGAAAAACAGCATTTGTAGATTAGCATAGTAAAGTGGGAATAATTCCTGCTCTCGGGGAACCTGTTTGGATGACAGAAGCCTTGCAGTTTCAGGACACATGTAATACCAAACACAGGAAATCATAAAACCTGTTAAAAATTTTCCATTTTCCAAGATTAAATGCTTAATTCATTCATCAATTACAGGGCAGTTTGTAGACACTTTAAACACAGAAAAGGTGCAAATCGTGCAATGTACACCTCACCAAAACGACATTCTAAAAACCAGCTTCTGGAAAGCAAAAACAGGGACTTAAAAGCAGATTGCTGAGCCAAATGCACTGACCACAGAGCAGAGGAGGAGGGGTGAGTGGAAGTGGGGCAGAATGGTCAGCACCGCTGACCGAGCAGATAAGCAGCCATTTAACGCACTTAGGCAGTGCCTGTGACAGCGTCCCTCTGGCAAAATAGGTGGCAAAATAGGTCTAAAGGCTGCTGCCAGAGATTATGCATGAATGAGTTTGGAGAGGCTCTGCCCTGAAATGACTCAGATACTTCTAAGTTTGCTCATAAGAACAAAACCACGAGTAATATATTTAAAAAAAAAAAAAATTGTAACTTTGTAATGTTGGTTTCAATGTTGGTTTAGATATCTAAATCCTGCCCAAGCAATTATGCAAACATCTTTTTCCAGCTTTCTAGAGTAGTAGGAAAAAGGACAAATCATAACTTGTGCAATAATGAGAACAAATTATATATTTTTTACAGAATTACAGAAAGAAGAGTCACTTTTTAAAGACACAAATATTTCAGGAAAGTGCATTGTGTCAATTAGACTTAGTAGTACCATTAGGAAATAAAACTGTGTTATTCAATTATCAGTCATATTTGCAGACAATAGTTCCCCTAGAACTAAAACTTGTCAAAGCTTTAGAATACAGCTGTGAGGGCAAAAAACACAGAAAAAGAATATTTTTAAACAATATGCAATTGACCTTTAAATGTTACATTCATCAATGAAACAAACAATTTGGAAAACCCCTCAGAATAAATTTCTTATGCCTGACTAAAATTATATCACATTCTGCATGTGTTTTACTTGATATATCTACATATATGTACACATATAGAAATTTAATTTATATGCATTCCCATGTACACATATTATATGTATATACTACATTAGTTAGTTCTTTTACCTGCAGTATGTTTCCAAAAGTTCCTTTTGGACAAAAATAGGACACAAATGTTAGGAACCTGAGTATTCCTGTCACTTGCTTCAGGTCTAATAACAATCTTAGCAAGAGTGAAGACGAAATTTCTCCCCTAGATGTTTACTAGTAGACAAACAGATTTTGGTTTTCTTGTTTGCTTCTCTCTTCTGATGCACCAAGTGCTGGTCACTGACAGAGTTTCCAGCTTGAAATATAGTTAATGTAAGCTTGCAACTCTGTGGTTCCTATGCAGCAAAAACACAGAGAGACTGAATAAATAATTTAATCTGAGGTTTACTATGCTCCTAAATGAGAGTTTCATGCATGGAGGAAAGATTCTCTCCCCAGTGTATTACCTAGGATATACAATAAACATGCAAAACATAGATATATTTTCATACAAGATACATGTCATTGACAACATTTTTTTCTACTTCAAAAAGCAAAAAATATTTTGCAGGTATTGACTGCTAATTAAAAATGTTTTCTACATTATTTTAGAGATTAGTATGACATTACAGGAGAAAACATTGCTTTTTTATAATCTAAGGAGTTTCAGTATTTTAAAGAAATCTGTTCTGTCCTTAAATCTGTTCTTCTTTTTCTACTTTTACCCAGAACTTCTCCTTTCCACACCTGTCTTGTTTCTGTTCCTTGTATCAGAAAAAGATTAACATAACTTTTCTAATAATGTCTTTACAGAAACCCAAGGAATAAAGGTTTGGTGCTTAATACTTTTGGGCAATAATTTGAATTGCCTGGTAGAGACTTTATTCCATCCATGACTTGCTAGTCAAACAAAGAGGAAAAAAGGCTTATAACACTCTCTCAAATACAGAGCAGTGATTACATTTTTTATAGCATCATCATTTGCTATTGATTATTCCCAGGGAACATCAACCTAATAGATAGAGTGGCAGTCCTCTAACTTCTCCGTGTGTGTGGCTTAGAAATATTTAGATATGCTACAAGAGGAACATACTGTGGGGAACACTGCAATGAAAACAGGTTCTTCAACTCCACTGATAAATATGACAAAAAATATTTTACAATTTATGTTTCAAAAACACCTAGTAAAATGTAATAAAAGAAAAAGTAAGGATGATAAAAGCATGCACATGATGTTAGCAATTTAATGACGTTTCTCCTTTTTATTAGTAGCAATCCCACAGATGCCTGAGGAAGCACATTTGCCTTTGTTAAAACAAATCCATTCTAGAAACTGTTCTGACATCCATCATTAAAGCATTTTATGTGAGTAGTCTCTCTTACTGTATTATTAAACCATTCATTAACATGATAGATAAAAACTCCATTCCACTGAGAATCTGCCACAGCATTACAGAAATGTACCAGAATGCTTGGCAACAATTAAATATGCCATGGCAGGAAAACAACAGAACAATGTAACTTAACATTAGGCTTTTCCAACTGTGGAATATTTCTATTGTGTTATTTAGCATACATACCAAAGTCAATTTCCTCTTACAATAAATAAAGGAATAAATAAATTCCATTTGTACTAGAATTGAATCTAGGCAGTGCAGTCTGCAATATGATTGCTAAAACAAGACAAAAACAAAGATGGGAAACTCTTAGTTACAGCACTGACTCATTTTAAGTTCCTGATATAGCACTTAAATGTGCCTGGGCAGCCTGGACTGTGTCTCTGTAATTGAGCAAATGGCAAATGACTATACTTAAAAAAACCTGAAACTGCACAGGGTTTACAGAGCAATGTATTAAGTCATGAAGGAAGATATCACCAGCCTTTTCTTTCTTCAGTATTCTCCAAGGAAAACTCTATTTTCAAAACTTGGCTTTGTAGGTAATCTTTCACCCTATTACTGAAGTATTTAAGCACTTCACAGACTTCATCATCTCTTGTAGTGTCCCTGTTATACCTTGGAAACAGATAAAACAGGATCACAGAATGAGACAATCACTGAAACGAGAAGGACCTCTGAAGACCATCTAGTCCAAACCCTCTGCTCAAAACAGTCACCTACAGCAATTTGCTCAGGGTTGTGTCCAGATATCCCCATGGATGGACGCTCTCCAACCTTTCTGGACTATCTGTTCCAGCGCTCGCTCAGCTTCATGGTAAAAGGAGTGTTCTTCTCAGGTTTAAGTAGAATTTCCTGCGTGTCATTTTGTGCCCGTTGCCTCTCGTCCTGTCACTGGGCACTACTGAAAAAGTCTAGTTCCATTTCATCTACATCCTCTGAGCTTTCTCCAGGTTGAACAGTACTCTCACCCTGTCACCATGTGAGACATGCTCCAGTTCCTTCATCATCTTTGTGGCTCTTCACTCTTGCCCCAGTATACCAATGACTTTCTTGTACTGGGGAGCCAGCACTCCAGACACAGCCTCACCAGTGCTGAGCAGAAGGAAAGGATAATCTTCATCAACCTGCTGGGAATGTTCTTCCTAACAGGCCCATGGTGCCCAGGAAACAGCGCAGGGTACTCTTACAAATGAAGTAAATTGTACAACACCTTGGAAATGAGCATGTTGCTCTCAAAACCAGAGTTCCCATTTCCCCGCAACCCAGTCCATTAACTCTAGTTCAAACACTGAAGTTACTAACCCTTAATAGTTTGGGTTGGGAGGGAAAAACAACTAATTGGGATTTCTGACAGAACCCAAATGCTGGCATTAGAGAGATTGCTATGCAGTACACAATAATATGAACTAAGACTAGCCTGGGAAGAACACATTACTTTGCAATGACTCTCCAGTTTCTGAAAGCTGAATGGGGCTCCACTTCATAATGCTGTCATGCAGCTTATAGCATAAAACAGAGAGAGCCCAACCCAGCTGGGATTTCAGTGCACCTTGGAGGCTGACATGCTATACTTTGAGGACTGTGGTGAGTAATGTAGGAGATTTGGATGAAAAGAAGGAGTGCAGGAATAATTACATGTATTAATTTTTGGTATCCTTATCAACAATGCAGATCAGAGGAACCTGGCTTAGGCACATACTACTGCTTCAGTGGTTATTCAAATGGCTACAGAGGTATCTGGAATGGGAAAATTTCAACACAATACTATGGCTAATTTACAATAGTGCAGTTAATTGTACTTGACAGAGCTGAGAGAATCTGCAACACTGAAGGATATTACTCAGTCAAACTGCATTTCTGTTCTCATGGCCAAACTACTCAAAGTCCTTGTTTGGCCCTCATTATTCTTTTATTTGAATCCTGTAAAATTATTGTTATTCGCCCTCATAACACTGAGCAGAGGGGCATGTGATTACTCTCACTGCAGATAAGCTGAGGCACATAAAGGCCAGAAAACAATTTAAGCACCTGATTATTAAAAACTCCTTTTTATTCCATTGAGCATTTTTGTTTCCAGCAGTCAAGCTACTTAGATACTTGAAGTTTTGCTCTTGTACATGGACGGATCCTTTTTTGACCGTGCTTGCACACCTTACTAGAACAAGGTTTGGAGGTCCATTCAAGAGCACTCTGTGGCTGCCTGACTCCGTGACACATTGCCTAGCATGGTCCCTAACACAGGTTTGCCCACACCAACCCACAGCCTCTGAGACAGCTGAGACAGCCAAGAACACCAGGCAGCATGGACAAGACTGTACCACATTTGTTTGACCCTCACTGTCTCTCAGTGCATTTGCAGGGGACTGTGCAATCAAAACCATTTTTATATACTGTCATATCACATAATGCATGCAACACATGGCTTCTGTTTCAGCAATAACCAGCTACCTTAGAGCACTCTCATTGCCTTGGACACCATGAACTAAAAGGCAGGCAGAAACCTGGTATTTACATGCTGGAGTCACGGAAACATCCCATGGAGGAGACTTAAGGCTAGTTGCTATGTCATGGATGCACACAGGTCAAGACAGTCAGGCCAGGTGTACAAAGTTCACAGCCACAGAAGACTCTTTAGCTCTGTTCAAGGTATTGGTAGAGACATTGGCAGGTGAACAATTGTGCCTAAATATAACATGGATCCTTAGGTTAAAGGTGTTTCAGACAGTATAGACAAGAGGCACATCCCAGCAGGAGCAGTCTCTCCAGCTCCCTTCCACTGGGAAAATGATCTTTTCATTGTTGAGAATATTCTCCTAGAAAAGCACTGATGTGGATTTGAATCTTCCACATATTTCTTCAGAGGAAATGAGATCTTTGATTTCTGTTTTCTAGTGAGAGCTTTCACTCAGGTGATTATGTCACTCTGCATACATCAAATTTCAGAGCTATGACATTAGGCAATATGGCATACAACTGATCCTCTCCAAACTGTTATTTTTCAGTGACTTGCTTAGGGCCACCTCTGATATCAAGGTACAGAGAACCAGACTTGTAGGCACATATGCCATCCACACAGCTGCTCTCCAGCTTCCAGCCAGGAAGTTTGGCTCTTGTTTGGCCTGACAAGCCATGATTTTAGCATCACTGTTAAAAACATGCCTGTTACAGGCATGTCTGCTTAGTCTTTTGTAGGCTCAGATGGAGGAATGCACCAAGGCCGCTGAGGTTGGGAGTCCATAGGACACACAGCAGTGAATACTAATTAGAGCCTCTCCTTTGCAGCCACAAGGCACATATTGGGAAAATGGCTTTGTCATACCAGCTTAAGCACCTGGTTTTCAGACATGGCTGACAGACACTTAGGTATTACATCTCAGGTAATTGCTTTTCAGGTCCTTTCCTTGGAAAGCCTGCTACCAAAACCCTCACACATCTTTGATGCGCTTGCGGATTTTCTCTGACTTAGAACAGAGCAGTTGCATTTAAATTGATTTAAATATTTAATATCCATCTTTCTCAGAGTGAATAGAAATGTTCTCTAAACTTTCTTAGTTATGTACCCGCAGGAATGCTTTTTTAGTCTTCCCTCTTGCTGTCAACTAAATGTGAGAAATGTGGATTATTGCTAGCAAGTGTGTGAGGTTTTCCTTCTGATTTGTGAAATTCCAGCCACAATTCTTTGGTGTATACTGCTCTGCCTGACCTCCTCTTTCTTCTAAATAACATTGAAACTACTATCACTGGCTCTGTCTCCCCTGCCTATTGTTCCTTTCTTCACAAGCTCTTTTTCCCCTTGACAATTCAATTTTCTGAGTTTCTGTGGTATAATTTTAATCTTTTCTATGGTTTTCTAGGATTTTCTTCAAAGGCCATAAGGTCTTCTCTTCCTTGTCCTTCCTGCTGCTGTTGCCTGTTCTTCAGGCTTAATGTGGCTTGTGTAAGTTTGCAGCAATTTAGTCAAAGTGAATGAAAATTTGTACTCAATTACCAGAGCTCAAGGGCCTGCACTTCCTCTTTATTTGGGTAATTGACAGAGCCTAAAGAAGTACCATAAATACCTCAGGGCTGCTCACCACGCAGAAGTATTTTAATCTTCAGACTTAAATCTATCCACAAAACATCTTTTGCATTTTCTTTCTGCTTTTATCCAGCAGCCTCAAAGCATTTTGCAAAAAAACATGTACTAGTTTTGTGTCAGGGTGTTTTAAGAGACAAATAAAGAGAGAAGTGCGTGCAGTAAAGCTGATTTACCTGCGGTGCAGAGATGAAATGTGAAGGAGCTCTCTGAGGGACTCAAGCTAGACGTCACAGTCACCCTGCTCAGAGAAACGCAGTGCCCTGTACATCTCAGGATTCCTCCAGTGAAGGGTACCACATGTCCTTCCTCAGCTGCACAGAGTGACGTGCCAGCCATCTGGCCCAAAGGCTGCCCGGTGTCTGAGTGGTAAATCTGTCTGAACTGTGGGAAATGATGGACACTAACTGGCAAGGCAGATTTCCTCCCTGGCATACATCAGCCATCTCCTACTATTTTGAGAACTAAGTAGGACTCCACTGAGTTGTTTATGCAGCTGGAGACCGAGTTTCTATATTTTATGCGCTCCCTCTGACCAATACAAGATTTGCTGGGACTCAATGTAACTTTCCAGGAAGCATTTAACAAAATCAGAGCAGTCAGGAAGAACAGCTGTAAGTCTCAATTGCCACTAGCTGTACTATCAGTATATGAAAATCAGATACAAAAGGTGGGTCTGAGATTTTCTTTTTCTCCTTTTTAATCTGGAATGTATTCAGACCTCTGAGGAATTGTTAACTTTGATATCAGCTGTTTCCCCAGCTGTTTCTACTTAGAAAAAGCTTGTAAAATCTGGACTATGCCTCCAAAGGCATCCCACAAAGAACTTGCAATATCACAGCAGTGAAGAAAATGAAAAACATTCATTGAGCCACTGAATCTCTACAACCGATTCTAACACTTTAACAAAACTAAGTTCAGTTTCAAGCAAGGAACCTTTACCTTGTCAAGCAAGGAACTTTTAGTGGCAGACTAAAAAAAAACCTATTTCACTAGCTAAGGTCTGCCTCCTCCTTTTTCTCACCCAATCATCATCCTCCATTTCTTTTTGTCGGGGAAAAAAGAATTAGTAAATTTAATTTAAAAAGCTGCTAAAGCAGAAAAGAATACTTTAGTCATATGATCTTCTGAGTTCTCTCCAACATCATCTTAGGTAATGGTTTATCACGTAACATTTGCTTTATTTTCTCTTTAGCAGTAGATATTTCCAAACTTGTGCATCCCATCTGTATCCATTTTCACAATGACTGAACAAATGCAATTAGTCTGCAGTCAGCCATGTAATGGTCTCCTACTACTACCACTAGGTATTTTTAGTCCATGGATTCTCTTATTTCTCAGCTATGCCTTCTTTCTTTCCCCAGCTTACATTTATTATCTGAATTGCTTTTCTCCCTTCACTGCCATTCTGTGTTATTGAAAGAATCCCATATACTTCATATTCTCATATTTCTCTCATGGTCACCTCATTGCAACATAGAGATGGTTGTAAAAGAAGGAAATTTTTCATTAAAAATATTGCAATATTTGCCATTTATTTCTTCTCAAATTCTGTATTTTTGTTTATTTTCTAGATCTGAACAGTCCATCTTCTACCCAGACTCCCTTCTACTGCTTACTATGCTTTCACAAAGATATATGAACCACTGGGGAAGAGAAAATCTCCATGTCAACGTATTGAGAAAGGAGTTCAGCTTCCTTCTCCCACAACAGATTTCCAACGGTCCACCCACCTCGCAGCAGAATGTGACACTGATTTTTTTGATGTCCAGATTATGGTTCTCTTATGTGCTCAACAGACTTTGTGTGTGCCCTTTGCCTGGGACATGCAAACACAGCAGCCTTTCTGACTTAGCTTCAATCTGTTAAAGGCGTGTCACTAACTCCTTTTTCACCTTTCAGAGTGCTAAACATGACATGTTTTAAATTCTCTGAATTTGTCAGCTGGTTCCTTCACCAAGCTAAAATGTGATGCTTCTCTGACTCTACGAATGATCCTGCTTTCCTTAAAGCTGCTTGTTGAATAGGCCCTTCTGTCTTTGAATGTATTTAATTTCTTGATTTTGTGGTCCAGTTTTGTGCTGTATGTGGAATTTCCTGGGTTTTTTTGAGGTGCTGGTATTTGACTTTTTTGTTGTCATTCTTTCTATGAGCCAGATAAATTTTCTTATTTCCAGCTTCTTTTTCAAAGTACTTCTCTGAAAAATGGTGAATCCTTAGTTGTTTCTCAACAGAGTGAAATACTTGTATCAGGTTTGCCTCTGATGTAGACAATACTCATGCAGGAAGCCTTCTTCACAACAGAAAAATGCACTCATCTAATTTAAACCAGGTTTTAAACCAATCTTGTTTAATGAATGGAGGTTCTTGTGTAGACCTTCTTACTTGGTATAGCTTATGCAAGTTTCTCATTGTCCTAAATTAAAGAGAAAAGAAACCAGTTTAAGCTCAATTAGGAATGTCTATCGTATTTATTTAAAACTGCATACCTAAACAGACTGGTGCAAATTTCTCATGGAGAAAAGGCTTTAAAATATACACAGCAAGATAAGAAAAAAGTATATACAGTTACCTAGAGTGTTGTTCCCACTATACTGTGAGTTCCCCATCCTTTCCACACTTCTGATTGCAAGCTCAGTTTTTCAGTTGTTTCATAAAACACAAACTTGCATAAATTTCACTGCAGTTTCTGGGGACCTCAACGATCTCAAGAAATATTCTTCTTGTTACACTTCCTATTCAAGAGCTCCTGATTCCTTTTTTAACCTTCTTTTTCCACACTTTCTCTGTGAATTGTACTGGCTCTAAAACAATTTTGAACATTTGGACTACAGCATCTCCTTTCAAAAATTTAACCAAGCTTCTAGCAATATCTTCAGAATATATCCCTCCCACCATCCCCCCAACACATTCTTACCTTTTAATAGAGAAAGAACCATTAAAAAGAAATATTCTGACAGTGAATAGAAAATGAAATGGATTTCTACCTCTAGATTTGGCTAAGTTACATTCAGAGGCAGGATATACTGAAGAAGTTACAGAAATACAAGCAGCCTAAATCTTTCATTACCTTAGAGAATAGCCAAGCTTAGCAGCAGTGATTTCATCTCTAAGTCCAAAATCTTCAGCTAAAAATACTTTCCTTGCTTTCTTTTGAACAGGCTCAGAAACCTTTTCTTCCTTCATCTCACTTTTCTTCCCAGCAAAAGAAATTTTTCTGGTTTTTCAGTCAGCCTATTTTCACTAATCATTTCAGTTTGCACCCTCAGCTCAAGTGCACATGTGTGAACCACTTAAGCAGAGCTGATAGGATGTTGCTATTTTCTTTTTTTCCCCCTTACACGTAGGCCTATTTGCTATTACATTTCCTTCCCTTTGATATCAGATTAGTGAGGCTACATTAATTATTCATTTCCCTAGGCGACAAACACTCTGTGTCCAATAGTTGATTGACCCGGTTCTTTAAGCTCAATAGAGATGTTAGTTTTAGCTATACCAGGGAGGACAAAGGAGAAAAGATACCTCAGCAAGAGTTCAAATATTTATAACAGACCATTTTCCTACTGCTTCTTGCAGTGCTGCATGCCTTCCACTTTATAAAACTCGACATTTAAAAAAATCTTTTCTTTCAGTATTAGGAAATACTTTGACACTGGAACTGGCAGAATTCTTAGGCTAAATATTTTCCTCCACTATTCTGCTGCTTTCTTGACTAGCTCGAGTCACCAGACAATGTTTCTTCCACTTAAACCCCTATCTGACAAGCTCCAAAAAAAATTTTAAAAAAAAGTATGGGATGCTGGGTATTCCAAGAATATTACATTAAACTGCTTCTAAGGTTAGCTGCATCTATGGGATTAAGTCATTAGCTATTTACCTTGAACTTGTCCTTAATTGAAGCCTAAACTAAAAGGGAAAAAATGTTTGCCTACAGAATTTAAAATAGGTACTTATAGAATTTTCTGAAGCCAAAGTGCTAAAAGGAAACAGGAAACACATGCAGATCTTTAGTCATTATTTATGTTGGCTCTAAAGTTTCTTCTCATCCATTATGAGGCAGCTGAGACTGTAGAAATTCACATCCTCTTGACAGAGGTTTCAGTCTTGAAAAACCTGAAAACATCCTCAGGCTGAGGTCATGGAAGGAGATCTTGGCTCAGGGAAGAATGTTACCTTTCATAATATGTTCATTTAAACACATTTTAAGAATGTATTTTAAATCAAATTTCTTTTCTATCACATGAAAAAAAGAGGTATGCTCAAACTGTTTGTGTTTGATTAGTTGAGAAAAGCCAAGACCCAGGAAAGCTGAGACCCTTGTGCATGACCAGCCTGCCCGCATCCTGTTATGTGGATCCTTCCCTGAGCAGCTCACTAGATCTGAGACTGACTTGTTCAGGATCGCACACCAAACAGAGAAACCCAAGAAATCCCTCCTGGTCTCCACACCTTTACCACTGCCAGCGACTGCCAGCACCCTGGAAGGACTCACATTAACAGTTTACAGAATAACTTTCTTCATAAATGAAATTATGAGAGTTTANCTTATTAGTGAGTGGTGGTTGTACCTTGGGGGTGGATATCTCAGGACAGTGCCTGAGATAACCTTGGGATGGGGACATGTATCAGTCCAAGCTTTTGCCACTTTTGCTGATTCAACGTCGGGACATCTTCCTTTATCTCCCTTGGTTTTCACTGCTGCCTGATTTATCAGTTGGAAATACCCCTGTGTTCCCTCTCTGCAAGGGTTTTGACAGAACCTGTCTGTGGTGGCTCCACTCCACTCCATTATCTGTTTGCAATTATCTGTTTACAATCTCATTGGATTGTACTGTGTGGGGGAGGTTGGACATGCTGACCGTGTTCCATACAGGAAGTAGCAACTGCACTTTTCCCTATAACTTCCATATCATTATCTTTTTACCCTCAGTCATCTCACACCTTCCCACAAAATTTTTAACTTTCACTTCTGAATTGAAAAGCGATCCTTCACTTTGGATCTTTTCCTTGAGTGTTAATTTCCCATACCTCTTTGAAAATGCTGCTTTCTTTCTGGCAAACCAGACATAGTCATCTCATTGGCTTGAGTATTAGCAAACTGTTAATGAGTTTATCACTAGATGATGCACTTCTCTTCCTACCTGATCAAAACTGAAAATACTTCTAGTAGTCAACGTGTTTTATCACTTTAATTAGAAAGTTTTATTTCAGCTAAGACTTTGCTCATATTTTATACTATGCCGCATCTGTCTATCGGATATGATCCCTGGACACGAAGCAACTGAGGTCTACCCCACAGGGTAAGTCAGGCATGGGATGTCTGAAGAATATCCCCAGCTGACTGTTGTATTTGTAGCACAGGGTTTGATTCACTTTTGGCCCATGATGCAGCTAATTGTGGTCAGTGCAGCATGCAGGCTCTCACACAGCACTTCTGAGACACTGCCACAGCACTCCAAAGCCACTGCTAGAAACAGACAAAGCCCCCAGGCACAGGCTACCTTTGCTGACTTCTTGGCATTTGTGCAGCTAAGGGGACAGTAGAAATGCCCATGTGGGACAAGGACTATGAGAAACCGGCCATAAAAACCACTGCAAGAGACAGAGTGGAAGCATTTGGTGATTGTGTGAGATTTTTTGTTTGGTATTTTTAATATTGGGGTTTTTTTCCCCTTACAAAATTGGGAGTCATGAGATATGACAAATGTCCACAAGACTAAAAAGCAGCTATATTGTTATCATATATATTTCATTTGCTGAGGGTGAGTTTGATGCAGCAGAGCTTTATTCCAGGATTGTCTCCAAAGGTCCATGAAGGTTATGTGAGCAGAAACAGGCAAAACAACATGTATTTAACTGACATATGGGGCTGAGAAGAGCAAAGAAACAGGGTATTTCTTCCTGAACAACCTGTCGGTGGAGGGATTTTCATCAGGTGTTTGGAGTTAGTAGCAACGTGGAGGACTGGCTAATCTTCCATAAAGACTTTGAAAGAGGACCACATGGAGCTATTTTCATTGTTGCATTGGAAAAAGGTAGCAATAGAGCACAGAAAGGAGAGGCCAGAGGCAACAACCAGCATTACAGAAGCAGAGGCATGCCTAATAGACTGTTTTGAAGGATGCACTTTTAACTTGTGATTGAATTTAAAAAGGAATTAACTGATGGACAGGGGACAGTAGCATGAATATGACTTATGGCTGCTGCTAACGATAGCAAAAGTGCAGTTCAGTTTCAGTGCAGAGCGTTGTCTTTTAGGGTTATAAACTCTTAAACTGTCATCTCAGACACAGGTTTGGAAACTGAGATAAGTTTGAGCCATGGAAGAGGGAAAGCAAGATGATAAGGAGTAGATGAAAAGGGCAAGGAAGAAGCACTCACCCTTGGACAGAAGGATGAGATAGTCTGGGGAGCCAAAACTTCCCCAGGTAATCTGTGTAAATCTGAGGCTGTTTCAGGATGACCCTAAGAGACAATATTTCTAGCAGACTTGTCCTTCAGGGGGAACCAGGAATACTGTAACAGCCAAGAATTTAAAATCAGTAGAGTTGGAAAGAAATGGCCTATAAAAAAAGAATAAATGAGGTTACTGTGAAGAGGATTATGGGTCCCTTTAGTCCTCTAGGACAGATATTGACAAAAGGATGTGATGAATTCAGAATGATCCATTCAGCCCACCTCTTACCCTCACAGAGTGTCCATAAATGATGGTGGTGACCCTCAATGTGTTCATTGATAGACATTTTCCTTGACCTGGCAGTATCAGTCATTCTTTCCCATGGCCTTGTAACATGGCTTGCAAAATGTAACACCAAATTGGTAGTTCAGCTATTACCAGAGCAACATCATGATTTCAATTTTGCTAGGATTCAAGATCCAGGGACACTCTATCTTCAAGAAAGCAATGTCAGTATGTTGCCTGGTGGCTGGTACTACCTCTGGTAATTCATCATAATGCAGTACAGGGAGTAAAATGGGAAGTGGAAAGCCACTGGCAGCTTACTGTCCTCTGGTTTTAGCTGGAAAGGGAGGGAAGAAAGAACAGTGGTACAATAAAATGTGGTGGCAGGGAGCGACAAAGGATATAGACAAGGTGAGCTGCTCAGTGTTCTTTTTGCCTCTGTTTTTACTGATATGTTCTTTTCTCAAGTATGCCAGGAACCTAATAATGGTCAGTGCAACTGAAGCATTACTCATTGTAAAGGGTAACTAGCAGAGCTAGGGATCACTTAAGCCAGCATATGAGACTGGACGGGGTGCATTTGATAGTGCTGGGACATCTGTCTGCTGTCATTGCAAGCTCTTTATCATTTTGAAAGGGTGTGGCAATCACAAATAGGTTTCTGAAGACAGAAGAAAGCAAATTTTACGTGCATCTTCAAGAGGGACAAGAAGGAAGATCTGGAGAAATACAGGCCACTCAGCACTGTACGGAGAAGCTGGGGAACAAATTTTCCTGGAAGCCATTTAGGACTGTAGGGCTGCCTGCTACAGGTGCTGAAGAGCTGCCATTAACACAAACTCATCATAGGTCAGCAGATTTCAATACCTGACAGGGTGATCATTTTTGGCACAAGCAGCCACTCCTGAGACACAGTGAAGCTGGTACTCAGCTTCCCACAGTGAGCACTGCGGCAGGATGACCTGGGCCAACAGCCAGCACCCACACACGTGCTCACTTCCCTTTCTCCCACTTACTGCGGGGCACAGAGTGGAAACAGAGAAAGCCTTGATGCTGTGCAAGTCCTGCTCAGTGACAGCTGAAACACTGCTGTGTTAACACTGCTTTGGTCACAAACCCAAAACACAGGACCACAAGGACTGCTATGATGAGAATTACCCTCATCTCAAACAGACACAATACAAGCATGAAGAACATTCTAATGATATTTTGATAAATTCTTAACACAGCATAATTAGCAAACATAAAACTAGATTTCTGTGGAAAGTATAAAAAATTGTAATAAAAACAACAACAACAACAACAACAACAACAATAAAGAATTTAGATTAAGTAATCTGGACAAGAGGAAAAAAAGTTAAAAGTGCTAAACAAACTGAATCTTTGTACAAAGAAAAAATAAAATATAGACACATACTTCAAAAACATCTTATAACCTTTAGCTCTCAGCCAGCAAGCACTTTGAAAATATACTCATTAAAATGGGCATAATTCTGGGACACAACTGAAAAGTAAAACAGCCCTTCCACCATTGTTCAAATGCTGTGGCTTCCTAAGGAGAGGTCATAAAACTTCCCAGCCTTAAAGAAAGCTAATACTTTGCATTCTTTTCATGTAGGAAGAAAGAGGACTGGAGAGATAACAGGAGAAAAAATGTGTTAGCCTTATACCCTTGAGCTGTGATGAAATACCAGTCTACTTACATTTAATTATGTTCAGTTTATAACAAAGCATTCAGCAGAAAACATCAATAAGAATGTTGACACACTGAGACTCCTTCTAATAAGAATGAAGAATTATAGCTGGAAATCTGGCATCTAGAATTCAACTGAAAAGGGATTTTGCTGTATAGCAATTAGTTCTCTCTGTAACATAAAACAGTGTTTCTAAAGGAAAATTATTGGGTAGATTTACAATTGAGGTATGTGTTCAGATCAGTTCAAAGATTAAAAAATGACTACATTACTCTCGACAAAGACACATTTGGACTAAATATACACTTCAATATATAATTTCTTGTTGTCTATTACTTAACGTTCTCTGGAAGGAACATAAATAAGTAATGCAGAGTGTAAAGACTAGAACTTTGCAATTGATATGTTTACTGCAAAGTTAACAGAATTCTTAGGTCTGAAACTAAGGTACTCAGGCTATTCCAGGAGAAAAAGTGTCTTTTAGAATAGGTCCAGCTGTATCAGAACGACAAAGCAGAGCCAGGCAAAGCCTAGGTCAGGTACTGGTGCCATGGGAGAACCAACTTCACTCGTGCCTTAGGAGTGGCTGCTTGTATCTAACCTAAAATATATCACCCTGTCAAATACTGAAAGGTGCTGATCTATGATGAGCTTGTGCTAATGGCAGCTCTTTAGCACCTGTAGCAGTCAAACCTACATTCTGAAGAGGTTCTTTCCTAGAAGCTAGGGGCAATTTACTTGCATACATACAAAACTCCCTCTGAAGCCCAGTTTCTATGACAGACCGGAAGGAACCTGAAAATACTGAAATCAATGACATTTGGTGTTATTTACCATGGTATCTGACTACAAATATGAAATATGGACAGTAAGAAACCATCAGTTCTGTACTGAGTGCCTACTGCAAGGCTTGTAGTTAGCCAGGTTCTCAGTTTCCATCACAACCACAAAACACCCACATTCTGATGCTAACTGTTTTCAGAAATAAAATTTAGAAAAAACCCCACCAAATCCAATGTGTTTGTAAACACTAAGAAGTTAAATTAGCTTGACTTTTTCATTTTCACTTTTGAACCAACATTAATTCTTTCCTTTTTGAAAAAGCACAGCTTGCACAGGTCCAAATCAGTAAGACAGAATGGGATGGGAAAAGAAAGGAAGGGAGGAGTGGGTAAGACCCACTTGCCAAGTACAATATTTAATTCTCTTGAGTCTCATTTGGTATGAACACCAGTAACTCCCAGGAGCAATCACAGCCCCCACTCACACTGATCCGGAGGCTGTGATTAAAGTACAAAAGTGCAAGAGGCTCTGCACATTTATCTCAAGTGGAGGGAAGCCTTGTCATCTACAGAGCTAGAAGAACAAGGCGCTCTCTAACTGGGCAGCACTAATGTGCCCATTATCTATCATGATAAAATACACTGTTTCTTTTGTAAGTCCCAGGCTAATGAGAGCATGGAGGGAGAACTGTGCCCCAAGGGGCCTGGCTTCTGTTTTCCTCTCTGCTGCTAGTTCAGCTTTGGCAACTTAATTTTCTGTGTTTCTGTTTACCCATTATAGGGCTGAGTATAATGAAAATTATGTCCTTTATGCAGAATATTGACCTCTTTGGATAACAAAATCTCCAAAAGAGATGACATTTACTTTCCCTGTTGCAGTAGACATATCCCTACCTACTTTCCTTCTTTTTTTCTCTTCCCCTCTCTGTTTCTTCTTCCTTCTGCCTCCTCCCCCCTTTCTACCTTTCTTCAATTGAATCTATAAATTGCTTTATTAATTACCCATATCAGAATACTTCTGTATTAGTATCACCATGAGTAGTGTTTTAAAGTAGAACTGCAGTGCACTGCATTGGAGGAAGAATGAACAGTGAAAATTTGCAAGGCAAAGCCTCTGGAAACTCACAGACATTTATTCTCCTTATTTTCCTTTTAGTATATAGTGGTAAAGATGTTTACATATAATTTTATTTCATTTAATGAAAAGCAATAAATTTTAGCTTAATGTGAGGATGCATTGTGATAGCAGTTTCCATTTGGGTTTTCCTTAAAGGCAGAATTCTCATGTGAACTCAATATAATTTTTTACTTCAGCTGTACAGCAAACAGCAACCTGTTCTTGAAAGAAAAGAAACCTTCAACAAATGATGTCACTGGAGCATGCACCACGTCTAAAACTTAACAGCTAAAATAATATTGTAGAGTGGGAAGGAGCAAATGTAAAAAGCAGGCATTGCAACTAAGATAGATATTAACAGAATAACAGACTGCTTTTGTGAAAAAGGCATACAGAACAATTTCTTAATTTGCTACAAGCCTCCTGAATTTGATTCGTATCTCAGCAGTAATCCATCATACTGAGAAATTGCTTTTCATGCTGATTTAATATTTGATAACAGCTCAGAAGTCTGAACTTCATGACAATATAATATAAGAGTGGCAATGTAACATTGCAACATTTCTTTCTGAAAACATCATCATTCTACCTTTCTCATGAGATAGACCTGTAGTATACTTTTTATCAGAAATATTTCCAAGGAAATCTAATAAAACACTAAGAAAAAAGAGTATTTGAGTCTCACAATTACAGCGTGATTCAATTCAGAAACTTTTACCACTCAAGAAATTTATGTCTGCCCCAGTGGGAACTTAGTCTAATCCTAAAGAAAAAGAAATTAATTATATAGGTTTTCCTGGAAAACTGAATTAGTAAATCAAGCAAGGAAATAAATTTGAGTTCCTTGTCAGAGTAACAGTACATTTAAAGTAACAACATGGAATTAATCAGATCATCAAGATACAGAGAAACCAGCAAACACTGCGAGTCAAGTGCCTTTAACGAGTCAATGCAATGACAGTCAGTAAGGGAAGGGTGGAAAACTGTTATTAAAGCACATTACTCCTTGCCCCAAATTTATTTGCTTGTTTTCTTACACAAGCTATTTTCCCACATCTGCGCATTATAACAAAGTCACCTTTTTGGTGGCAGCCCACACAATTTCTGAAGATTTCCTAACAAACCGTGGTCCTATATCCAGCACCCTTTCCTCAATCCGCCATAGAAGTGGACAGAACTGAAACAACATTATTAGACCTTTGTTAAAAGCTTTATATATTTCCACATAAGTAAAAAAGCAAGGAATTTTCCATTCTGGTGGCTATATCAGACTAAGCCCTGGGTAGCAACATACACAAACAAAGATCTGCAAACTCAAAAGTCAAAGCGAAGGATCAAATTCCAAAGTAAACCCTTTGGTTTGTTTTATCATTTCTCAGAAATTATGGCACCCTAAAAATGTCACATAAGATAAGAACCATGTGGAGAACTGATATTTTTATGAACTGGCAGGAGGAAAAAAAAAAAAAATTTTCTTTCCCCATGGCTTTTAATCTTTAAAAATAGCAAAATTTTAAAACATGTTGTTGAAATAAAACAATCAAAATTTCAAAACTACCTGCTTTCAGGCAAAACTATCTTGGGTGCATTACGAAAATCAGCTGGTAGTTTTCATGGACTTAATGCTTGTCTATAAATCTGGCAAAACCCGATTCACTAAAAGAGTTTTGCCTACCCTATTGCTAAATACAGAGCAGATTATCATACTTCCCAGGATTTACAGCATGCATGTGCATGTGTGCTGGAAATGACAGCAGAAGTTGGGTGGCAAAGCAGCTGCCTTTTAAATGCTGAGTGACCCTAGGTTGCACTATTATAATTTCCCATTGACTTGAACCCAAAAATTGCTTTTGTATGTGTGCCACTATTTTCAGAAAGAACTCAAAATTCTTCTGCAGGCCCTGAGTGAAAGCACCAAAACTATAGCCATCTGTTTAGTACTGGTGAGCATTTTCAAAACTGACATAAATGGTTTCCTAATCATAGTTCAACAGACTGTTTATTTTTTTAAAAGACTGCTTACTGAACATACATTGGGCTATAAAGCACAAAAACCAAGAAGGTGGTATTACTGTCAAAAGTGCTGTGAAGGCCCAACTGCTACTGAAAATAGCTGTTATATGCATGATTTTGCATACTTTCCTAACTATTCTCTTCAGGTTGTTTTTTTAACTTAGCCTTCAGGATTTGTAAAGGGTTTTCTTCCTATTTCTGGTTGGCTCTTTTTTAATGCGGGAGCTGGGTTTTTGCCTGCACCATTACCACAAAAAAAGTAACTTCTTTCTGCTTGCTATTTTAGTTAAAATTAGTAATAGCTGGAGAGTTCTCTTTCTTGGTTGTGTGGGATAATGTCACAGAGACTTGAGATGTCTATTACCAGCTCTGACCCACGAAGAGGTATGTGCTGGAATGCTCCACAAAAATACTCATATTCTAAAACATCCAGCAGTCTTCAAAACATGTTAAAACATGAAATATTCTAAACAACATGATTTATTTACTTTTCCCTTGGTGTGTTCATTTCAGTGCCCTGTGATGCTGTCATTCAGTCGTTTTCCAGTAGGGACTTGCCTTTGCTAAAATCTCTGGGGAAAGTGTGTCAGCACCAGGCGTGGCTGAATTGGCAAAGGAAGTGACTCCACAGCCAACTTTTTGTAGAAACTCTGCCTGTTTTCCGATGAAGTTCCCCACTGTCGCTGCCACTTGTGTGTGCTGGTACAAACAAGGGGCCTGCTGGAAATGACTAAGTGACTGAAAAATCCTGGCATTTTATGGCCTGTCATTAAGAATGCCTCTGTATTTCTCATACATCGGCATAATTGAGCAGGACACTGTTTAGCCTGGGGAAGAGGAGGCTCAGGGCAGAGCTTCTTGCTCTCTACAAGTACCTGTGAAAGGAGGCTGTAGCCGGGTGGGTGCCAGACTCTTCTCCCAGATAACAAGCAAGAAGATGAGAGAAAATGGCCTCAAGTTGTGCCGGGGAGGGGGGGGGAAGGTGTGTGTTACTATTAGGAAAAACGTCCTCATGGAAAGGGTTGTAAGGGATCGTAACAGATTGTCCAGGGTGAACTATGTTCACCATTAAACCATGTCCCCAAATGCCACATCCACACATTTTTGAACGCTTCCATGGGCAGTGCTAGGTTGACGGTTGGACTAGATGATCTTAAGGGTCTTTTCCAACCTTAATGATTCTCTGATGCTGTGATTATTACTAATATTATGGCACTGCCACTAGCTGGAAAAATGCATGTTGTCTTACACCTTCCAAAGAAACCACCACTCTGTTTCACAAAATTGAAGTCCCACTTGCAAATTATATGGCATCTCCTCATTTAGGCGCTCAGTTTTACAAATCTTAATTCATTTACTTCTGTATTTATTTTAATTGTTTATTTTTCCCTCCTTTTTTGCTTTTCTTGCAATATTTGAATACAATATCTGAAAATTAAATTCTACCCTATGGTATCATACTTACAGGTGTATAATTCCTCTGCAAGCACAGAAACATAGCATTTGCACAGGCCCCTGTCACTCAAGGAAAGGAGTAATTATGTGCACTGACAACTATAGAGAGGTTGGTCTGAGAAGCTCCAGACAATGGAAAGCAGTGAAGATCCTTCCCTCTCCTCCCACAAACCTGATGCTCTGCGTGCTTGCTCCTGCCTGACCTACCTCCAGTTCTCTCTCCCTTCTCCCTGGAGTCCTCACCCTCATCTCACTTAACCAAGTCTGGCCCCTACTTCATTGTTTGAGGAAAACAATTTCTTTTCTTCTGCCATGGTATTTGCCCTGCTTCGCAATTCTCATGTTACTTCTCTACCATCCCTTATTCAACTTTTTGACCTTGTCTCCTTGTCCACTCAGGTCAAGTCCTCCTGTTTCTCATTTTTCCTGTTTTGATCTCTCTTCCCCTCTCCCAGTCCTTGCTCCTTCTGCACTAGAATGGTTTGCCTCGAGGTCCCAGCTTCCAAACTCAATGCACAGCTGCATTTTCAGGAAATTTCAGCCCTGTGTCTCTGAGAAATTCTCTAGATAGATGTTGAATTTTGGTTGTGATGCCACAGCAAGCCTTCATACAAGCACTTGTGTTAATGACATCATGAAAATTCTCATAACATTAAGAAATATTGCTGGCTGTAGCAAGAACAGCCAAAGCATGTCTTTGATGTAATACTTCCTCCCAGTGCACCTTCATGTACTAAAGCTTTGGGCTTAAATAGGAAATTATTACTCTTTCTTAGAGAAGAGTCACTAACTTGCAGGTGTTTTAATGTCATAAAGCACATTTTCTTTAATTTCATTTCTATAACAGCTGTCTTAGATTAAACCTGCAACGGCAAAAATTCCTATCAACTTCAGTAACCAGCATAGGGAAATCCAAAGCAAACAAACCTGGAAAAACCAAGAAAAAGTGAAAATGTAATATTTTAGTTCAAATTCAGAGGATGGTAGACAAAAAAAGCATTAAAAATCTCCATTTAGGATATAATTCTACCTCAGGAAAAAATTATAACCTGGATAGACTTTGACAGAGACTAGAAAGGGAATTGGAGTAATTTGTGTTAGGCTACACAGAAGGTGACAGAGCTGAAAATACAATCTGAGACTCTAAAGGGCTGCATGTGTAAGAAATTGAATAACCCAACAGCAAAATGTAAGAACCTTGTTACAATATTTTTACAACATTTCTTCATTCAGGCTGTTAAGGATACCATGACATGATTATATTTTGGACTGTTACAAAAAAAACCCCAAAACATGTATTTACACATTGCACATATTTTGGCAATGGTAATATAGTTACAACAAAGAGTGATAGTAAATAAATAAAATATTATTACAGTATTTCCCATATAACAAATGTGTGATTAAATATTTCTATACCTTTTTTTTTTTTTGGGGAGGGGTGGTCAACTTCCAAACATCATACACCTATCTTTTAGGGTACTTGCTTTCCTGTTCCAAACAATAAAAGAAAACCAGAATGGCCTGCATGGTTTACACTTTGCTGCTAATATAACTCATACAGATATTATGCTCTGTGCCTTTCCACATGACTTAGAAAACATAACTCAAGTGTTTGAAAATTTTCTTAAAACCATGTGAATCAGAGCTGTCATTTCAAACAGAAAGCAAAGGAGATCTAAAATAAAGGCAAGGGGGGCACTTATTGCCCCGAGTTATCAACACTGTCTCCAGCACAAATCCATAACAGGGCCCATACCAGCTATTGTGAAGAAAATTAACTCTACCGCAGCCAAAACCAGCACAGTTCTCTTTACGCCTCTTGTGTTACGCGGTTTGGCAGAACACCACAAAGCGCAAGGCGCGAACCGCCAACTGAGCCACCCCTTACAAGCATTATTTGAAGTGCACACACGCAGACGAGTCAAAATCACAGTGTTAGCCGCCCGCGCCGTTTTTCCTCGGCAAATAAACCACCAGGACAGATGAGGCTGCCGCAGTCGCCCACACTGCCCGCACAGCCCAGCAGACGCCGCCTGCNCGCCTCGAGCACTCCGGGCCGTGCTCGCCGTGCCGTGTCGGGGTGCGGGTGCCCGGTGCGGGAGCGGGGCCGCTGCTACAGTAAAAATGTCTTCGCCTCCTAAAGAGAAAGCAGAGACGCGGGCCGGACACCCTCCTGCTGGTACGGCCGCCGGTTCCCGTCTCTCCGCTCTTTCCCTTGCCACGCCGGGGGACGGGATGGGGGGGCCGGGGCGGCCGCGGGCCGGTGGGGCCGGGCGCCGGTTCCCCGCCAAGTGCCCGTCCTGTGCACGCCGGGGCTGAGGAGGCGAGGGCGGCTTCGAGCGGGTCGCGCCGCCGCCAGGGATGCGAGCCCGGGGGGTGTGAGCCCCGCTAGGTTCGAGCCCCCTGGGGATGCGAGCCCCGGTGGGCTTCCTCGCCCTCCACTGCTCGGGCGCGATGCGGCGCTCTGGCCGCGGGACATGCGCTGGGATCCCCTCCTGAGCCCTGGGCGCCCGCGGCGCTCCCTGCCCCCTGGCCCCAGCTTTCCCGGGTCACGGGGCGATGCTCCCTGCGCTGCCTCTCCCCCAGGAGCTCTCTGGCTGCGGCCAAGCCCTCATCGGGTGTGTGCAGCTTGGCATCTCCAGGCTGCGACCCGGCAGGCGGACGGCGTTGTCTTCACAGGCATCCCGCCCTCGAAAGGCGGCGGAGGCCTCCGGAACCACCGCCTGCGGCTGGTGGTGGGAAGGGGAGCGGAGCGGTCTCGGCCCCACGCAGCCTGCAGGGCTGTTCCAGCAGGGTGTGAACAGACGCATTGCAAAACAGGAGTGCTCCGTGCATCCATTTTGCCTCTGGGCGTCACGGTGTGAGTGCCTGAGCCGCCTGCACGCTCCTGGCTGCGATTCGGAGCCTGGCAGGGTAGGAAACAGGTAAAGCTGCTTGAGAAGTGCCCAGCAAAGGAGCTCCATCACCTTCCATCCTGCTGCTGTGTGCGAGTGGGCGGTCTGAGTAGGAGCTGTGTGTCACCCCCAGTGGGACACTCATCTGCCACCATCCATAGATGCTCCTCTCTGTAAACGC
This sequence comes from Pardalotus punctatus, assembly GCA_013400915.1. Classification (NCBI taxonomy): domain Eukaryota; kingdom Metazoa; phylum Chordata; class Aves; order Passeriformes; family Pardalotidae; genus Pardalotus; species Pardalotus punctatus. Next base: position 134,387 of record VZTX01004865.1, on the reverse strand, counting down.
GTGGAGTTCAGTTTCTTGCAGTATCAAAGTTGTCGTGTTCCTTTGTGTACTGCTACTTTTGCTTCTTACAGTTTTCTTAAAAAAGGGAACTTCGGTTCCTGCACCACCAACTTTTCATATGTCATCTAAGGTTTCCCTGTGGAATAGTTGATGAGGGTTTTTTTTGTTTGTTTTTTTTTTTTGGTTATTTTTTTAATTAGGCATTTCAATAAAAGGTGCTGAAATTCTAAGTTCGCAAGGTGGCTAGTTTTATATTCGGATCAGTTGATGAGATTTAAAGCTAAATTGGCAAACAGCTGCTGAACCCGAATTGAATTCTGTACTCTTTATAATGAGGACCTGAAATTTCTCTCAATAGAAGTGAGAAATAATGGCTTTGCTTTGCATAGCAGATACAGTTCAGCAATACAGGTAAGTCAGTCTCTTGGCGGAACAGTCGTTCCAGTCCTGCAGCCTCCCTTGTCATGGCATTAGCTCTTACCTGACATCCTGTTGAACTGCTTCAGGGAACCAAACCAAAGCATCATTTTCCAGTGTTGACAACTTTTGTTTCCCTAGGGCCTTGAGGTGGCTTGTCTTTAGGTAAACATCAGCTTCAGAGTGAATGGATCATTAAGATCTTACTTTGGTTTATCTCTGTCTTCTAGATACACCATTGATGAAATGAAGATGCTTTGTAACTGTATTTTCTGATATTGTTCTGTGTTTGAGAGTTTTGCTTCAAAACCTGCCTTTTGAAAATGGTGGAAATTTTTAAAAGTGAAGTGAAGTGAGCCTCTCTAGGCCACATGAGAAACCAGCAATGCACAGCTTAAAAGCATGGGCCCACATATGAACTAAAGAATACCTTCAACTGTGTGCCATTTAAGATCATTGACATCCCTGTTTTGGGTTTTTTTGGGGTTTTTTGTTTGTTTTGGTTTTTTTGTGAGCATGCACACAGAATTGAGCTTTGGAAGGAATGTGATCACTGAGTCTCTCTTTGAGGCCAGAAAAAAACTACTGCTTTCCCATATCTTCAGGTCCCTCAGGAAGAAGATTTTTCTGAGCTGTTTGTTCCTTTGGTCTTTTAACACTTGGAAAATCCACAAGAAATGTTTTTCTAGCAAGAGTATATATTTACTCTAGTGGCTGAAGCTAGGTTTTAATCCTCTATCTCAAGCTGGTTTTGATCACTGAATATTAGAATAATGCAATAGATCAGTGTGAAAACAAGTTATAATAAAATGAAAGTAAGAAATTATTTTTAAAAATTAATAGAGGTGGAATTTTATTCTTAAATAACAAGCCAAATTTCTATCAAAGAAAAGATATGAATAGGGGATCTCTTTTGATAAATGGATTAAAAGCTCAGGTTTTGCTGCATACAGTTCTATAAAGAGCACTACCTGTAATTACAGATGTGTCTTACCTTACTGTGTATGTTGGACCTGTAAAAATTAGAAAGGATTTGGGTCATCACATTAAAAGCAAAATTGATAAATCTGTTGTTTTTCTAGTGCACTGTTGGCCTTTGCGTACTGGCTGCACTCCATTCCTCCCTGCATTGATCTTTCACATAGGGGGAAAAGAAAAGGCACTTGAAAAGACAAAGGGTAATGAAATGGAAAGAAGTCTCAAGACCTCAGCACAGGAAGTGACTTTGACCTCCCCTCAGAAATTTAAGAGGGCGCAAACTTAATCTTTACTAAATATCCGTCTGTCAGTGAGATCAAGTGTGCCCATAATACATTGCTGAGTAAGTTTGTACAGTCCCTCTGAAGAGTTCTGTGTAATTATGCTTTAGCTGTTCATGTAGTACATACTGTGGAGGAATAGAGGAAGGTGATTGTGTTAATAGTGTATTTATGAAGTTTTATGATAGGTTCATGAAAATAGTTACATACTTTTTCCTACGTTAAAAAAAACCAGACAGCTCTGAGCCAAGATTTCTGTGAAATGAAAGCAAATAATAACTTGCTTCTGTTCTTATTTTGTTGAACACTAATGTATGCTCCCTTAATCTTGCACAATGGCATATTTTGTGTCTCCCTTTTCATACATCTCATAGTTGTAATGGAATCAGTTATTACACTGTACATAAGAAATAAATTCTTGTGTTAATATTGAATATGATACCCAAGAAAAAGGAAAGCTGCTAAGACTCTTGGTCGTTCCCTGGCTTTCTTAAAGTTCCTGTCTGGTTGCTGTGACCAGTGGGTGATTTGGGTTGAGCTGGAAGGTTTCCCTGGGAAGGGCTGCCTCAAGTCGGCGCCCTGAGTGAACTGGGGCCAGGGGTGTCCCTGACCTGTGCTGCATTTCTAGGTGCTTGGTACTCACTCCAGCTTGCTGAGGTTTGTTTCAGAATTCAGTCTCAGAAACAGAGAGGAGTCCAGCAGTGGGGGCAGGGAGGAAAAAGTAGAATGCTTCCCCACTCTGGATCAGCTGGAGTGGTAATTGATTAACACAGTTGCTTAATACGTTTCCAGAAGGAGTAGTCATACCCTTACAAAGAACACAGGCTGACGTTCACAGGGCTGACAAGGTAGTCCTGTCTGCCTCTTGAGGGGGGAAAACATGACAGATGATAATTAAAATCCAAAACTTGTGTTCAGCAGTGAGGCAAATAGACTTGTTGCTCTTCTCAGTGTGGTGGCAAATGAACCCTTTTCTTTTTTTTTTCCCATGTTTTAGTAAAGGCTTATGGCCTCTTGGCTGCCACCACTCCAGGGAGCCATTCCCTATCCTCTCCTGCCTTAGCACCTGAGCTCTGCACTTGCTCTTCAGCATAGGAGCTGCCTTCTTCCTAATCCCAGCACAGTGTTGTTGACACTGTACACTTCTGGACACTGCTTTCTGACAGTCTTCTGGAAGGTGGTTCATAAGTTATTTAAATTCTTGGTTTGCAGAATAAGGAAATCTGATCTCTTTTAAGGATGACTTTTAAGTGGCAAAATCACCATGGTAAGCATCTGTCAAATTATGTAGTAGATGCTAGGCAAGCAGGAAATAGATGAATCCTCATAGCTCCCAAGAAAATCTCCCAAGTGGAGTGGGCTTGGTGGATGTAATAATTACCTCTCTTGGTGCACCCTGAGGCTGTGTAGTTTAGTTGATACCTTTTAAAAAGGAAGGGGAATTATGCTGCAAGGGTACTTACCATCTTAAGCTAAATCTCTTGAAACTGGATTGGGTATGAGCATGCTTTGTCATGAGTGGCAGATATGTACATCTGCTATGTACAGGATGCTATCTGATTATTTCAGTTTTGGTCTCACAAATACACATGATTATTTCAGCTGTTTTCTGGATTCTTCTGCATAGTACCCTTGGATTGCTAAATATAGTTCAATTATGCACCAAAGTACTTTAAGCTGTCTATACTATGCCTGCTGATATTAGTTTAAAAAAATCAGATTAAAAATACTAAATTGCTGCATTAGTCACTATTATGCCTTTTTAGGTGTCTGGTTATTTGCTTTTAATTCCCTGTTAATTCTGAATGCAGACAAATCTGAACGTGTTAGCTGTGTATCTTTTCCAGTGACAGATAAAGAGAAAAGAAATGGCTGGTGGCCTGATGATACACAATATGAGAGGAGAGACATTTTAGAACTAAATTAGCATTAAATCTTCAGGTATTGTTTCTCTAGTTTTCTGTTAGATGTTGAAGGACATGGAAGTATGTGTATTATTCAGAGCTGCTGTTTGTAACCCTGGCAGATGTTGCTGTGGAGACAGTATCTTCCACAAAAAGTCATTGGAAATAAATAAGTAAAAAGATCTGATTGTGCAATGATGTTAAATTTAGAAAGTAATTAAAATAAATAAAAAATTTATGAATTAATGTATATAAAGCATAGCAGTACTTTGATTAACTGAGATGTTAAAACAAGACTGCACTTGACAGGACTCTTAGTGTTTGCTTTTGCAAACAAACTTAAATTTCTAACAGGCTTGAATCAAGAAAAATTGATTGGAATTTTAATTTTTGCTTCACTTTAGGCAACAAAGAAATATAGTCTTTTAAATTATCTTTCTTTGTCCCATGTGAAACATTTCTCACCAATTAAAGTATAAGCTTTATGCTGGAGAGAGAACACAAAATGGTTAGTGATTTGGGTTTGGGGATTTTTTAGTGTGTGATAAGAGGATGCAGTTTTGATAGGTTTTAAAAGATATTTCCTTGAGTTTGTCTGTTAGTTGCCTGTCTCTAGTTAATGACCTTTATTGAATTAGAAGTTTATCTTTCAAATATCACTCAAAGCTTAAAATCTGTTTTTAAAAGACAGGCCCGAAGAGCTGTCACTTTCTCCTGGAGCAGGTCACTTTCTCTTTCCTGCTTTCCTTCACCCAGGCTGTAAAATTTATGCACAGCAGTGGTCTTTCCATTGCTGTCCTGGTTAAGAATTGGGAATTAGACCTGTGTCTAGGTTTCTGGGATTAGCACTGAACTACTGTGGGTGCCCTGTTCCCTCTGTGTCAGGACACAGGAGGGCTGTCAGAAGTACTGCCTGCCCTGTCTGTGCCAGCAAGCGCTTCAGCTTCTCCCGAGTGCCGCTCTGACATCCTGCTTGCTCTGGCTGTGGCATCTCTGCCGAGGCTCACCACAGGCTTACTGTGTCAGGGCACAGTGAAACACAAACCAGCATGTCTGTAAGTGGGTTTATTGAATTCTGACCACTATAGTGGTTTCCTGATGTGGTTGCTGATGGTAGTGTAACCCATCCAGTTAGGCTAACGAAATGCATCGTCTTGTTGTGGTTGTCCTGTAAGCGTGTGTAGCAATTGTTGAAGAAAAGTACTGTTGAACCAGAAAGCAGATCAAGAACAGCCTGCCTGTTGCTCAGCTTAGTAGCTACAGTGCTAAGCCTGGCTTGGTTCCTGTTTTATATTGCACTTTGGAGTGGATAAGTGATGTACATAAGTGGATTTGCTTTCACTTCTTGTTTTGTGTTTCAAAGAGCTGCTTTTATGTTTGCACCATTTCTAAAACTTAAATGATGCAAGGATTTGAAATGTTGTAAATGCTCGTTTTTGCAGAACAAAACGCTCTGTTCTAAGTGCAAGTTAACAGTCCTCCTAAATTTTGCTTTTATTACACTGTGAAGTACTTCTTTGTATAAATATTATTATAGATGTAGTTTTTAACATGAAATGACAAGTTAGTTTCTTTGGTTTGTGGCCTTTCGTGTAGTATTACACAAGTCATTGCCTCAGTTTCTTCTCACTGCTGCAAGTTAGTGTGGGGTGGAAGGGGAATTAAAACAGAATTGAGTTTTCTAAAATGTCAATGGAAGCAGGTGATAAAATGAGCTGCAGCTTCTCAAGATAAGCAAAGATGGCATCATGTGAAAGAGAATAGCAGATGTGGTCCTGAAGAAGCTGTTCCTCAGGTTTGCCACTTTTAAACACTTCAGGCTCCTTTTTCAGGCTGTGGCTGCATAGTATTAAACTACTATTCAAAGTATCAGGAAGAAAGCGGGGTGGGTCATCCTTAAAACATTCTTCACTTATGCTGATTTGGTTGAGATATGTTATCTAATTTCCATTCCAGTGAAAGCTGGTGGGATGCGGATTGTGCAGAAACACCCACACAATTCTGATTCCAAAGAAGAAAAGGATGACCAAGACTGGGAAACTAGCAGGTGAGCATTTTGATTTGGTGCATGTGCTGCAATAAATTTCCATGACCTTGAACCTTATCACCAGTTTATTTTCCTTGTGACTAGCAGACCAAAGGTACAGTTGTTTTTGTATCATAAAGCAGTGACAAGTTAGACGCTCCTTCAAGACAGTTGGGGAATTTGGGAATTTTCATATTGCTGAACCTCCTTTAAATGATCTTGCCAGGTAAGAGAAAGCTGGAGAAAAAAGTACAATTAAAGTAAAACCTCAGCTTTCCTAAAATGTCTGAATTCAGACTGTGCAGTAGCATAGAGGCTAGGCATATTTGGCTAGGTATTATGCTGACAGTCCATATATGAGGTGGTCTTGCTGTGTGCTGGGTGATTCCTTTTACCTTTCGGCCCCAACTCCTGTGTCTGTGAGGTATTTGACAGTATGGTGTTTTTGAAAAGACAAGTAAAAATGGATGGCAGTAATATTATCTGCTTTTATTTTAGATGGGAATCTATCAGATTTGGTGGTGGAAGATACTAAGACTGCAGTTACTTAGCAGTTTTAACTAGATTTATTGGATTACTGCTGCTTAGAAGTGAAAGCAGGGAGGTTTGATGGACTGCTGCTGTTTTTCTGTTCATACAAAAGCCACCTGGTTTTGTGCTGCTTTCCTCAGCTAGCGGGTTTTCTTTCTAGCCAAGACTATATTTACCTGAAATGTTTATCTGCTAACTTAGGGCATGGGTTTGTCCTTGCTATTTGTTCAAGTTAAAAAAACAAACCAGAGAGCCATTCTTGTGCTTTGGTAAGTAGACTGACTTAGATTATTTTTATTTTACATGTAAAACAATGGCAATAAATAAGCATTGTGAAAACATCTAGACATAAACCCAAATGTGTTTATTTACTTGAATAGGAAACACCTTTATGAGAAGGGAAAAGTAATTTTAATTAATATAGTCAAATACGAGGCAGGAGAATTAAAATTTATGTCCTTTCTTCATCAGCCAAGTTCGTCATCTTGTAATTCTCCACTGTGACACCTAAGTTGAAAGAGTTCGTATTGCAGCCAAGTTTTGTCTAAAGTAAGAAATTGTGTCTTGGGGTCAATTTAAACTTTACTTTGGGATACATCCTTTTATTTGAGGTGCGTTGACCTTGACTGGACAGCAGGTACCCACCAAGCTGCTCTATTACTCCCCTACTCAGCAGGATGAGGAGGGAGAAAGTAAGATGCAAAAAACACACGTGTCAAGATAAAGACAGTTTAATAAAACAAAAGCAAAGGCCATGCATGGAAGCAAAGGAGAATAAAATAATGTATTCACTACATCCCATCAGCAGATGATGTCCATCACTTCCTGGGAAACAGGGCTTCAGTGTATGTAGTGATTGTTTTGGAAGACAAACATCATAGTAAGGAATTCTCCCTGCCTCCTCCTCCTCTCTCCTAGCTTTTATTGCTGAGCAGATGGTATGGAAGGAATATCCCCTTGGTCAGTCTGGGTCAGCTGTCCTGGATGTGTCCCCTCCCAAGATCTTGCCTACCCACTGCCTGCAGGTGAGAGGATAATGCTGGAGAAGCAGCTTAGGTTCTGTGCAAGTGCTGCTTGGCAGTAGCCAAAACTGGTGTGTTATAAGCACCTTTCTAGCTACCAGTGCAAAGCACAGCACTGTGAGGGCTGCTGTGGGGAGAATTTACCACCTCAGCAAGAGCCAGCACAGCATTATATACCTGCTTATTCTTATCTCTCCTTGGCATGCCAGCCTCATGGCAAGGAGTCTCTTTAGGATCCAAATGACAAGACTTCTTGTGCCTGTTCACAGACCTAAGCCTCTGTCACAACATAGCACTTGCTTTATTCCTTTCTTCAAACAAGATTATGTTTTCCCTCTTTCACTCAAATAAAGTGCAGGGAGAAGTTAAATTTTAACCTTGGTATTTGTGGCTATGTCTGCTGTAGCAGGTGCTGTGGCACAGTAGAAGCACATCTGTAGGGGTAAACAGTGGATGCTGAGGACTTCATGTTCACACTGTGTATGTTTTGGAGATTAATTAATTTGGTCATCTGGACTGCAGGACCAATCCTAGCTGGCATGCGTTAGATGTCTCCTTGAACTGTGTGTGCGAGTTTAGCATCATGTGCAGGGAGTCTAGGAGAGGTGCCCTGAGACCAATAAATCCACAGGGTAGAACAAAGCCTAGGCAACTAGGCTAGAATGATTGGGAGAGAGGTGCCCTCTTGATCTATAGATGCTAGCAAAACCAAGCTGTATATTAATACTGTGAGTAAAGTTTATGCATTTAAGACAGAGGAGAAAGTTTAATGACTTCTAGAGCTACCTTGTTAACTAGTGAATAGCTCTTGCACCTCAAAATTCATTCAAAACATGCACTTTGAGTGTGCCCTTTGCTTTTGTTTTCATGTAGAGGATACATTGTTGGTTTGTATTAGGCACTTGTGCATACAGTTTTTCTGAGTCTGTATATTAATACTGAAAGCATTGAGCTGAACTATTTTATTTCTTTGATCTAATACTCTTGAGAAGGAAAGCAGCAGGAGGGACATTAGGAACATAGTTAGGTAGGAATTAATATGAATTATATTATAAAACCTAAGTTTGTTTGCAAGTCAAGAGAAGTTGTTTTCCTGGTAGAACTGAGACCCTTTTGTGTATATAAGGGAAAGGGTTTAATGTGCCTGTTGTAGGCTCCTGTGGGAATACTTGCACAGGTCTGGTGGCAGTACAAGCTGTAGATGTGAGCAAGAAGGTATTTAGCCATAGACAGAATAAGCTAGTCAAAAATAAATTAGATTTGCTGCACATAAACTGCTTTTGTGACGAAAGGTGCAGTTCCCCAGAGTTTGTGTCTGCTCCCAATGATTCATGGTGCTCTTAGAAAACCCTTGGATTTCTGATGTGTGTGAGGGGTGGTTTGTTAGGAGAGGGGGACAGGCTTGTTGGGAGGGGAGGAGGGAGCATTCTGTTCTCCCGAATATATATGTACTTCTGGGACTTTGTTAGCTTATATTTTATGTCCTTTTGCTAAGCAGATGTGGAAACATCTGTGTTTCTAACTTTCTACTTGTCATGGTTTTAGTCTTTGCCATTTTAAGGTGGTATTGTTGATATGATGCAATCTCTACTCCCCATTGCATTTGAAGTCAAAAGAAGCAAACAGACCTTCAGGAAATCTCTGTCAGCTGATATGGGCAGCTGACAATGATGCAAGAGAAAATAATAAAACTGAGAAGAGTAATATGTGTAAGAAGAGGGAGGCTAGGATGACTGAGTCATTATTTTAATCTCATTGTAAACTTAGTTGAAGGCAGATAAGTGGAACTGGCAGTAAATGGAAGCAGAAGAATTCCATCTCTCCCAGAGTTCTCTCACTAAGAGCACATGGCTTCCCCATGATGGCACAAATCTGAGCAGTTGCTCAGCAAGAAAGCTTTCAGCTTTGGTTCATAGAACTATTTGTGGCTTTGGAGACAGCTGGCATTGTTTTTGCAGCATGCTTGCAGGAAAAGACTTGGATCAATCTTTCTAGTCTTAATGTAAACAAAGCCGACGCAGGTAAACACCCCTGACATAGCTAACTGTGCTGTGATAAAGGTGACTTTAACACTCACCAGGTATATCTTTGATGTTTCTTTTCCTCAGTTGTTTAGCAACTTGCAGTCTAGTTACTGTAACTTACTCTGCAAAGTATTTTACACAATTCTGTTTCCTAAAATAAAATTGTTATGACAGCCTTCAATTTCATGAAATCTTAGGGAGACTTGTCAGGATGGTGATTTGTGATCCCTTAAAACAATATGTGGTAAGACCATTTTATACAAATTTAAACTTTTCCGGCTGGGTGTGTCTCAGCCTTGAGTTGTAGCAAATATAATTTTATGTGTCTGGTATAAATATAATTTTACTTAAAGAGGAATGTCTGGATATGATTATGTGGTGGAGAAGACTCAGTGAAAGAAGGGAGGAGTTGCATAGTTTGGTTTAGCTGAACTAAAGATATGTGTGGCATCCAAAGCCAGTAGCACCCCAGTGGTCATGGTGTCAGTGTTAAATGAGATTGTGAGGTAGGATCCCTGGACCATAATTTCTTCACGTTAAGTCATTTTTATCAACCTGGTTAGAGCTAGGATGCTGGCTGGATGAACTTCTGTACTGATGAATTACTGATTTTTCTTAGGTTTTTGTAATTTCTTAACACTTGTGTTGGTTTGGGTTTTTTTATATGTTTGCAGTTTTTATTGATTGACAGTCATACTGATTGCTGCTGGAAGGCTTTTTGTGTGATGCTAGAGGAGGGTGAAACATATAAATAGAAGTATGGTTATAAATCAAAACCATAATTTTTCAGGACTGTATGTGGTCATAGAAATTATTTGGAATAAATAGGCCACTCATAGTCCTGGGCTTTATTAAAAGCCCATTAATGCCTGTTTAACTGAGATTTGCAGCATCATGCGCATTCCTGTGCCAGCAGCTGACTCTAGGCATAATAAATACTCCTGAAAGACAGATAATTTGAATTGAGAGCTACTTGTTCAGTTTTGCACAAGAGATTCATTAATTGTCACTCTGGGATCTCAAGAAGAAGAAACTATAATTATCTATCAGGATCTGGATTTTAAAAAAAATATTTAAAGCAAATATCTGGCTTTTTTTTTAACAAACAGGATAAGCTGCAAAGGCTTTTATGTCTTAAAGACTCTTTCTTTCTCTTTTATTATATTGCTGAAACAAGGTGACTAATTACCATGATTTAATTACTCAAGATAAATGCAGTACAGTAGTTTCTCTTTATATATGTAAATTCTGTGTGTTTCGTATCTTAAACCTACCAGGAGATTGTGACCCCAGCGTTATGCCTGACTTTTAGGATGAGGATATTTGCCTTAGTAATATCCATCGGGTGAAAGGAAAAAAACTAAGAGAGTAATTTAGAATGTGGTGACTCAAAAGCGAAATCATGCTAATGAAGCATATGGGTGTTTGTATGTCAAAGAGTACTCTCAGTACTTAGTTACATGGTGAGAGAGGAGTTGTCAAAGGCCCCTGTTACCCTCCAGTGTTACTTGTTAAGTCTGAATATGCAAGTTAAGATTAACTTGTTTTTTTCTTTTGGAAGTGCAGTGAAAATCTCAAAAACTTGGCTGTGGGTATATACTTTCATTCAAGGTAAATTTGTTCTTGCTTTTCCTCACTTTGCTCTGCTGCAACTGACAAGAAATAAGTCACAGGCATTACTTCCATTTTTTTTATTTGCCACTGAAGATTCTCCTGGCATTAAAATATTCTTAGTTTTTGCCTTGTAATGACCCATGTTAACCAAACTTCTGGCAGAATTAAAAAAATATAAAGTAGATTATATAATTAAGCCATTAGAGAAGGTTTGTATGTCTGTTTACATCCTCAATATGGAAGTGTTTGAAACAATTTCTGTTCCTTGTATTTTATTGTTCTGGTTGTTTTAGCTGGGGTAGAAAGTATAGAGTCAAAGTTCTGACCCTTTAGCTTGGGAACTGCTGCTCTTCAGCACAACCAAGACCTGGGAAATGATGTGCAGGGCTCAGCTTACTTGCATGCACACCCTTTAGGATGTAGTTTCCATCAGATATGAAGATGTTCCAATCCAGGTGGTTCTGATGTTCTGTTGTAGAGTCAACGGGTGTTTGACAGAGGGAAATCTTGAGAGTTCTATGTTTAAAAACAAAACCAAAACAAAACACCAAACAAAAAAACCCCCAAAACAACAACAAAAACAAAAAACCAACAAAACAAAAAAGAACAAAAAAGTACCAAAATTTTGCAGCTTGTTAAACATGGAAACCAAACCCATATAGTGAACAGGCAGCATTGAACTTCCATAAATATTTGGAGTAAATAGCCCATTAGTGTTTCTTCCATATAGTTCACCTACTGGAAAAGAACTCGCTTCCTCTGTTCATGCATCTGTAAAACCAAAGTACTGGAAATGTAAGCAGGTATTGATCCACTGTCATGAATATTTAAGGTTAAAAGAAAGAGACAGGTCAGGACAGATAGGCTGCTACATCTTCTGCTTAAGTTTCTGGAGAGGAAATGTGCAGCTTTGGTGGGTAGAGGACTGACTGAGTCCCATTTTGCTTCAAAGGTCCCTTGGGCTGTTGTGTGAGTGGAGGCAGCCCTGAAGAAGTGAACTGGTACTCTGTAAAAGCATCTGTCATCCTCTTCTTTGACAGAATTCAAATTTCTTCCACCATATTTCTAACCACCTTTTTTCTCCCCCTCTTTTTTTGGTCGGATTCTGTTACCTCTGTGAGTTGATACGGTTTCACAGAAGAGGTTATGTTCACAGATTGTATTGTCATTTTATACTTGACCATGTAAAAAATGAAATTTGATTAAATGTATGGATATAATGGATATGACTCAAAGGTTTTTATTCCTGTCTTTGGCCTTTGAGCTCTTGTTACTCACATATGGAGGCAATTGGCCTTCAAAATGAAATGTCTGGGGGCAATGCAATGGAAAAGCAACCTGGCTGTGAATACCTCCAAGTGGTTTCTGGGAAACATGCAAATTTTAGCAAACATTGGGCATTATCCCATGGTCATACCAGAGTTTTGTGTGACTAACTTTTTCTTTACTTGGCTAAACATTTCAAAGGTTAAAAGAAAGTTCTTCTGGAAAAAGGTTGTCAAAGAATTGCAACTATAATTTTGTAATATTATTAAGCATAATACTGAACATAGCACAGTAAGGGAAATAGCTTCCTACTTTCTCCAAAACATCTTTATTTCCAAAAAAGATTTTGTTCTTAGTGCTTGCTTTTTTTAATCCCTTCCCCCTTCTTAACTTTATTATTTTGGACTTAAATTCACTTTACAGTTAAGGGAATAGCTTCTTAATAGTGTTACACTCTTCTCCTTTACATAAGTGGCATTGCCTTTAATGCATTTTTCTACTTTATTATTCATCTTTTTGTCTCAATCTTTTGCATAGAGTTTTTATGATTAGCAGATGCTCAAGTCTCTTAAAGTTTATACATACATAATTTGATTAGTTATAAAACCTGAAAACAATATTAGCTGTGTTCGTGTGAGTTTTCACGACAATATCTTCTGTAGATGACCTTCTTCTTCTACTTGGAGAAGTAGCAAAGTAATTGCTATGACCTCTGCTGAACTCTATCAAATGCCTGTGCAGTAACAGACTTAAGTGAATGTACAGAGATTAGAATGTGTAATAGTCATTTTTAAATGCAGAACTACTGTAAAGCAAGAAAATAGGCTGTGAATATCTCCATTTAAGATCTGAAAATATCCGTGAATGTAGGGAATGGAAAAAAGCTAGGCAAGATTATGAATGAAGCATTCCCATACAGGAAGATGAGAGTCTTCTGAAAGACTGTTTCATGCTTCCAGTATTTCTTCATGATTGAAGCAGTAAGTTGATAAATCCATCAGTGAAAGTGCCAGTTATGACATTATATGGATAGCTCTTTTCATATTCCTGAAGTACAGTGTGCATGTGTGAAAGAACTAAAAAAGATCTGATATTTCTCCCCCTCAAAGTGAATAGAAGATAACGCCATCCAGCTCAGCAAGAGCCAGGTTTGGTCCCGAAAAAACATATGCTGTCTTATGAAATTAGCTGGAAAGCTGAGTTGAATTGTCAGCCAAGCTGGTGTAAGAAAAAAAATTTTAAAAGAATGAAAGTCTTCAATTTGTATTCTGTGTGATGAGGAAGGTGAGAACAGCTTAGTCATATATGAGAGGAAAATGGATGGGAAGTACTCTCTTGACAGTGGCACAGCTTAGTTAGCACAGTATTCCATGTCAGCACAGAAAAGTAAATGGTCTTAAACTAATAGCTTGCATGGTATTTTTCTTAATTCTTTTTTCTTGATACCTTTCTGAAGTATCAGAATTTGTGGAATGAAGGTGACTATGCCAGTCTGAAGGCACAGTGTGGAAACAGATACTACACAGGCATTATAAGGACAAAAATTTTCAAACCCAAAAGTACAGTCAAATCCATTTCACTATGCCAGCTAAGCCCAAATCTCTGTTACTTAAGTGTTCAACAACACTGAGAGTATTTCTAAAGCTAAAGGTATGAATTTCTCCTAGAAAAAGCTTGCAGAGGACCAGATGCTATTCATTTATTTAGCATCAAAAACCTATGTTTGAAGTGAAGTCACCATGAGTTGAAAATGCGTAGGAGGTGTGTGCGATTGACACTGTGTGTGCCAAGGAGGGGGATCTTTTTCCAGTAGCACCTTCCTCTCCCTTAAGTTTCTTCTGCCTCAGCTGTATCAGGCACCAAACTTTGAAGCAGTTTAATATTAAAATAAACTTTGAATTATCATTTCTTATCTGTCACTGGGCCAAACAGGTGGGAATTTATTTCATTCCCAGCTACTCCCAGGGCATTGGTACTAGAAGCAAGAGATACATGAGAGATAGATAAGAACAACACTGAAAGCATTTGTTACATTGTCATCATTAGAGCTTTATTTAGATGCTGTAGCAGCTCATAGACCTGTTCACTGCGGCACATTGCTGGCTGGAAGAGTGTTCACTGCAATAGGCTTTCTGCCTTCTGATATCAGTGTAACATTTCAGTGACCGAATCTTGGTCACAGACATCATGTTAAATAGATAGCAATTAGTAAAAATACTTTGGCAACATTCACAGAAATGTTAGTTCTGGTGATTTCAGTTTCTCTGGGGCTCATTCCTGAGAATATATGTAATGCAGTGAGCCTGGGGCTGGTACTGTGTTCAAAGGGCAGCTGGCTTTGTTGCTGCTGGGTACGACCAAAGTGGTTAGTTCTTTTCCATAATAATCTTGTAACTTTTTTCTTCTTCCCCCCCCCCCCCCCCCCCGCCGGTTGTTAGAGCTGTAATTAAACACTAGGCTAGCTCTTAATTGTGTCCTGCTTCATCTGGCACCCTACACTGCAATACTGAATCAGACAGCCCTTGAGATCCAGGTACTTTGCAGTGCTGAGTGTTTTCTATTGCTTTCCAAACCCTATTCTAAAGCCCTCTTTTTTACTTTAAATAAATAGCTAAATACAGAACTCTGGGTATTACAGTGGAAGAGCTAGGCTAGGTTGTTTTTTTTTGCTAGAACAGCCTAAGTTGAAGTGTCTCTTTTGAGAGTATTTGGAACTATCAAAAATGCAAAATAATTCAGTAGGCAAAATCTCATTGCTCACTCTGTGCATCCTTGTACACCCTGACTATTGCTAATAAGCTTGACTGCCTCCCAGTGCTGATGGTCACTCTCCTGAGACTGCAACCTCATATGAGTGTTTAGAACATGCAGTGGTAAACTGTGTTTACTGGTTGTTAGGATGATCAAGAGTACTTTGCATTGCTATACTTAGGAAAGCTGCTATTGCTAGATTTTTATTCTTGTTTAAATCTTTTGTTTTTCATGCAACATATTAACATGTGCTCATGTGCAACGTGTTATTGTTGCTAATAAGCAACCTTTTTTTGCATGTAATGTATTAGATTTTTGACTTCATGGGACACTAATGAATTAAGCAACCAGTTAAAGCACAATCCCTTTTGGCTTGTTTGTTAAAATGTTGCTTTTGTACGGGAAGCAATAGAATGAAATTTAAGTAAACTGAACTGAGTATTTTTAGCTTCTGTGATTCTTCCTTTATTCCTGGTATCATGTTAACTTGTGATTCTAGAGGAAAAGTGTATTTAGCTATGTGTATGCTGTTCTATATCAACAGTGACACTAATAGCATTACCACAAATTCTGCCACATAAAGCTATTTAGAAGGCATTTGACTAAATGAAATTTAGCATTCTTATTTATTGCTTTGGAAACTGCTGTAGAATTAATTTCCTGTTTTCAGAGATTACACAATTCTGTTTCTGCTGGTGGGTTTGAAAGATTTTATTCTTGTTCCAGTTTACAATAGGGGAAAAAAAGGCCCAAACAAAAAAAGCTTCTGGGTAGTGGAGCTTTGTGTTCTGCTTTTTTCTCCAAGCATAGGCCTTCTGGCTGATAGCACTGCTTGGTTTGGCTCGTTCCCTGTATCTGGTTGGTTTGGATGACCTCTATATGGCTTTGAAGTTTATTATTACATTTTTCCTTCATACCTTATAATTAAAGAAAACATGCATTCTTTCTGATAATGTATTATTTATTCCTTCTGCTGTTCTTCAGAAGATCTCCCTTTATGACACCTTCTTTCCATGTTTAAATTCTTATTTTGTGTTGTGTTCTACCCTTGAAATTATTTATGTATTAGTTAGTGATCACCAGTTGTTCTCATCCTGTTGTGTTTTCCTAAAATCACTTTTCTTTTTCCTGAGAAGAATTCTAATGTTGAGAGACCTGTATACCTCTCATCCTCCTATACAGAGCTAACAAATTAGCTGGTCTGATGATCAGGACTTGGCTCTTTTATAAAAACTTTCTGTGTCAGACTGAGAAATAAATAAATATACTGTTTAGGAGCTGTGTAGTTTTATAGGGATAGATAGTAGTCATATGTTTTAAAGCCAATGATGTGTCATTTCTATATTTGATTATTCCAATTTCTTATCCTCAAGAGTGTCTCCTCCTCTATCCCATGCTAACTCAGTTTAACGAGAGATTTTCCTGGCATTTTTGGACATCTCTGCAAGCCAAGTAGGCCAGAAGATTTTACTTCTCTTTTTTTTTGCTTTGATAGTTCTGTCAGATTTTAGTATCTTTTGCTGGGAAGAGCAAATCACCAAGTTAATGCACACAGTTTTCCCCTGCCATAGGAGGAGGAAAGAGAAGATAACTGCTCACAGTTAATGCACCAGATTTTGTCTTCCTTTCTGCCTTTTGAAAATTTTTGTAGGTTTATTACCTAATAGCTTTTAAGACACTGGTTGTTTCATACTTCTCCCTGCCTGTTGCTATATCTTCTAAGACAATAAAGAAGTAGTAATACAAAGAAGGAAAGAGGGAGTTAAAACCTTGTTATAATCTCTTTCTTCCTCTTCTGTTTCAAAGAGTATGGATGTCTCTGCAGGGCCAGCACAAAACTCTGCATGTGCAGCAGATGGTCCTCTGGGGCAGCGTACAAGAAGAATCTGTGTAGAATGAGCCCGATGAACTCCCCCAGCATCTAGCAATCCAAATTACTGCGTAGAAACTTGCTAATCAAATTACTGCCATTCGACCTAGTTCCTCTTTCTCTATCCCTCTTTTGACCATATGTACATTTCTCACCTTGATAATCGCCTTCCTGAAAAGGCAGCATCGCAGTCTAAGTAGTGTGTGCTGCAAAAAGTTTATTTTTACATGCCTGGTAACCTTTTCCTGTGCCCCGCAAGTCCTAGGTACTAGGATATAGTGAATAACAGTATTTGTTTTACATTCTCCTCTCTACTGTACATTTTTCTCAAGCTCTCTTTTATCTTTTTGTGTGTTTTTGTTGTGGCATAACTAGAATTGCAGTATTGAGGGTAAAAGCCTGCCCCAGACTTACACACTAGTATAGTTCTATTTTTCTGCTTCTTTTCCTTCTCTTAATTGTTCTTGTGTTCTAGTTGTCTTTTTAACTCTTCTACACATTAAGGCAAAAGGTGATTTTGAAAATCTTTTCCCAGTGATTCCAACGTTTGTTTTTGAGTTTAATAACCGTGGTAGAGGCCATCATCATGTAGGTACAGTTAGTATTGTTTTTCCCAGTGTGGGTTTTCTACATTTATCATGGTGCTATCTTTTTTCTTTCCCTTTATTCTTCTGTTTTTCCTCTGATATCTCATGTAACTGTTTACATTCAAGCTTTTTTCTGTCCTGAATAATTCACTAACATTAGCATGTATTGTCATCTATTTAGACCTCTTTTCAAGTTTCTTGCAAGATCCCACTATTAACCTTCATCACAATGATATTTGATTTATTCCTCTGCTCTTTATTCAGTTTGTGATTCTCAAGAGTGTCTTCTGCCATATCCCATGGAAACTCAGTTTATTTACTGAGGAGCCTTGTTTGCATGTTTTGCAATTCTGTGCATACCAACTAGACTGAAGAGTTTTTTTCTTCACTTGATCATTGATTCAGATTTTACTACCAGTCCTATTAAATATTTAGCCAACTATAAGTTCTATTTTGGGGTAATTTACAGTAACTTTACCTTAAAAAAATACACTCGTTCTTTCTCTTGAAAATCTTCAGCTAAGGTTTTCCAATACTGTTACACTTGGTAGGTGGTGTGCAAAAACATGCAAACAAAGGAATTAATTCATAGATTCATCTGCTGAATCTAAATTAGTATTCATATTGCTGAAAAAAATGAAATCTTTATTTGCTTGTTTATAGTATTTCCTTTTCTAAACTATTTTTATGTACACACTTGAGAGAAACCTTGGCAAGTAAATAGCTTCTGTGTGATAAGTGGCATTCATTTGCTTTTACTTGAACTTAATTATGTTCCTGCAAAATGTCATGAAAAAGATTATCATCAAATGGGACAAAGTGTCCATGAAAGGAATCTAGCAGCAAAATTTCCATCAGACAACCCCTTGGGTTTTCATAGCCTTTTTAGTGATGTTTGCTAACCCTGGAGTTACTGAATCCTCACAGTAGATGTTTAGTCTGCCATAATTTCAGTGAGTGTTTACAGCCGTGAGATTCCATAGCATGTGTCACCTTTCAGTAGAGAAGTCAGTGCTGAGCCAAGCTTCTGGGCAAACAGTCATGCATTAGGATTTGAATGAATAAACAAGAGCTGTGTTTATGGAAATGGTGGACGTATTACTTGATCTATGCAACAGTAAAAGAGTTGATTGTTGTCAGTGACCTTGGAAATAGACAGAAAAGTCTTCAAGTCTGCTGATGGTAAATAGCTGTTTTGCTTAGTTAAATGCCCCGCCAATGGTGAGGAACTCCAGAAGCACAAAGAAGTTTTGGTTTACAAAAGTCATGGAATGTAGTTGGTACTATAGGACAATCCAAGGACACAGCCTCTGGCTTGGGAAGTTCCTGAGCAGTGGATTTCTGGAGAGTGCTCTCAGGGGCACACTTCTGCATGCTCCATCTTCATCTTCTACCCCAAGTGTTCACTGCTGCCCCCTGAGAGACAGCAAGGGGAGTATGTGGTCCAGCACTGTCTAATTGTAGGCTGAGTTAATGTTAAAATCAGTTGTTATTTCCATAGGGAGATGTGTTGGGAAGAAATGGTGATCTCATGGAAGATTTATGTAGTGAAACTGAGTAAGAGAAGTGTTTGGGAATTTCTTCTCAGTAGCTGTGGTGGTATTAGTTGGTTATGGAGGCAACCCCCTTCTGCTGCATTAGGCTACAAAACATTTGTACTGGATTTTTACAGACTTGAAAAATTGGAAGCACCTTCTAGGAAGGCATTTTAAAACTGATTCTGAATTATTCTAATAACCTGCTGCTTTTCTCAGCCCTATTATAAGTAGGCTGGACTCTCAAGAGGTGTCAACAGGCCTGCCTCCATAGCCTTACATGAGGACTGGGTCTCTGTATCCTATGTTGTGTGCCCTGTGTTGTAGGCTCTATAGCAAATTCATGGAACAACTCAAAAGCAGTTTTGCTCTCTGGATTCACCACTGCTGCACATGTTATTAATACCTTTAATCCTGCAAGATTCCCTAGGCAAAAAGGGCTAGAAAAAATGTAAATCTAATTGCTCAGACATAAGGCTGATACTCTTTACAGTACCTCAGGAAATGTCTCATGTCTAGATTCTGAGAATTAATTTGGGGGAGGGTGAATTCAAGGCATACATATGTTTGTTTGTTTCGGTTTGTTTTTTAAGATTTGATTGCCAGGGAGTGCTGCCAGGAGTTCAGTTTTGGCATAACAGTATATGAATTAGCACCTTAGTTCTCCTAGGCTTTCCTTAGATTTGTATCCATTATCTTTAATATGTGGCATAAGTTCAATATGAGTAATTGTTTTCTGGTTTCTTGAGACTATAGGCATGGACGTAAATATGCACTGAGTTTTTCTAGCAGATACAAGAAAAGCATGAAAAGCAAAGAGAGAAGAGCCTCAATGTATACATTTTCCAGTTTGATTTTCTCTTTCTTTAAATTAAGGAAGGTAAGAGTTCCACTGTTAGTTGGTGATTCATGATCTGCCAAAATAAGCCTGACTAAAAGAGGAGGGGGGAAAAAAAACACCTAAAAGTCATGTTTCAGCTTTCAAAATATGGAAAAGGAAGGAAATGTAAGAGTTCTCAGAAAAAAAGAATTCTACCACAAACTTGGCTGAGGTTTTTGTGGAGAAATGCCTGTGTTTTTCCAGATGAAAATTGAGAAAACAACCTGGTAAATATAGATGAAAAATTTAAATACCACATGTTAGTCTAACTAGCACAATCTTTGAAAATAAATTCTAGTGGGATCAGTCAATCTTTGGATGAAAGTCAAGACATGGATGGTTTTGATGTAAAAGTTTAATTTGGATCTGTACATCCATCGCTTACTTTCACTTCCCTAAAGTAAATCGTTGGAAGATGTGAAGTATTGCTGTGTGGAAGGAAGCCTGGAAAATCTTTATGCAGAGTAGAGTTGCTTTAATTCAGTGTGTAGTACTTGGTGTTCATGACTTTTCATGTTCAGTAATGAGCTTCTCTTCACCCACCTGCCCCCTGCAGCCTTGGTGTGATACTTTTCATTTAGGATGCAAGTGTGTGGTCCATCTGTTGCCAGGCATCCTGAAATAATTTGTAAGGGATGTTCTTTTAGATACAGTGTCCTGGAAGAGTTCACATTTGGTGGAAGTAGTATTGGCAGCATAAATATTGACTTCTGTGGTACCACTTGTCAGCTGGTAATTACAGGCAATCCGGAGATGATCAGAACTGACGTCTTTCACGTGCCCACGCAGTAGCTGGGACCAGAGACGCTTCAGCAGCATTAAAAAGTAAATCTCTTTAAGCTAGAGCAACAACAGCATTTCCTGAGGCAAGAAGAGTCTTCTGAAAGCATGCAGCCTCTTGTATCCCTGCATATAGTAGCCTTCAACAAACCATTTTCAATTAATTTTTCAGGGGGCTTTGTAATCCAGACCTTCTTTTTGCAGAGTTTGATGCCCTTCTGGAATTCCTCTCCACTGCTAGGGCATTTAAGTAACGGGCTGTCAGCTAGGCTGGTGAGTGCCATGGGTACTTAGGCTATCAGTGGTGCTGTGTTTTGGGAACAAGATGACAAGCACCCCGGTGTAAACCCAGCTTGAAGCTGGAAGGTCAGTCTGACTTCAGGAAGGACCTGTCCTTGCTGTTCACTTCCATTCTTGGACCGCCCTGCTTTGGAGCTCTTTCCTATGAGGTTTATGATAAGCAAAACTCCCATTATTTTGGTTTTGCTAATCTCCCCCAGTCTTAATCCAGGAGTTATGGATGGGGGGGTGTTTATCATCAAATACAACAACAATATGAGAAACAGATGAAAATCCCTTCAGTTGCGCTGTTGTCCCTGCTTTGCCTTGCAGATTGAAACACTTCCAAGTGCCTGGCAGTCTTGTTACTGTCTGAAATATTCATGTGGTACCTTTGCATCTTGACTAGATTCCTGTCTCTGGCATGGTGGTAGGGAGAGACAGAAAGGTGGAGGTGGAGACAGCATGCTGTTGCTGAGGTCAGAAAGTAAAACAGTTAAACATCTCTGCAGTGGGAGCTCTGTCACTGTTGCAAGCCCTGGCCATGGGCTAACACAGCTTTGTGCTGGTTAACAGATAAAATTACTGAAGTCTAGGCTGCTGGCAGAGTGAGAAATAACCTCCTTCCCCCACTTCCACCAGCTAGGAGGAATAATCTCTTGCCTAAGGTTATCTACAGAGCATTTGAGCCCTGTTCTTACTTTTCAGCTTAGCCAGGAACCAGCTTGTAGGGGTTTTGGGTTTGCAGACTATACTGCTAACCTTCTAATTCCAATTTGAAGTACCTTCATGAGGAGAAAAGAATTAAGAACCTTGTGCGGGGACAAAGTTGACTACTTCTCTCATGTTTCTGTAGCGGTGAATGATTCACGTTATATGAGCCCAATTGGGAGTTAGAAACTACAATCTGTAAATTGACAATCTTGTCATAGTAAAAAAATGAAGTGGCATAAGTGTTCATTTCTGTAAACAATCTCTGAAAGAAAAAAATTGGTTGTGAAAACTGTTGGATTGTGTTCCCACCTGTCTGCGATCATCCAAGAGAAATTGCAGGCAATTGTTTTTTTGCCCTAGAGGCCTGAGCTGTTAATCATGGGTATCTGTTTTCTGCTCTGGGTAATACATGGAAAAATTCTTCAGGGACTAAGGCACATTTTAAAGACTGCAAGCTGGGTTGTACTCAGGCCAGCTGAGATAAGACAAGATATTATTGAGGAGCCCTGCAAGGCAGGCAGGTTGCTCTTACGCTCCTAGGGTAAGCAGAGATGTGGAGGCACCAGCTTTAAACATTTTCTCCTTTTTTTTTACTTGCCTTTAAACATAGGATCTTTGACGCCTAGTGCAGTTGGTGCTGTATGCTCTATCATGGCCCACTGAGAAGCAGTATCCAGTGCACTGTTCCTTAAAATATTTATAAAGTAATATTCTGCATCTGTGCCACTGCTCTGTTGAGATCTCTTCTGGTTCTTACTGAAGTTCATTAATCAGTTGTGGAGTTTTGGGTTTTAAATGCAAGTCCTGCATGGTTTTGTTCTTCATTACCGGGCATGCAATACACGCAACTGCTGAACTTGAGTTTCCTCAACAAAATAACCTGCAAGAATGTTGTGAGGAGGTTAGGAAAATCTGTCTGACATACTTCAAGTCTCTTAAAAAAAAGAATCAGCTTTGCCAGATAATTTGGCAGTTCCTGCCTCAGTGAGCAGAAAGACTGAGTTGAGGTTGATTGGCAGGCTTGACAGTCTGAAGAAGGGAGCCAATGTGAAAATCTTGAAATGCAGCATGGCCAAGTGCAAGGTCCTGCACCTAGGCTGGGACAATTGCCATCACACAGGCTGTGTGACCAAAGAATTGAGAGCAGCCCTGCAGGGAAGGACTTGTGAGGATACTGGTGGATGAGAGGCTGAACTTTTGCACATACAGCCCAGAAGGCAAGTCGTGTCTTGGTCTGCACCCACCCAGAGTACTGCGTCCGGCTCTGGGGACTCCCGAGATAAAAAGGGTGAGGACTCATTGGAATCAGTCTAGAGGAGTGCCACAAAAATGCTGCAAGGGTTGGGGCACCTCTGCTATGAGGAAAGGCCGAGAGAGAGTTGTGGTTATTAAGCCTGGAGAAGAGCAGGTTCCCAGGATACTTCTTCATGGCCTTTCAGCTTCTAAAGGGATCTTACAAGAGAGATGGGGACAGACTTTTTAATAGGACCAATTAGGACAAGGAGCAATGGTTTAAGATGAAAGTGGGTAGGTTTAAATTAGACATTAAGAATAAATTCTTTACTGTGAGTATGGTGTGGCACTGGAACAGGTTGCCGAGGGAAGTAGTAGATGTTCCATTGTTGGAAGTACTCAAAATCAGGTGGAATGTGATTTTAAGCAGACTGCTCAAAGCAATCTTAAAGATGTCCCTGCCCACAACAGAGGAGGTTCGACTAGATGATGTTCAAACAACCCTTACAACCCAAACCATTTGGTGGTTCTGTGTCTACAGGTAATGCTTATATTTTATATTTTAGGAGGGGGGACTTTCAGACCACTGAATAGCTTATTACTGTATTTTTAAAGTCCAAGCAAAAGAAGGATGTTTAACTGAAGCACATTTGACCTAGAGATTTGATGTTACTGCAAACAAGAACTTTGGAAGGTTTGAAAAAGGAAGATTTACAGCAGCAATGTTTATTGTCTCATTTATGTATTAAACCATCTTTGTTAAAAAATACCAGCCTCCGTATGACACAGTAGGAAGAAATTTCCTTATAAGCAGATTCTGGTACAGTTTGCTTGCTGTTGTATGTCTGACACCTCTTCCTGAGGCAAGATGAGGCTGTGAAGGGAACACTGACTGATACTGAATTAAAAATACCAAGTCTTCAAGGCTGATTTTCCTGGCATTTCTTTGAGTGTTTCTTTTCATTTGATATGGGAAAACGGCTATCCTTCAGTGTCCTTTGGTTTCTGGTAGCTAAACATCAGATGTTCCCATTGCGTGACTTTGGCTATTCCTCACGCCTGGAGGCACTTTGTAAACCTCAGTTGCAAAAGGGTAAGGGCACGGATAGATGAAGAATCTGTCTGAGGGAAAGCAATGAAGTGTAGAGCGTATTTTGCTTATTGAATGTCAGTTCCTCAGAGGGGGTTGCCGTCCTTATTTAATAGGGTAATACAGGAGAAGTCATCTTATTTCCTATACATTATTAGCAGGGTCACCTAGGGAATGATGGCAACACCTGAGTCTGGATTTCATGTCCGCTTCTTCAGGGAGCAGAGAAAACCTTTGTTTACCACCTGAGGGTAAGTAAGAGGTTTGCTGTGTTCTTTGTAAGAATTTGTGGAATGACAGGAAGAGCAGTACCACTTAGCAGGAAGAGTATCACAAAAGCTGTGTGCTTGATAGAAGCGGTATTTTGAAAGAGAAGAGGTCCGTGTTTTAGTTAAATTAGCATGTGTTCTTTCACCAAGGGATTACCTGTCAGGTTTAATTTGAAATGAAACTAGTTGTTAGTCTGACAGCTTGATGTGCTGGGAAACGTGATAAATACATTGGTACCAAAAATCGTTTTCAGCTCTATTATCTAACCGTTGTTTGACTTAATGAGAAAGGAAGAGCTGAAACATGCATGTTTTTAGGAACAGCTGCCTAAAAGTTTTGCTTATGTAGAAATAATGCAAGATTTTGTGCTCTTTTCATCAAATGCTTTTAAAAACTGTTGTACTCTTGTTTCATAATCTTTGCTAATTAACATAGGCATAAAACTATTGCTAGCTCTGGCAATGTTAGTATGTTTATCCTGGTTTTGGTTTTGTTAATATTTTCTTCCCTACTCTATCATATCCAGGACAGAGAGCAACTGAATTCCCTAAACTACCAAGATGTATAACTAAAGAATTTGCATTTTTGGTCATAAGAGATTTCATTAGAATCACTTGAACTTTAAAGAACTAATTGCAAGCTTATTTTACAGCTGGTATTAAAAGGACAGCAAGGTCACTTTCTCTGATCAAAGTGAAGACTGAAAAGGACTGCCTGACAAATCACATAGATAAACTTGGAACCAATTGTATGAATCATCAAAGTTTTATTGTTATCGCTTCAGACTGGTGTAATTAGGCATTACCTTTTGGGCAGTCACAGAATGCAGTCAGTTCTCTCAAAAATTAAAAGCAGCTTGCTGTACGCTGCTGTGAGACGGGCTTTGAAATAGAAAAGGCAGTGGTTTGTCAGGAAGGTAGGACTTCAGGCACCAACCTGGACTAAGTACAGTCTTTGCAGGCAGCTGTCTTTACTGCTGCTGCCAGTTTCTTCTCTTTGCTTTGTTACAATAGTTGTTTTGATTTTTTGAATGAGTCACTTAACATTTATGGGCTCTTGCTTTGTGGCAGCGGCCAAAACTGCACAACAGTACCAGGAAGATTTTTAGTAATACTTTAAAGTTCAGTTGACTCCTAAATATGTGCAAGCATTTGTTTCTTTATTAAGGAGTTGGGTTTTTTCTCTCTCTTAGCAATCTGCTGTCGTCTCTGGAGGGGTACTGGTTAGTGGCAGCAGGGAAATGTTCTGTTTTCTGAAGTCCCTTTTTGATCCTGCAACAAGATGTAAATCAGCAGAGGATCCCGGCTGTAGAAATATCCAGGGACCAATGTCTCCAAGCAGTAATTTACCAGAGCTAGATAATAAGAGAAAGGAATTAAAGATCCTGAGGGGATGAATGTCTTTCTAGGACAAAGAAGGGAGGGTCAAGAAATAGGAGACCCTTGGAAGAAAAGATTGTGATTGTCTGAAAAGATGATGGGAAGATGATTGTCTTGGGTGTGAGAGAGACACCTGAACTGTGCTAGAAAGGGCAGAAAAGTGAGTGATAGGCCTACTGAAATTAATAAAGAGCTGGTAGAAAGACGAGAGGAAGGAAGAGGTCAAAATCAAGACTTACTAGAATGGCAGAAGGGATTTAACTTGAGAAACAGAAGGGAGTGCAGAAAAATGTATTTGCTTCCAATATTTCTGCTCCTTCTCCTTGGTGGCCAGGAACTGGACACAAGATACTAGCAGTGTCCTTACCTCATGCAGTGCTAGCCACACAGAGGGTGACAGCTCATTACTACTATCACTTACCCTTCTGGCTTAAGTAGCTAACCTTCATCAGAGTAATGATTAGTATGATGAAATCTGTTTTCCAACTTCACTTGTTAAACGCAAACTTGAAGATTTAGTCCCATGCAGGCATACCATCTAATGAGCTGTGTGCAACCCTTCACCCCATGTGAAAGCAATCTTCAGAAGAACAAAAAAAGCTTTCTCCCTTTTCCCTACCCTGCTGCAAGAAAGATTTTGGCCTAAATAATATTGATAGGGTAGGCTATGTTAAGCTTACAAAAAAGAAATCAACTTAAACTTCGCTGACCTTTGTTTTGGTGTTTTCATATAAAAGCAGTGGGGGCTGCAGAAAACCTGTCAATTCTTTCAGACTTGAGAATTCAATAACAACTGTTTCAGATTTATCTTCTCTTAATTATTAGACCATCACACTGAAATTGTATCAATCAGAAGCTCCATATGTGCAAAAGTTGTCTTAAAATAACTGTAAGACTTTAAACAAGTAAACAAACCCCCCAAACCTAAGGATTGGGGTTAAATCTGTTCCCGTCCCACTGACAGACTTTAGTTGCACAATCAACTCTCCAGGTTTTCTTCAGAACTTGCTTTATTCCACAGAATTTATGCCATTAAGAATCTACTTGCCCAACTTTTTATAATCCCCATTGAATTTCCTGTGGCTCTAGTTCCTATTTATTACACTTTAAAAATCTTTTTTCACAGCAGTCTCTGAATAATTTCCTTATGGGCTTTTTGATGGTTCTTATAAGTGGTGCTTTCAGAATCAGTTTATTTTTAAAATGTTCTTCAGGTATGAAGAAGCCAAGTTTGAAGTTAAAGTGCAGAGAGTATAATTAATGGGCTGGCCAGCTTGACCCTAAGACGCAGTCATATTAGAATACTTAGCTTGCATGTAGCACTCGGTATTTTCCAGGTATAGCTCCTGTTGCCGTTATTTGCAGTGACCTTTCCTCCATTGAGTTGAACATCTCAAGTTGGACACTGTAAAAAAAAAAAAAAAATTATTTGCTAAGTGTAGTTTGGGGTATTTTCTGGGAAATGACTGGACTCCTTTAGTTCTAGATGTCTTCTTTCTTGAGCATTCCCTAGCTTTTTTGTTAAACTCTTTCCAGCTGTGACAGCAAGAGTACCTCTTGTGTAATCCTCATTGATCACAGAGGTCTATTCTGTTTGCTGAAGAAAGACAGGGTTATATGAGGATAACAAAAAAAAAATATTAGTTGAGCATTCAGTTCAATTTGTGAATTCTGTTTACTAGTAGTCAAACTGAGTTGAATCATCTAAATTCCAGTAACATCCTGTTTATACACACCTTCACGCTACTCTTCTTTCAGTTTTTCCACATCTTTCATTTTAAACAATTTACATACCATTAGCAGAATTTTGTTTTCTACCTGGTTACATGCTAAATGGGAGTGTATGTTAATTGAAGATGATTTCAGATGTGTGCTGACACCAGAGGCCATGGTGAGACTTCGGAAATCTCTCCTCCAATTGCCAAGATGGATGGGAACAGATTAAGAAAAAGAGCTGTTGATGAGATGAATAGCAAGGTAGTGATCACTTTGAGCTTAATTTAGTCATTAGCACTTTTGCTAAAGTTTTGCAATTGGTCACTATTAGAAACCAATTGCCAGGTGCAGATTGCCTGGCTTAAAGTTCTAAGCTTCTTACAAATCATATCATCTAAGGACATGGTCCAGGCTCTGGATCATGAGATAACTCAGGTTGGAGAGGGCCTTGAGAGACCTCAGCTGTAGGCTCAAAGCAGAGATAACCATGAGCTCAGACCAGAACAAATACTCAGCTTCATTCAGCCAGGTCATGTAAATCTCCAGAGATGGAGGCTACACAATCCCTACAAGCAACCTGTTCTTCTGCTCCACTGTTTTCTTGGCAAGTTTTTCCTCACAGAAACTCCCTTTTTTCAGCTTACTCCTGCTGCCTCATCCTGCAGCCGCACACCACTGTTTAGAGCCTGGCTCTGTCTTCTTGGTAACATCCTTGCAGGCATTGGCAAGCTGCTATTGGGTTTTCCCAAAGACTTTTTTTCCTGCAGGTTGAGCAAACCCAGTTCCCCAAGCCTTTCCTCAGGATAAGTGATCCAACACCCTGAGCATCCTGATGGCCCTCCCTGAGCTCACACTACTTTATTGATGTTTTGGGGGCCCAGAACTGAACACATTATT
This sequence comes from Pardalotus punctatus, assembly GCA_013400915.1. Lineage (NCBI taxonomy): Eukaryota > Metazoa > Chordata > Aves > Passeriformes > Pardalotidae > Pardalotus > Pardalotus punctatus. The sequence goes on along the minus strand of VZTX01004865.1, from coordinate 106,343 downwards.
CCAAATGTGGTCTAGTGAACACTCAGCAGAGCAGGTTAATCTCCAGCACAAAATAATAACACCTTTATATGTTGCTAGAAAAGGCTGCTGGCTCATGTTCAGCTTGCTGTTAACCAGGAGTACAGGAGAGAAATTAGGTGTATTATTTGTAAAATTTAGTCTGGTCTCTCCGTCAGCCTCATCATCTATAGCCTGTGTTTCATAACTTATCACTCTCTGTCAGGTTTCTCTCCAGTTTAGCTTCCAGTGTCTTTACCTCTTTTTTCACAAATCCCAACCTTTTGTCTTTTTTGTCTGCGTCTGTTCCTGCGTGGTCTGTGAAGCTCGTATTTTCTGCCCTTGGGTCTCCTGGGATATTCCTTTGTAACAGTGTATAGTAGAGACAACGCATAGAAGCAGTGATGATAAAGAATATGTGGTGTTTTATGTGTTGTTTTCGGGGGTATTGCTGTCTGCCAAAATTGCGGGACAGTCTCATTTGGCTCATGAAGCTTTGACAAATCTTATACAGTGTGAGCTGTATTTGCTTTGCCTTCACCATGCAAAGCAGATACCTGCAAGCTGAAATGCCTTATCTGCAAGCACAGATGGTGTATCTCATTAGACCTCCTAACAGAGCTGAAAATTTAGATGACCTCTTCATCTTGTGAACCTTTATGCATTTGAAATATGGAGACTTCTGTTTCATGCTTGAAGATTCCTGCACTTCTTCCCTTACTTCAAGCTGATCATTGGAACAGTACTGTCACCTTCAGCACCTCAATTTTTTGCCACATGCACAAATGCCAGAAAGAATGTTCTTGACAAAGAAGTGGTAGTTGAGAGTCCCTGATAAGCTGTGGCATTGCCACAACATCTTGAAGTTGCTTCCACTCTCAATAGGGCAGAGCAGCTGATCTTCCCTTGAAGATAGTTATTCAAAGAGTTAAGCTACATCCCTGTTTTCCAGAGGATCAGGACTTTATGAAGTGGATACTTCTACCTGCAGAGGGTAGACAACCTTGTTGCTATGGAGGAAGTCATGTCCTGGTTGGAACTCTCGATTCAACTGTCATTCATGCAGGAATATTTCAAGAAGTATCAGGATGAATTTTTAATAAGCTGAGGTAATATGTTCTGACTTATGTGTGGCTAGAGGTGTTCAAGTAAGCAAAGTCATGTGAGTTCCATGCCGTGACTTCTGCTGTACATCTCTTCAAGATATTTATTTGCATATGTATTCCCTTAGCTGAATTGCAAGAACCAGTTGATTGCAGAAAACAACCCTTTGTTTGCTGGTCTTAAGGTATCCTGGGAGAAACTGAGGTAATTTTGCTGGGTTTTTTTGAAATTCAGAGGATAATAGTACAGAACGTGTGAGATTATCATCAGTCTACTGCAACCAAACAGCTCAGCATCTTGGAAAGCACTTCTTGCCATGGATAAGGGGTTCATTCTTACCAAGACAGACTTTGTCTTGAATGAAGCTCTTTTAGTTGAAATTGTCTGCAATGAATGAACTAATGCTGTCAAACTACAGTGCAGGAATAGTTGTTTGGCTATACATTGGGCTGTTTTTTTTAGATTAATAGACCTGGGCACATAGAAAAGTAGAAAGCCTAAGGTCTAGATATCTATATCATTGGAGAAAGGGAAAGAAATTTTTGTTAAAAGCTTTGTGTTTTCAATAGGAAAAAGGTTGGCCCTGTGTCTTAGAGTAAGGGAAAGTTGTTACTTAAAGTTTTGATATCAGCCTTATTTATGAAATGTGCGTTTCTTTCTCCCTGTGGAATTCATCTCAGCCAAAGCAAACTTTGATGTGAAGGGTATTATATATTCCTTTTAAAGGGGATTTTGCAGGTTCTTGTGGTGTCCAAGCTATAAACAGGATGAAACATCTCAGGCCCACTAAAATAAAAGGCATTTCCTAGGCTCTAATTTCATTTGTTTGCCTTTGTTTACATGTTGCAGTTGTATAATTATTTTTGGGGTGTCACTTTTATCAGTGGTTCCCTATTCTCTGCTCTCAGAACTGGATTTTTAAAGTAGTTTGATTTATATTTTACTGTGATAACTTAGAGACTTTGCTTCCTCTGTCATGATTCTGGTCTCCCACAGAATGGGATTAAACAGAAACCAGCCAGCCTTTGGACAGCTTTATTTTAGGGTGAAAAAGGCTAATGGAGGGGAAAAAAAACAGTTTACAAGTTAATTTTCATGGGATTTGACTAAGATGCTGCTGAGTCACAAGTTCACCAGTCTTCTGTTAAGTTTTTAATGTCTCTTAATCAACACAGTTTCTGTGAAGATGAACAGTGTTGAGTTGCAGAAGCCCATTGTTTTCTAGTTTGTCTATGTTATAGAAATTTTACATGAATCTTCCCATTTTTAGGAGCTCAGGATTTGTCTGGACATTGTATCAGTGATACGGTACATTTTTAGTGTTACATGTACCACTTAGTTCAAATATGTCTCCATATAATATTTCCTGGAGGTTCCATACCCTGGAAGTCTCTCAGCTGTTAGATGATTATATTAGAATGGTTGAATTGTTTTATGCAGAAGTTGACTTCATAAATGCAAGGAAGGAGGAAGTCAAATTCTACTGTGCAATAGCACTACATAAAAACTATTTTTGTAGATAATAACTTTTAAGGCCGTATCTATAGCAAAATGTAATACTGCTGAAATTCACTGTTCTGCTGTTTTTCCTAGAGGAATGTACATGTAAATGGTTAATTCTAAACCATAAAATGTAAATGTGGATGTCTTGATCACTTCATAAGTGCATAGTTCTGTAATTATCTTTGGTATTTGTTTCAAAATAATCACTGCATAATCTCATGTCTGTGTCTCAACTTAAAAAGTTTTGAATGCTTTGTATGGAACTATATTTGACACTTATAAGATTCAGCTAAGTTAAAATCTTTTGAAGAATAAAATATTCATAATTTTAACATTTAAGTCCCACCCTTAGAAAAGCATTTTTGTTTTCTTGAAGCACCTAACAGAAACTCTTGGAATAATAATAAGAACATTTCCAGTGTTTATAAGCACTTCAAAAAAGGCAGTCAGGAGGAGCCAGGGAGGCACAGGCTGGTTAGCTCCACCTCACTTCCTGACAGAGCAGCTAATCCTGGAAACTATTTTCTGGGAATAGAAGAACATGAAAGTGATAGAAAAGTCAACCTGGATTCATCAAAGGGAAGTCATACTTGATAAACTTGATAAACTTCTGCAATGAAAAAACCAACTTAACTGACAAGGGGAGAGCCTTGGACATTGTCTGCCTAGGCTTCAGAAAGGCTTTTAAAGCTGTCTGCTGTAAGATCTTTCATAGAGAGGAAATGGTGAAGTATGGGCTGAATGAGCAGAGCGAGGTCAATTGAAAACTGGTTGAATAGCCAGGCCCAGAGAGCAGTGATCATTGGAAGGAAGTCTAGTTAGAGGCCAGTAATTAGCCTCTGGAGTCAGTACTGGATCTGATCCAGTCCTCTTCAACATCTTCATTAATGATCCAGGTGATAGGGCAGACTGTGCCCACAGCAAGTTTGTATATGACACAAAACTGGGAGGAAGGGTTGATATGCCACAGGACTATGTCCAACTGAGCTCCTTGGTACAAGAGTTGGAGCTACTGAAGAGAGTCAACTCAGTGAAGTGCCACAAAATTATGAAGAAATTGGAGTGCTTTTGATGTGAAGAGAGGTTGAAAGAGCCAGGGGAGCTTTTCAATACATGTAAATACCTGCAAGGGGGGGCACGAAGGAAAGGGAGACCAGTGGTTTTCAGTGGTATCCTTTGACAGGACCAGAGACAACAGGGACAAACTGAAATACAAGCCATTCCCTCCGGACATCGGTCAAAAAAAAAAAAAAAGGGTTTTCTGTGAGAGGGACTGAGCACTGGCACAGATTTCCCAAAGAGGTTGTTGAATCTTGGTCCTTGGAGATAATAGAAGGCTGCCTGGAAATTGTTGTGGGCGGCTTTTCTAGATGGCCCAGCTTGAGTGGGGCTTGGACCGGGTGATCTCCAGGGATCACTGCCAACCTCAGCCATTCTGTGGTTCTGTTGTGGAGTGCTCTGTAATTACAGTTCTGTAATTTGTTTTATTAGTTTTTTCAGTGTTGTTTGTCTTTTAGACTGTCAGACTGTCTAGGCTAGGTTCTCTTAGTTCTCAAATCGTTGAAGGCAATTTTGGTTTATGGGCCCTGTAAATAGTATGTCCAGAGAATAGGTTAGGAATGAGTGTTTCCAAGATTCTCTTAGGTTGAAGAAGTGATATAATCTAAGATTGATTTTAAATGTCTGTCTGAAGTGCAGTGGCAGACCTCTAGTAAGTGGCATCTTAGAGGAAGCACTTGTCCTTTGTGCTGCTGTCCAGGAGGAACCACCCAAGCCGCACATACTAGAGACTGGATGATCCAGGAAAGTCTTCTAGCCTTTTCAGAGTGTGACCTTGTACAGTCATCCCCACATCTTATAAATTAGCTGATGGGACAACGTGGAACCAGCTCTGGGTTGTTTCTACAACTGTATTGGTCCAAAGTGACCAGAGTTCTGATCAGTAGATTGCTAGTGTCAGATGATGTCTTAGTTTGAAGACAGGTGTTTGCTAAGGAAGGTGGGAACCTCCCTTAGAACCCACAAATGTGGACCCCCTTCCCTCTGAATTATTATAACTTTGGAATCAAGGGCTTTCAGGCAAAGACACGGGGAAAGGAGTAACAGGTTTTTTTACTAGTATCTATAGCAAGGCAAACAATCAACAACAACACTGGCAATAACAAACAAACACCAGAAGATGCGGTGACAGAAGTCTCTGGGCTGCCAAGCGCTTTCCCGTTCGGTGCAGTTCCGGTCCCAGCCGGCAGGGGCGCTGTCGGGCTCCCGGCCGGGCAGGGCGGGTGCGATGACTCCCGCGCAGCTGCAGGGGGCGCTGTGGCGCGGTCAGCTCTGTGGGTGCGGGTTATGGCGAGGGACCGAGAGTCAGGCGGGCGCCGCAGCGGGATGGGCAGGGCAATGGCGGGCGTGCAGCAGACGTGGGGCAGGAGCTCAGAGCAGGGAGCAGGAGCGGCAGAGATGGGATCACCAACAAAAGGTGGCAGGGACTCTTCAATCTGCTCTGGTAGGGAAAAAACGTGGGGTGGCAGTGGCTGGCCCCCTTCCATAGAAGCTGCTAGCACAGCTGAGGAGATGTGCACCCCAGGAACATTCCTTTTTCCCAAATGGAAAGCTCACTCACCAAGGAAAGGAAAAGCGGCACCGCTCTGAGATCTTCCTGCAGCTGGCAGCTGAGAAGATCCGCAGTTCCCCTCTACTGTCCTGTGCCGCTCCTGGTGGTCGAGAGTGTCTTATCAGGATCACCTGTCTCTCCTCCCCTCCCCACACCCAAGCCAGCTCTTTGTCTCTTACACAAAAAAGGTTAATAGTCCTTAAGTATCCAGCCATTAGTAACCTAGCGACAGGAATGGGGAAAAATTCCACACCCCTCAACCTCCAACAGATGAAGGCAAAAACTTATATATACACAATGACATGCTCCATGAAGGAAGAAAAAGCAGAGTGAAACAACTGCCGTGGTCATTTGAACCTCCAGAGAGACAGCCTGCCCTGAGCACTGACCCAGCACATTGCTGTAGTGATGGGAATGTTATCTGTGGCCTGGCATCTGTTCATGGACACTGCTAACAGAGCCTAAGCTGCAGCCAGATAAACCACTAGGGACGATACTGAAGTGCAGGTCCAGGGACAAGGTCACATTAACAACGGTGTTTGAGTTGGCCTCTGCTTGCATTGCCTGTTCTGTAATTAAAAGGATTATGATCTTCTGGGCTGTCAAGTCCACATTTTGCACAATGCTATAATTCGTTGTCATTACAACCAAATGGTTTATAGTAAAAAAGCATGTGTGAGATGGTGAGCAACCAGCTCTTTTGCGCTATCCTATTTATGTGTTAATTTGTGCTCAAATTCTTTTCATATTTTCCCCAAGGATTATATCAGATATTTCCCTTCTGTCATGCTTCGGTGATAGTGGTTCTGCAGGCTCTGTCACACATTCTAATGAAAAATCAGAAGTGGTTTCTCAAGTGCAAGTACCCTACTTAATACTCTTCACTGAGTATTCAGAGGTACAGTTGTTCCTGTTTATCAGTCATATTTGTAAAGGCCTAAGCCCTTTGGAAAATGCATCAGGGTATATTAATGAGAATACCCAGAGTTCAAGTTTACAAACTGCATTTGAAACTATTGCATTATGTGCACAATAGCTGAGATACTGAAATTGGTTTCCTTAGATTTTCCAAGGACATAAACACCACCAAATTTACACCTTCCCATTGCTATGTTAATATTTTGATCTGATCTAAAACGTGACCTACCTGAAATAATTACAAGCCTTCCTGAAGTTCTAAATATGCATTTCCATTAAAAAACTGCTACTGAAGTCACACCTGTCATTCTGGTTTAAGTTTTTAATTAATTTGTTCCTCAAGATTACCATACCTAAAAGAAATGGTAACAGCTGATGAAATTGCTTCATGTGCCAAGAGTGACAGTGAGATAACATTTGGTGAAATAAAAATGAAACTTTTGAGCATTGAGTGGTTTATGAGAAAGTTATGAGAGGCTGCTTGCCAGTCTGTGAGACCTAGAGGAAGGCAGACAGGAATTACTTCAGGCTGGACTTTCATAATAGTGAATTGGCTTTGCTCGTATTTTCTGGAGTGTTTCCGTTCCCCCCGTAACACCCTACTGTTACTTGAAGCTCTGCAAAAAGCAAATGCAGGCTAAACTCAACATGACTTCTGCCATTTCCTAGGGTGATCATAGCTCTCTCTTTGACACAATGCTAGGTAGATGCTTTCTGTCACACAGTGTGGTTTGTGTCATGCCAGCACGGGCAGATATGGAGTGTGCAATTTCCTATGCATTTTTCTTCTGCTGGGGAGAGTTGTGGGCTTCCTATTTCAAATGCTCAAGTCATAACATTTTGATTCATAAAAGATTGAGGATCTCCAGTGGTCTGTGTGGAAATTAGGCTTCAGGAAATAGCAGAGGTACCAAAACTCATCCATAGATGCCTGGTGGTCTTTCAGAAGAATGGCAGTGCTCCTTGTCTCTGCATAGGCTACAAAACATTTGGATGGATTCTATGTGTGACATCAATAGCATTGGGGGTGGGGGGGTAGGAATTGCATACATGTGACTGTACTTAGCCCACTCACAGAAAAGGGGGAGAAGGAAGAATATTTGTGCACCAGTGTTGTCTCCCTTTGTATGCTTAACCCTTTTGTCTGCATGAGGTGGGAAGCCCACGCCACTGTGTTACTGATACCCTGTGGTGCCTACATCAAAGCACTTCGTAGGCAGATCAGTGGCATCTTTGCACTGTCTTTTCATGGGCTTTCTCTGGCGTTACTGTTGTCTACAAAACAAGGTAGCTGGTGCTTGACATGGAGCATATTCCTGGATATCTCTTCTGCCCTGTTATCTGGGCCTGTCATAGGACCTAATACTTCCACTATGTTTTAGGAACTTTTTCCTGATGCTTATTCAGCAGTACTGCCAAGGGAGAGGATGTTCTTTTCTCCTTCCTTTTTTTCTGTCCCCTCCCCCTTTTCCTTTCCTTTCCCTCTCTTTGCAGTTTCCTCCCCTACTGTACTTCTGCCCAGTACTCAAAAAACTCTTGAACCTAGGAAGAATGGGTCCTTCTCTTCTTACTTCCGCTCACCAATCAAGTAGCATGATTGTACTGTGTTTTTTTCTGAACCCTGGATTGTGCTATTATCCTCTCTGTGTTGCATCAGGAAGTGTTACTGTTCACCGTAGCAGTGCTTCACAACGAAACTTGCTTTTCTCCTGTACACTTTACTTTCTACTTCTTTTGGTGTGTTACAGTTATGAATGAGCATTGCTGCTGTAAAATTCATGGAAATTTCTTTACAACTGGAAGTAGCTAGAAGAGATCCCTCTGATAGGCAAAAATGAAATTAAACTTCAGTTTGCAGCTGGCCATTATGTAGCAGCAATAGCATTGCTGTCATCTGGGTGCCTAGGGTATATCTCTATGGGCTTCTTCTGTATGAAGATTTTAAGTAAATATGACAGGAGCCCAATACCCTTCTGTCAATTTTAATGTCATAGCAGCAAGTACTCAGCGCAAGAATACACAAGAGGTCTGTCTCCTCTCTTGACAGGGCAGGTTAATAATAGGAATGCCATGTTGGTTAATACAACGTTTTTCCATCAATATGGAGGATGAAAATTGGAAAATTATTTGGCCTTTTGCTGAATTAAGGACATTCACTTTACACCTGCTGTTTTTGCTTTTTTGTGGTGATAGAATAAGGGGGTAGGCATTTGACAGGAAAAGAGTGTGCAAACTTGGTCAAAAATTTGCACACATCAGATTATAAAATGTGATCTCAGAAAATAATGTAAAAGGAGGATTGTAAGTGAATACAAGCAGTAAATATCTCAGACATTATTTTGGCTTCTTGTGTTCGTATTTTGAGCTTTTTGAGGTCACAGCTATCTGGTTGTTACCAAAAACCTGTAGTAATGCATGTGTTTGAGGTTTTTTCAACCCCTATCAGAGAATAGATTTTCATTGAACCACAGCTTTTTGTGTCTGGGAGCACCTGAAATGTAGTGTGGCCTTACAACTTATTTGCACTTGCCATGGGTAGGTGCTCTGGGAGTCACTAGGAGACTGAGAAGTGAGCACAGATAGACAGCATTTCCCAAAATACATTATTGCTATTTCTAGTCTTGTTGCATTCCATTGACCTTTGCTATTTTATGTTTTGCAGCTCTCATCTGAATGAAGTATTCAAATAACGTCTCTAATTTTCGGTTAAATGAAAACTTGGATTTTTTCAGGGGTCCAATTTTTAAGATTATCTGTGTTGTAAGATATCAAACCATAATGCAGAGCCTTAATGGAATCTGAGACCATTCTCAGATACATGCATCTCTGTCAGTATGATTTCTACTTTGTCTCTCACACTCTTTCATATGTTTTTCTGATGAAAGCAGAATAACCATCTGAATCTTTTTCTGTGTTCTTTGACTTAGCAATCTCAGGCTGAGATATCCTTTATCTTCTCCCTAAGTCTTTGATTAAAAAAGGAAGAACGATAAGATCCAAATTGGTGCCATTGTTCCTCTAAAGTATTTAAGACTTCTCGTTGCAAAGGTTTTCAGCTGTGTCTAAGATCATGTGGATTCAGAAGAGTTCAGCTGAATCAGGCAGTGTATCACCTTACACTCCAGCCTGCAGCAAAATTCGGTTGCTACAAGTTCCAAATTCCTGATCTCTTTACACGTCAAGTGATTATGCTGTAAGTGACAGAGATGTTTTCTCAGGAAAGCACCGACTTTGGAAATATGCTATCCAAAGTCATCTCATCATAGAAGATAAACAGTTTGGTGATTAACTTGCCACTGTTGCACAGTTAATGTGTTGCTATTAAAAACAACCAAAAAAATACTGGTTTGGGATCAAGCCCTTGGGGGCTAAAAAGCTGTTAGAGAAGGACAGGATCATTACCTCCCCTGTATCCTCTGCCAAAAAGTACCATTAAAAACTTTCTTCTGGTTCTTGCTCCTGCAGATCTTGAGCTCCCTCTAACCACTTGCTTTTGTAATGAAAACTCAACAGGGATGTGTTTTATACTGAACTCTTAAAGTAGTCAGCATTATACAGATGTTTTGCTCTGTGTCCCAGCATATTGAGGAGTCTTAATGGTGGGAGGGGAAATAAGAAAATATAATGGAACCAAGAAGTAAATAATGAAAAATACACTTTTGTAGTAGAAATATCTCATATTTACAAAATGTTTCTTCCAAATGTGACAATTTCAAAAGAATAAGCTGTGATTCACACCATGTTATGGAAAGTTATGTAGTTTATGAATTGCACACCTGGTTGTGTGTACGATAGATGGTGTAGTTAATGTGACGATTGCTGTTTTCACTTTTTAATTGTTTGAAAATCTGATTGTGATGGCGCATGTTTTCATTAATCTTCACACTGACATACTGGGACTCCACTGAACTACATAAGAGTAAACATTACCTGAATCGTGAGAGATCTCTGCACTTGCATGTTAATAGGCTTCTACAAAGCATGTCCCACTTAATTAGTAAATAAAAAGCCATTAATTAAAATGTTTCAATGTCCAAATACACGCAGGATGACAGAATTAGGTTTTTGAAGCATAGAGAGGAATGTTGGGGGTTTTTTTGCTAATCTAAGCTGATACTTAGATAGGTACACTTCTCAAAGATGAGTAGGGTCATGATTTCTTCAGTCAGTTACCATTATGATATTGTCACTTGTTAACCAGACAGTGGCCAGAGGTACTACCATCAGGCAGTGGTTTTGGAAAAAATTTGTTCTTGCTGAGGACAGCCTTCAGCTAGAACTACACAAGCTTAACTTTAGACAGTACTCCAGCCAAAACTGTCCCACCAGGTAGTGGATAAAGTGAGTCATTTTTAGTGCATCTATTTTCTTTTCTGTTGTGCTGTGCATGGAAATGAGCAGTATAAAATACTAGTACAAACTCCCAGCATAAAGTACCACCAGTACTGCTGCTGTTTAATAACTGTAAACTGAGCTGAGACTGTACATGTCTGTTTTATTTTCATTTCTCAGAGAGGCTGATCTATTTGTCCCATAGAAGCACAGTGAAGAAGCAAAGCCACATGCGCATCACAAACTGAAAAAATGTAATCTAACCTCTACCTCTATCTCTTTATGGTAGAAGGTAATGCTGCCAGGTGGTCAGCTGCCATCCTGCAGGTGCTATAGTACTTCTTTAAGGAAATGAAATGCTTTTGCTGTTATTAAAGCAATTAAAAGCCATTCAAACAAACAGAACACCAGGAAGTGGCAGATCTAACAGACTGAACTAGAAAAGTAGCAGTCATTCTTGTTTGATTAACAGAAAAATCACTAGTAGTATTGACATTCAGGAGTTTGTAGTTGCTTTAAGATTTCTACATCCCATTGAAATGAATGGGTACTACTTTAGAACTATATTCAGATTTAACAGCATATTGATCTGTTACCCATTTGAATTGTCATGGCTTCTATTATCACATTACAAAGCTAGACATTTATTTCACACTGAGTGAAAGCTTACTGTCTAAGAACTCCTCTTGACATCCTTCAGATTGCAATGCTTTGAATCACATTTCTATTGATTTCCTCAAGGTCATTTCCTGTGTATTTTCATGGCACCAAGTCCCAGTCTCATTGACAGTAGAAGTTTTGCAGATGATTTTAGTAATATCTGATATTGACCTTCTAGATTAAACCCTTAAGATTAATATGGAAGGAAGAAACAGCTGGTTCTGGTTGTGTTCAGGTGACTGGATGTTTCTAGATGGAAAATGATGCTGCCTTTCAGACCACAACCACTCAGCACAGGCATACTAATGGTAGTAGAGGAATCGAGTGGTTGCTTCCCCTCAAGTCAATGGAGGTCAGCTTCTCTGGAGAAATTATACTTCACCAAGTTCATTTAAACAAAGATGCACCCATGTCTGAATCCCCTTGAGACAACTTTCTTCCTTGTCTTGTGTCACAGTAGAAACCTAGCTGGGCTAAGTGTATTAGGGACTAGGGGGGTTCTTGCTATTAAAAGTAAGCTATTAAGTTAAAAACGTTTCTTAATTCTATCTTCTGTTGCTCCTATGTGAGCTCTGAATATAAAATTTCATATTTAAAGAATGTTTTTTATGTCTGGATGACATGATTTATGCCTCCACTTGCCACTGGAGAATAGGTAGAATTCTGTTGATAACTTTGGCAGAGTTTGAACTAAAGCCAGTTCTTGGCCAAGAACAGTCAGCTTACACAATCTCCAGCTGGGATCTGATACTACCAGAGTATTTTCATGACCTTCCATAACATCGTTTATCATGTTCAGAGCTTCCCCAGCAGTGGCCTATTGAAATGGTCAAGAACATCCTCATGGTGTCTTGTGCTGTGGGCAGAGACATTTGCTTTGGAGAGCTTCACATAAGAGTAGGGTGCAACCATGGAATGGAAACAATTCAGAATGCACTGTGTAAAATTGGGTTGAGAAGGCTCCTCACAACAGTTGGGAGGCTGTGGAAGGTAATGTACTATTTATACATGTGCACATGCCTGCCTATTTGACTTCTTGTCTGCAGTGATTTTGGGGATAATAACAAACCATACTGAATTTGCTCAAAGCAGTAGGAGAGTGAAAGGTGCACATCTACTGAATGATTAATACTGTGAAACATTGGAAAGCAAGATTCAGGTTATGAACTCTTAACAGGAAAGGTTGGGAAATTCTGTGCCACTGCTGTGTGTCTCTGAGACAAGCACAGATTCACCTGGGCAGGAGTGACAGGATTTTCACCTTCTCAGCTTCTACCTTCTTGTGTCTTTCTCACTGCACTGACATCCTGTATTCCTAGTTCAGCAGCATGCTGTTTTTCCAGTTGCACTCCATCTTTCATCTACTGAGAGATGGAGGAGTACAGCAGTGTCACAACTGGCTCCTACGTCTCTGTAGCCGAGACACTGCAGTGCAGGCCCATGGTCCTGATATTCTCAGTGCATGGAAGTGTGTTGCTGTCATAGGAACATGCCCAGGGATGCACTTCAGCACTTGACAAACACATGGAAGACTTGGTCCTCTCTCCCTTATGAATCGTGGTCTGTGGTTATTTTGCATATGTTTAAAGTCTACTCTATTTCATTCCGCGTTTTAGAGTTTCCTTTGAGTTATATCACCATTTAAGCACTACATGCTTTATGTCGGTTTTCATACCTCTCCTTTTTCCACAGTTGTTACAGATTAAGTGGGCAAATGCTGCAGTCACTGCATGTGACAAGTTGGTCACTGCTGTTCACTAAGAGCTAATGGAGATACTGCAATAACAGGGTTGGACCTTTATAAATCAACCAGCAGTTGGAGCATTGTGGACTATTTCTAAATCCTCCAAGTCTATAGAAAAGGTGAAATACTTAAATCTTCATTTTGTGATCAGAAGGTGGCATGAAAGAGAAATTTATTCTCTGATAGCAATACCATGTACAACAATATATATAAGAGATGGTGGATATCTTTCTTAAATAATTTCCTTTTATGGCTAATACATGCTCTAAAACCAAAGATGTATGAGAGGCTGGTGAGATTAATCAAGCCATATGCTGCAATGCATTGATAGTGAATGTAAGAATAATGAATGTCAATCAGTTGCTATTAAATGTAATAGCCAGTCATTTACCACCTCATTAAAAGATCAGGACACCCAATTTGCTTGTATGAGAATAGCGAAACAAATAGTAATTAAAATATTCTGATAGGGCATTGCATTCTCTTGGGATGTATCAGGGCACAGCCTAATGCATGCAGACAAGAAAATTATATCCCAAAATAGCGTCTGGAGGTATGTGTATGAATTGTGTGTGTGTGTGTACATAACTGCATTTCGTCAAGATTTGTCACTGTGGGAAGTACTGCTTTTTACTTATTTTAATATTTGCTGCAGCACCTGGATGTTTTTGAGGTTGTTCCCTACTTCATGTACATGAGACTCCGAGGTTCAACAGTGCCATCCTGTGGATGATCTTAAAGATCTGAAAGCTCTGGCAGATAAATAAATGACCTCAACAGGATAAATTATCATAGAATATGAGATACTGTATGTCCCCATGCAATCAGCTAAAACATTTCCCTCTGGTAGTCAGTCAGACTAATTATTACTTTTCTGTCCAGAAAATTAATAACGTAAATGTATTATAACCAACGGGAAATTATTTCAAGCAAGCTGATGAGCAAGGTACTTGTTAGTTTTATTCTGTTGCTGAGAAGTGTGTTTTTAATCATCTTAGTGTGGTTTTAATCATCTTGGAATTTATTTTTGCAGACAATGCCAAAATCAAAGGCAACTATGTAAATTCAAATAAGCACCCCTATAAAGACATATCTGGACATCTTTAGAGAAGCATTGGATGGAAACTAAGACTGGTTAACTTTCATGTTTCATAACCAGAAAATACGAATTTCCAAACAACCTTGAAGATTAAGCTGGATGGTTTGAACAACTGGGCACAATAATTTTAATTGCAGAAATAGAAGGGCAGGATTAAAGTATGAAGTTCTGTTGACTGAAAAGGAAATTCTGCTCAGAATACTTGGGGAACTTTCTGTTCGTGGAGTGAATATCATGCCAGGACAAAGTAAAAACACACAAAACTTGCTTTCATTAGGGAGCAGTTGGGGGATCAATGAGTAACTGCAGATCATACTATTTCATATATGGTTTTCATTTTGCTTGCCTAAGCAAGTTGTAAGGAAAGTGAATGGTGTTTATTTGGAAATGAGCAGGGAAATAAAGGGCAAGCTTATCAGTGGAAGGTTCTGCTCACTTTTCAAGTCTCTGCTGTTTTGGGGTGCTGGAGCGGCAAGGGTTGTGCTGTCTGTGTGCTGTCTTTGCCTGAAGGGTTAGGGAGCTGGGTGCAGCTCCAGGTTCTGTGTTGTAATCTCTTTGGTTTGCAGGAATTTCCCCCTTGCTTTCTCCATGCCTGTTGCAGAAATTTCTCCTTTGCTTTCCACAGCTAAAGGTCAACTGTGAGTTGCAGTACATGCCACTGGATGATTTGATAAAAAAAAAGGAAACACTAAGTAACAAACTCTGGTGTGATTCTTGGATAGTTAAAAATGATGACATAATTTGTGGTTCCAAAGTATTCAAAAAACATGTATTTGTAGATTCCATATATTTGTTTGCCAGGCTAATTTAAAAGAACAAAAGGTGATCACCAGTGATAAGACATATAATTAATTCCCAGAGTATGAAAAGATAAATATGAATCATTCCCATTCTTTAACTGTAAATATGTATCATTCCAACTAGAAGATTAGTTTAACAGAGTTTTAATGATTTAACATCCGTCTAACATATTTTGACAAAAAAATCTTCTAGTCTAACAAGAGCCTTGCATCTATGTAGTTTTGTCCATTTTTTAGTAGGCTAACCTGATTTGAATGTTGGCATAGTGGAATTTTTGAAATTGATGCCTTTTCAGGAGGTTCTACATTTAATTGTATGATATTTTAAAGGTATCTGCTATTACTAATTTTAAACGTAGTCTTCTGCAAGTGCCACTTTCTACTTACACTGTAAAGAAAGTAAATGAGAGTAACATTACCTACTCCTTTGTATGCTGTCTGCTAATAGTTTTTAGTTCTCTCCTTATGTAGGTTCTCTGTTTTCTCTCAGGTTTTTTCCATCTGTGTTTTTCCTCTAGTTCTTCATTTATGGTGTTCCTGGGCTGAATACCATATTTTAAATGAGGTATACTGTGAGGTATTATTTTTACTATCACTTTTTCTCATTCTTTCTTTGTCTTGGCATATTATTTTGATTTTTCTGGTCACCAGTGTACATAGAGCTCTTCCCTTCTGCACTGTCTGGCTTCAGTGAGACCCATTTCCCTTTTTAGGAGCTTTTATGTTCATGTGAACAGGAGCAATGCTTACATGTGGGTCTGTTAACTCTGAACGTAGCCTTTTGGTTTGGAATGCACTGTGAGCCATGCTCGTAGTCCTTCCTCCAGACTGGATCTGTTATTCAAATTGCTGCTGGAAGCCAGCATTAGATCCAATCCATACCATCAGATAAGGGATGCAGTAGGGAATTTGGGTGCTGCAAATGGCGGACAGGCTGCAGGTGTTCATCCCCCCCAACGACAGTGGGAATGTGCTCTGCTTTGTTCTGCATTTGGGACCACTCTGAAACAGCTGTGAATTTGTGTAATCTCTGTGTGTACACATGCGCAGCCTCTGCACGTGTGTGCACACATTCACTGCATTTATAGATAGAGAAAAAGATACAGTTGACTGTAAATTTCCCTGTTAAATTAGAAAACTGATTTATTCAGTTTCTCTATTTTAATGGAATTGGATAAATACTCATCTGCCCTATGTCTGTTATCTGGCCTCTAGGAGATTTCACAGTAACTCCTGTGTCACTGTGTTTGTCTTTACAGTATGTGTGTCATACTTCAACCAATCCCTCTAAGGTGAAGACATAAGATTTTAGTATTGTTAATGCCTCATTTTGTCTAGTTAATGATCTTTTCAAGTATTTCATCTTCTTTGTGATTTACCTTCCATATCAGATAAAGATCTTATTTAAGCTAAGTATTATGAAATAATAGAAATCTTTATTCAATTTGAATAGTCAGGATAAATGAATCTCCAGTAGAGAATCTGATGTTAAACAGGTGCAGCATTATGCGTGTAAAATCAGGGTAAGTTCTCTGAATGCTTAGATCTTAACAGATGTGTTCTTTTTCTCCATATGTTATTACAAAATAAGGATTTTCTCTGGAAGTATTGACACAAAATACTAACCAATCTTGGCAAACACAAAACTGTATTCCTTACTCAGTATCAGCTGTGGCTATTAATTAACTTTAAATAAACATGCGCATTAAATAGCTGTAAAGCACATATATGTATAAACAAAATCAGTTTTTGTCAGAAAGTTGGGTTTTTTTTGCTTTCTTGTTTACTGGTGGCTAGACAAAGGAATTCTGCATCTTCAAAACAACATCTGTCAAACCGATTTTCATCAGATTAAGTATATCCTCAGAGCAGCCATCACAGCTTACAAAATACTGGAAATGTAGGTTGTGCTTTGCATAAAACGCCAATAGAATTTAAAGCACTTGAAAGTGTTTTACAATTGTAGCAATGATAGCCTGTGCCTGTTCTCCATTTTTGTTTCTATTTTCAGGAGGTTCTTGGGAAAGATAATGAGTGATGTTGCAACACTGCTATCCCAGTAGATATCTCAGAGTGCAATTACAGAGTTATGGTCCTGGCAGCTAATCTGGGTCCACAAAAGCCAATGGTTTGGGAGTCTGGCAGTAAAGATTGAATTTATTATGACAAAGTTCATCTCTGGAAAGATTTCTCTCATTAGGAATGAAATTAAAGCATGAATCAGTGGCTGATTATCCAGGTCTTTCTCTGATCTGTTGAATTCTTCATTAGTATAGATGTGTAATTATATATGCTCTGGCCTGATTCTGGTTCTATAGATCATCAAAGATCATGAATAATACTAAATTTTTTTAGATTTTTTTCTAAAACAATGTAATCTGGTAAAAATGTGAGGAATGCCATTAGCTTTGACATAGAACATAAATACCAACTCACTCAGTCATTCACATTTCTGGCCAGCTTTCTGTCTTTTTCTCTGCTAGAGAATAAGTAATGCATGGAAATAAGCTTCCTCTTGGGCTGGTGTGTCTTCTACAGGAGCAAAGTATTTTGCCTGTGTAATGAGTTAGTAGAGAGGTGAAGCCTCATTACAGTGTGCACCCACAGCTGATCATGGAAACTCAGGGCAGCCAGAAACAAGTGCCAGGGTTTCTGTAAGGTCTTTGTGGATGGGAGGAAGAGGCTCTTGAGTTGGAAGCCGGGTCAACATTCCCATTAGTTCCTCCGTTTAAAAGCTGGAAATCTAGCATAAAGCAGGAAGAGTCTGGTCAAAAATCCATGGAGAGGACAGACAAGGGGAAAAGTGAAGGAGAAAATGGTTCCAGCCACATCGGGGAGTAGACACATTTTTGCAACTGATTTCCTGTTAGGTTGTTCCCTGTGTGTCAGCACCGTCCTAAAATGTGCCACGTGAACCCCAGGTGAGGTGTTTGGTACCTAGCACACACCTGTGCGAGAGCTCTATCAGTGCCCTGTTTCCAAGGCAGTGTAGCTAAAGACAGTCACGGAAAGGATTGCATACAAACAAGGCTGAATATGTTATGTCGTGATAGAGTTCAAGATAAATGCTTTGTGTCGGAAGAATATAGGTTTTACCAGGAAAATGGTATTGTTGACTTTCATCTTCTTTATAAAGAAGATGTGCTAACTGCTTCTGCAGTACTACCTGAAACATACACTTCAGGGTGGATTTTAGCTTAACTGAAAATGACAATGATCTTTGCAGGATCTTCAGCCTAGTTCCTGTGACATCAGAACATACAATTAAGTTAAAATAAGTACAGAAATCTGCCAAAAACTCTATCCAACTCTGTCATGTATTTGGGAAACTTAACACTTGCAAGTTTGGGTCCTTTGAATATTAATAGCATGATATTTCAATAGGAGACCAGGGTTTCTGTGAAGATTTTTGCGATTTGCAGTGCTAAAAGCTGTGTTTGAAATTATCATTATGCCAGGGATTCCTTCTGGTTGTCATTTTTGGCCAAAGCCATGGAGCATTGCACTTGTTTTTAAAGCAAGGAGTATGAACCACACAACAGGTAATACAGTGTGGTAGTTGGTGAACAGGTTGTGGCACATTCAGCAAATACAGGCTCTGTTGGTGAAATGTTGATTTGAATTTCATGCATCATCCAAGCATAATGAACATTGAAAGGTCATGGTAAGAATATTTTAAAAAATCCATCTGATTTGACTTTTTCACTATCTGTTATTGATAATAACACAATGTCAAGTCAAAAACAGTTTGTTTGAGCGTGACTAAAGCCAGATTCCATGTATAGTTGAAGAATAACTTGCCATACCTTTTTCCCCCATTTTTTGTTAATTTCCTTTATAATGTCATGGTGGTAGTTTGTGAATTGTACCTTGAGCCACTGCCGTACATCTGTATTTTCTCAGAGTTATTTCTTTCAGTTTGTTACTCAGCATGCAGTAAGTCTTACGCAGACTGTAGCATACTAATTGGCTCAGTACAATTAGGATGAAATGGAAGTGTTTTGCTGTTGATCTTTGCTTGTTATTGGTTTGACAGAAAATTAGATTGAAAAAATCTAATACAGCTATCAAAATATTATTTCTCATTGCAGAAATATCACTGTTACTCTTCAGTGGAAATATTGTGGAGAAGAGCTCCCTTCCTTTCTCCTTTTTTCTAATCTTATCTTTCTGACTTTTAAAAAATTTCTAGGAGGAATGCTGAGCCCTGTTAAATAACCAGGCTGTTCAGAGTGAGTAGCAATACCATGACTTAAACAGGGCGCAGGCAATATTTATGAGTTCATTATATCAAGTCTAATACTGTGCTGTTTGTTATCTTAACTTCGCACAACATCATGTTAATAAATTTTTACAAGCTGTGTAGTTGTAAAGTGCATCATAATAATCGCTATCATTCCTCTAATAAGTCATTTGATTTGTGTTTGCTTTGTGATGTTCCAACCTCGTGAACCATAACATCACAGGGTAGAACCCTTCTCGTGGTCCAGATAAATGAACCACCTGCTCTGAGTCCTTAGTTACAGATGTTCTCAGGGGGAGGGACGCCTTCACCTCCCCACTCTGCTTGTCCCTTTGCAGTGCCTCAAGTTACGTGGTTTTCTTTCAGGAGAATTACCTCTATCGTGGAGATATTCAGGAGCTCCAGAACCCGTCTGCAGACTCCATGCAGTTGTATGGTTTTACTTGCCACAGAGGCCACTGAGGTTGATGAGTGCCTGTAATTCAGACACTGGCAATGCCAGCAGGGCAAGCAGTTTGATGTGGCTGTACTGTGGCCTCCAGGCAGAGTTGGTTAGTTCAGGAGATCACTGACCCAGGGAAACTGATGGCTTGTGTTGACCTAGCTTCAGAGACCTCTGGCTGTGGAGAGTATCTTCCTATGGGTGTGTGGAGGATCTGCCAATGAAAAACCAGGGAATGCTTTGCTTTATGTTTTTTAATATTTGTTTTATTACAGACATGATTCTTTTTCTTGTAATAGAGTAGATAACTATCTGCTTGAAAATCTGTGATTTAAAGTACTGAGTGTTGCTCTTTCTGAGACTCAGAATCCTAATTCATTTGATTGACAGATGTAAACTTGAAATTTATTTTATTCTCTAACACAGCAGTGACTTTAGTCCAGCTACAGTTTTCATTGTGCAATACAAATACACTAAGCCTAAAGTACTGCTGGCAGCTTATGTATAAAATTTGAGGATTAAGAAACCAATGCAAACAAAGACTCTCAGTTTGAAGTAAGACGCAGTATTGTTGGACTAGCCTCTTACTACTGTCACAATCTATGTGAAGTAATAGCAGCCAAAATCTACAGGTCTGGTTTTGGCTGCAGTAAGTACTACCAAGGCAACAGTCATTTGAAGAGGAAATTTGTCTTGTCTATTTGAAATATTTATCAGTTGCCAAAAATGCCACCTTTTTTTGCATTGTGTGTATGATGTCCTTTTCGTTTTTACCTTCTAAATAACTGGTACAAATAATCCCTCTTATTTTTTTCAGCCCTCCTAAACCAGCGGTGTTCATCTCCGGTGTCATTGCTAGGGTAAGATTATCAGTAAATTTCTCTCAGTCATAGCAAAGTTACTGTAGGCTTTTCAGAGTTATCACCAATCAGAGCAAAATTAATCTTTTTCATACTCCTTTCTCATTTATGAGAAGAGGCTTTATGTTTTCTATATTCATGTAAGGCCCTTTGAGCATTCTTTCTGGGTTTGTGTGAAATTTAAATTATTCATTGAAATTATTTCCACCGTTTTTCTTTGAATTTTAACACTTTAAGTTTATTGGATCATCTTTTTATATCTAAGCTAGATATTACTGCATTCATTTCCTTCAGAAGCGGCTGCATATTAAAGTGCTGCTATAGCTTGGTCTGTGATGAGGAGCAACACTCCTGCCTGTAAGGATACATGCTTGAAGATAGTGTGTTTCAGCTGCCATAAGTGCCTTGAGGTACTTGGGATCCAAGGTGTTTTTCCCTGGATTTTAAGAGCAGGCAGGACCTGTAAATCCGTAAGATGAATCCTTAGTATTAACTAGCCATTAATCATATGATCAGAAATTCGTGCCTTGTGCATTGTGACAGGGTTTTTATAATGGCTTTATGTGGTGGTTACCTTACATCACTGGGGTTTGTAATGGGGTTTACTGTAAGATGCTGTGGTTGTGTCAGATCCCATAGATGGAAAGAGTAAGCTGATGCAATTTTCCTCAGCCCATAAGGACTGGGCAATTGGCATCATCAGGGGAGAGAAGGTAGAAAATGTAGAGTGTGAGGAGAGGAGATCTTGGAAAACTGGAAACAGCTTGGAGTAGAGCAAAAAATTAAAAATCTAACAGGTTAACATCATGATTAAAAAAAAGCCCTATGGAAAACTGTGTAAGACTGTTGCCCTGTGAGCCAATGGAATGCCAGGCATTTCTGGCTTATGATACATTTGTCCCACTTTCTGAAGAGGGGAGTTGTGGTGCTATTGGCCCCCTGTCACTGAGCACTGATAGTATTTGTGTGCTGTTGCTTTTTGAAAGCTTCATGGGACTGACCCTAGAAATGGCAGTGGTAAATGAGAGTTACACCTGAACTGAGACTGCCCAACAGCAGCACCTGAGTGCTAACTCTAGCAGACCTGGTTAAAATAGCATGTTAAACTTAAAAGCTAGCTGTCCCTAAGATTTGAGTCGTAAGTAGTTTTAGATCCTACTTTCTTCCTAAAGAATTGGCATTTTTCCTAAAGAACTGGAAGAGAGAAGGCTTTGGGGTGACCTAACTGCAGCCCTGCAGTGCCTGAAGGGAGTCTACAAGAAAGATGGAGAGGGCCTAATTACAAAAGCATGTAATGACTGGATAAGGGGGAATGGATTCAAACTGAAAGAGACTAGGTTTAGATCAGATGTTAAGAAAAATTCTTTACTGTGGGGGTGGTGAGGCACTAGAACAGGTTGCCCAGAGACATTGTGGATGCCCCATCCCTGGAATTGTTTGCAGCCAGGTTGGATGGGGTCCTGAGCCAACCTGGTCTAGTGGAAGACATCCCTGCCCATGGCTTTACAGTTGGAGCTGGATGATCTTTAAGGTCCCTTCCAACCCAGCCCATTCTGTGATTCTGATTCCTACAGCAGGCTTTTTGTGCAGGTAGTTTTTCACACTGCCTTAACTTATTTTTAAAATAGTCTCTTCTTTCTAGTGGCTTTTTGAAAATCAAGCACATCTGAAGATAGGAATATTTGGGCTTTTTTTTCCCTCGGGTCTCATTAAGATACTGTATTATTGCATGGTGTGTGTAACTAGAAGAACTGAAGCTTGTGTAAGAAAAGTGATGAAGTTGGCTAAAAGAATAGAAAGATAGAATGTGTACAGTGGGACTCCAAAGTAACATGCAACACTGTTTTCCATCTGATTTTGACATTTTTTAGAACTTAGATCAATTTGAACTGGAAAGTACACTTTTACGATTTCTTAATATTTTCCTGCTGTGTTCTTTGAACAGGGTGATAAGGACTTCCCTCCAGCTGCGGCTCAGGTGGCTCATCAGAAACCACATCCTTCCGTGGAAAAGCTTCCTCACCCACAACACGTCAAACAGCAGATCCACCAGCCTCGCAAATGAGCTCCCCATCAGGATCTCTGCCGAACTGCTGTCAGTGAATAAGTTTTCAAGAGAAGACAAAAACCCTTTAGGATGCACACTGTCAAATCAGTAAAATCTCTAAAATAATATGCTGTTTCTTCTACTTTAATTCTTAAGGGTTAATAAGAATGAAGACATTGTTGTGTTGTTATCCCAGATGGAAAATTCTATATTAAGTATTTGCTGATCAGGGGTGCTTTTTTATAAGATTTTCTTATTGCCAAGATAAAAACTTGAGTATGAATAATATGATTAACAAGCTTAAAATTTGTACTTTTAGTTGTGGATTCACAATAGCAGATAGTTAATGTAGTTTTTGTGCTAAGCCAGTAAGGAAGAACAGCCATTTTGTACTGGTAGTTTTACTGTCTGGAGGGAGTTTGTTGTGTGTGCTGAGACAGAAATTGGCAGTTGTCTTGATTACATAGAACCCTTGCAGCCTTCAGTAGCCTATGGTGTTACACCCCAGTGCTCTCTGGATTCAACCAGGGAGATGATGAAAGGGCCCCCATAAATTCTCAAGTGGGCAGAGATCCAGCTGAATCTTCTTTATACCCCTTTGCACTCACTCAGTCTTGCTGAGATTTTTCCCTCTGATGGTCTGTGGGTATGAAGAGGAGAGAGAAATCAGAAATACAAGAGCACTGCTGCTGTAGACAACTCATTTGTGATCTCGTGGGTCTCATTGGGGGCTGTATTTTTGAGGTGATGATTTCCAATTCCAATAACAAGCTGAAGGCTCCTATCGTGACCCTCCATACTGAACTTAAAATAGGTTGGTGAGAAATCTGTTTACTTTTTTAAATTCAGAATTTGAGATCACCATTTGAAATTAAGAGATACCATTAGGAAATATGTTTGTGATCCAACCTCTGTTACACATCATATTTTTTCATAGTATTCTTACTCTGAAGGACAGCAGTGATATGAGAGAGTGAAAAGAAAGTTATTTTTCAAAGAGAGCAATTGTTTTTGTTTTAACCACATAATTAATTTGTTTGATTGCTCAGTTCAAAAACACTTAGCTCTATCATTTTCCTTCTGTAACTCATCTCTGTAAAAACCAGGAAAAAAATTTTATACATTTTACCTACATTTTTTAAGTGTCTTTCTGTTTTAAACTGACTACAAATATAATACAGCCTTTAGTATTATAAACCTCCTGGTTTATAAAGTTTCTAATTATGTCAAAAAGTGGGAGCTAATGATGCAATCACTTACCTGGCAAATCAGTGAAATTTTAGGGTCACTTGGGGCTTTACCAGTTCATTTGTGGTTTTTTAAAAAGTGAGGAAAGTTTAAAAACTATTATTTTTTTTTAAATTCTACAGATTAAATAATTATTTCCTGAGTAGCTGATTTAAAACAACAGCAACAAAATAATGGGAAGTATGGCCCATTTCACAAGTGGAATAACTCACTTCATGTGGGTGCCAGGGACCTGACATTTCCACCTCTTCATAGGCTTGAAATGGAAATGTTGTTTTGCAAATTATATGCATGGATATATTTATTCTAAACCCAAGGAAGGATGTAAAATCTATATATGCAGTCCTTGTTTTCAATTTGATTAGATAACCATATTTGCCTGAAGGAACGAGTGTTGTTTGTAAGATTTATTCTGTATTAGAATATGTGTAACTTTTCAAATCTGCTTTCTGTTTCTGATGGTGCAGCAGAGGCTTTGTTTGTAGCTGCTTATGAGTGTACAAGTGATTCACACCTGAGCAACTCATTCATAAGGGTAGCATTGTTGAGCCTCTGGGGATCTCTGCAGGAGATGATTTGCTGGCAGGAATGTTTGCTGACTCGGGGCAGGAGGTGGTTGATGGTGCAGCCGTAGCTGTGCGTGTGCTGTGTCAGCAGTGGAGCCGATCATCGCAGTCACTGCTGGTACCTGCTGGCCTGAGGGGGAGCTGGGTGGGATTCAGCTCTGCCTCGTGCTGTGCCTGCATCTGAAATAGTGTCTAGACCCCGGTGTGGTCAGTGGTGGTGCAGTCAGGACACTCAGCAGAGTTTAGGTATGGCATTGCTGACCAGAGGAAAGTGTCTTTCAGGATGAGCTGGATCACTCTTGGCTCCATTGGCTGCAGTAGAAAACTAAACCTCAGTGTGGAGGCACACGGTTAGGTGGGGCTTGGTACCTCTGCTCCATGCCATGGAATAGCTGGTAGAAATGCTTTTGAAAGCCACACCACATCTCCATTCTGACAGTAAAAGTTAGGAGCATGGATGCTTTTGGATTACAAACTGCTGCTCCTGGTTGTTAATGCAATATATACAGTATATATAGACAATACCTGATTTTTGTCTTTGATTACTTAGATAGCTATGTAAGTTTGTACAATGGAGTATGGCTCTTAAGATAGCTTTAGTGGCTTTTACAGTGCAGGAATTCATCTATGATTAAAAAATGTCTCTGTATGAAAGTGTATTATATATTGTTGGGAGGTATCCATGTTTATTCATAGATATCCTTACCAAAGCATTACCTTGTCCAAAATAATCATAACTGGTGAACTGGATTTCTTACTGATGGTTACTGACACTTCTAAAATATGTTAAATAACATAGAAGCTCAGGAGATGTTCAGATGTTACCTTGAAATAACTGCAAAAGAAATTTTCTGTAATTGTCAATGTGGCAGTAATACAACAATAAAGCATAAAGTTGTATATTGGGCTCTTTTTTTCTCTAAGTGCAATGTAAATCTGCAGGGTGCAGCTTTATGGGATTTATGGGATTTTATTACAGACTGCTGCATGACTAATCAAAATTTTATAGATAGTGAAATTTATTATGAAGTTTTATGACACAGTGGATGAGCTATTTTGAATAGTCCAGTCTCATGTAAAATAAAAAGTATATGCTACCAGCTAGAATGAGAGTTGCTGTTTTCCACTATGAAATTGGAGATGCTCGCTCAGCCCCTGTGAAGCTGTAGAATCTAACCCTGGCAATAAACCAGGATGGTAACGGAAATTAAATGTAACATTCTCCACTGCTTTTTAAGTTCTAATCTTTCAGAAAAAGCAAGTATTGTAATCAGAAGAAGTGGCAAGCTTTCCATAAAGCTTCAGTTAATATTACATAATGCATGCCATAGTGTAAGGGATTTGCTGAGGAATATGGAGAAATTGCCGTAGTATTTCTGGGAGCTTTCTGATACTTGGGGCATCCTGTGTTTAGTGTATGAGTAGTGTGTATATAATACGGCAAATGTATGTGCTACAGTGCAGGGGTGAGAGCTGCTGCCCTGGGACATTTGCAACGTTACATCCTTAGACTCTGTGCTCACATAATCATAGAATTGTTTAGGTTGGAAAATACTCTTAAAGTTATCTAGTCCAAGCATTAACCCGGCACTGCAAAGTCCATCACTAAGCCTTGTTCCTAAGAGCCACATCCATACATCTTTTAAATACCCCCGGGGTGGTGACTCAATCACTTCCCAGGGCAGCCTGTTCTAAAGCTTGACTACCATTTTGGTGAAGAAATTTTTCCTCATACCCAATCCAGACCTCCCCTGGCACAACTTGAGGCCATTTCCCCTTAGACTGTCACTTAGGAGAAGAGACCAACCCCAACCTTGCTACAACCTCCTTACAGGTAGTTGTAAAGAACAATAGGGTCTCCCCTGAGCCTCCTTTTCTTGCTAAATTATTCAAAAGATACCTTCTTTCATTAAAATTTTGGGAAAATACATGTGCATGATGTCTGCAAAATTGTGGGAAAATACATGTTGTTGATTGAGTTTTCCATTGTTACTCCAAATTTAATGGCCTTTTTATCAGCAGTATTGCAAATGTTTTTAGTAATTAGAAATTATGTACTTCTAATGTCAACAGCATGATCTACCTTTTTGTCATCAGATTCTTTGAAACAGAAGCCTTGTACTCTTTCCACAGTAGTGTGATCATTGCATGCTTCTGGCTGTTGAATGAAAATACAGCAGTCTTCCATACAAAGATGGAGAGAATGAATGGAGATATGTTTTTATCCCTTTGGAATAACTTTATTCTGAATACTTGCCATATTCATGGAGTAGGGAGGTATGGGCTTTGTAAGCTACTTCTTGTGTCCCCTTCAGATTTGGGTATATTAAGTTTAAAATGAGATTTAACTCTAGGCTTATGCCTTAAGCTGTTGGCTTAATACACATAATTGCATTTTAGAAAATGTGGGGATGTCAATATGGGTGTAGTTACTTTTACAACAGGGGATATGTTGCTGGTCAGAGGCTGCAATGATGTAACGAATTAAGAAGACAAATCTCTATTTTAATTTAAATTCTTTGCACATAAACCTCTCACAAGAAAATATATTTAAATATAACCGGTTACAGCTAACATTATCTGCTCTATAAGGATGCAGAGGGATGCAGATCATAGTGGGTGGCTGACTCCTTAAGAGGAAACTGAGTCAAGTCTGCAGCCGTAAATCACTGGATTTCTTCAGCACATGGGCAAAGTAAATCTGCATTGTAGCTGTAACCTTTGGTAAGTGCTGTGCATGGTTGTATTATATAAAATTAGTAAAGGTAATTTCTTAGGAAGGTGGAGGTTTGTATTTTGCTTGTCGCTGTGTTCTTGGGTCTCTTTCAGGAACATGCATTTATGGATTTTCCTCATCCCCTGTCAGAGAAAAGACTGCATCTAGAGTATACAATTTTTTGAATATTTTCATAAAATGGAAGCACTAGCATTTAGATACAAGGCCTGAGAGGAGAGGCGGAGCACATTGTATTTGACAAAGTACTCCATGAACAAAGAAGTAATTTCTGTTGTAATGACTGTTTCCCTTCCCTTAAGAATGCTGATCAGAGGTGAGATAAAGAATATGATACCTCTTTCTGAGAATGTAATTTATTACTATTTGGGACTGACCGGCATGCATGGTTGCTGATGACTTTTTGCAAAACACATGATGCTGTCAATGTCAAAACTGAAATGCAGGATACTAAAGCCATGACAAGCATAGATCTTGCAAATGACCTTGAAAGAAGTCCTGTAACATAATCTGTGCTGTCCAGCTTATATTGGAAGTATTTTTAGAAAATGTGAGTGTCTGGTCACTCATAGCTTTAGAAAAAGAAAAGCATTAGTAATGCACAGTGATTTTAAGGATTGTAGAAGTTGATTAGCTGTTTAAGACACTGGAGCTCACATCAAAGTCAGTAAGGAGATGTCGTGTTACCTTCGGTGTATTCTCACATTGTCCTGACTAAAGCTGGTTCAGCAAAATGGTTTTTATCCTCCTTTCAGGCAGAGAGGCAGCAGCAGGTTATGAAGGTGTGTAAAATGAGTTCTTAAAAGCTGTGTGTGGTAGCTGTCTCAGGTGTCAATGGATATCTGACACCACGTTAAGATGGATAGCGACATCACTTTGTTAACACAGAGGAGCAAGTGAACTGGAGAGCACAGCAATGAGATCACAGTTTCCAGATCACAGGATATTCTGAGTTGGAAGTGACTCACAAGGACTGTCAAGTCCAACTCTTCAGTGAATGGCCCATTTGGGGATTGGACCCACAACCCTGGCGTGATTAGCACCATGTTTTGGCCAACTGAATTAATCTTGGGGTCACAATGGAACTAACTTGGCTTACCTCTTAAACCAGAAGTGGCTTTTGAAATACAGAACAGTGGATTTAGTTAAAATGAAAAGCAAGAGTTAGCCACTAATTTTTGCATGCTGATAGTGGCTGAAATGACAAATATCATGTTTCAGATGTGACTGAAACCACATGTTCATTGCCTTTCTGAGTAAAATTGCACCAGTGTGCCAGTGTTTGGGTCAGAAGCAAGAGAGGCATCACATTTTTTCTAGTTTTGTGCTTATGTGGGAACCTAATGTATTTAACTGAAAAGTTTGCATGGTATTTAAAAAAAAACCAAAAACCTCCTTATGTCTAAAGTCATGTACACCTCATCTTAAGCTTTATTTACTTTTTCAAATGATATCTCTGAGGACAATAAAGGTCTTCTGGCTTTGCTCTTGAAGGCCAGCAGACTGGGGCACACACCAGTGGAATTTTGCACACTTAATTTTACTTTCTGGTGCATTTAAATTGGCAGTGAACCGGGGCTGTGATTGGATAAGTAAAGCCTTAAATATTAAAAGCAGAATAGTAAAAGGATCAGCACAGAAGTGGATTCAATTGTGCTCTGCAAAACTGTTGTTAGAAGATGATAAGAGAAAAGAAACAGAGCTGTCATATTGTTTTAGAACTATATTCTGGCCATTTCTTATGCTGCTTAGTGACCTCAATTTTCACTGCCTAATTACATACTGAGAGGATAAGTCTTTGATTCGTAAATCTACATGTCCTTGAATCTTTTTAATAAATTCTGGTTCTTCTAACCTATAAGGTTAAACATAAAGGAATGTATATTATCACTCTTTACTGCAAAAGGCAGCATGTATGTGCATGTAGGATGTAGAACTAAGACGTATTCTAGTTGATCTGAGACCTAATTAATATTTGTGTGTGTGTGTGTGTGTGTGTGTGTGTCCCTACAATGAGAGAAGTCAATTTTAAAAATTAGGATGTAAGATTTTATTAATCCCAGAGATGTTAAGCAACAGGAGATGAGATTCTTTGGAATGTGCCATTTGGGTGAGCACCCTTAACATCCTTTTCTCAGGTAGCTTTTCACTGTGTTACATCTGAGTTGCTAATAAAAAAGACCTACATCAGAAGCTAATTCCCTACCTAATTCCTTCCCTCTGGACAAGAGATAATGAATAGCAAATGCAAGAACTCTCCTTTTAGGGCCTGATTTATTACCCAGAACATAATAAACATTAGCCTGCTGCTGATGTGACAGTTGTGACAGCTGGAGGGGTTTGGAATGAAAGGCTGAAGCCTTAAATAAGCCTGTCAACTGAGCTTGTTATGAGGATCTTGGTTAAACACTCAGACTTTGCTTTTTTGTGGCCCCAAAGAGCTCCTACAACATCCGCACAGAAAACATCACAGTGTGAGAGCTGTGCTTTGCATGCCGATGGCTGGTTCACCACCAGCCAGTTGTGGCTAAGGTAAATACTTATAGAAATTATAGAGCTTGATCTGACTGTTCACCATGACCCGTAACATTCCTCTCCCCTAGATTCTTAGATTCCATTTTTTTGTGCACCTGGTTTTGTTCCTGGTTGTCGTGGTGTGCCGTGTATGCCACTCTGATGGTTGGTCCTTCAGAAAAGGAATGACTTTGTTCCTGGGTGCAGGATAAAAGACAGAATCTTAAAAGGCAGAATCTATACATTAAAAAGTAGGGAAACCGTTACCAATGTCATCTAAGCAGATCTCTCCTGGGAGATTTAGGATTCCTACAAGTGCAGGTTCCTTTGAAACAGGTTATTTTCCCATCTCATGCAGGCCACCAGTCTTTTAGAGGACTTCTACTTTGTGTTTATAGTCCTGTTAACTTCAGTGATACTCTCTAAGGAATTAAGGTAAATTCAGATTTATTTTGCAGGACTGGAGAGTCATACTAGATCTTTTACATGAGGTAGAGACCTCCAAATGTCTCTCTTTTCAAACAGTGTAAGGTCTGTCAGCCTGAAAGGTGGTGGAGAAGACCTGTGGAACGATCCTTTCCTTTATGTGGGTTGTGTTTGTGGAGTTCTGCAGAGGAATGCCAGTGTTATAGGGCTGTGCCCCATCTTCAGTTCTGCAGCTTGGTCACTGCTAAGCCACTTTTTCAACATTGATTTCTGGGCTTTTCCATGACTCACAAATGGGTTATAAAGCTCTGGCTTCAGGCCGTGAAATGAAATTTTTCATGCAAAATATGACCCCAGACTGTCATTGTGTAGGCCCCATGGTTTCAAAAAGAGAGGGCTGGAATTCAGCAGAGCTCCGTGGAAGAGGGAGCGCCAGACTGTGCAGTTCTTGCTGGAACAGAAGGTTTAGGCGAAAAGATTATGAGAGTGAAAATGTGAGTTATTTTGAAAACAGTTGAACAAAATGCTTCAGAGTAAATTAGCTAATGAGATAGAAGAGGGTGGGGGGAATCACATTGTAACACGTAAGTGTACATATCCATCTTAATATACACATTATATAATTGAGTGTACCTGATTTTTAATAACTAGAGGAAAAAGGTCGTAATTTTTCATTTACTAGTAAATGTACTAGTTAAAGAAGTGTGCAGTCTGTTTCAGCAGAAACAAGCATAAGCCCAACCACAGCCCTTTTCTGAGGAATGGTATAAGAATTATATATAAACATATATTTTAAAAAATCATATACTTCATTTATTTACAAAAGCAGTCCCAGGGTTACTGCTCTGCAGTTTCTCTTTTACTTGTGTGTTGCTTTGCCTATAATCAAGCAGGATTGCAAAACAATTGGCAAGATGTCTGCTCAGCCTGCAGGTACTATTGAAATGCTTTTAATAGTCAGAATCAAGCAGGCACTTCACTCTTGATTTATTGTCCTTCATGTTCTGAAAATACAAATATTTCTGTGGCTGGTATTATGGAGTGAAAAGATGAAAGCATGACACTTCAGGAAGAAGAGAGGCACCAATTACCCTGAGAAGCAATTCTAAATAGCATTAGTGACCCAGCACTAGTACTCTGAAAGGTGGCTGAATACGGATGGCACCTTCATGTTCACTCTGCACACTGCATTTTGATAGCTTAGCATTTGTGCTCAGGGTAAAATGCTGGAGCCAATGTAAATGGAGAACATTACTTTGATAGCATTATCGTTCTAATAGGTAATATAAGCTGCAAGGAATGAATATGAGCCCTGTATATTTTTTCAGCCATATTTGTTGGCATTAATAACAGCAGAGCTGAAGACTTTTTGCCTTTCATCAGCTGTGCAGCAGAAGCTCTTCAAGTGTAAAAGGAGAGGTGAACTTGTTTTTATTCTGCAAACTTGACAGAAATGCTTCTTAAAGACAAATCTTCAATGCCAGTGCCCCTGGAGTCACCGAGAGGCAGCGGTGTCTGACACTTAGGCCTTTGTCATCTGCTGGCATCTCGCTTCCCACTCCCAAGGGCAGGCTGTCATGACACTTCATGGCTCCTGCCTGTGCCTTGCAAAGCCACAGATTAAATTTGGTGTAGCAACTGGTACTGTTTTCTTGTGGGCCAGAGTGCTTTGAGGGGGGAACTCATCCAGGTGTGGGGAAGTGAGTAAAAGCAGTGGCTGGGAGAGTATCCAGGGGAGAGACCTCAAGATGAACTTGCATCTTTTCACTCCCTGAAACTGCCACTGGATGCCAAGCATCAGGTAGGCATTTTCTGTAGATTCGCTGAGAGATGGTTTAGCAGGTGAACAAAATTTGGGGAAGATAATAATGAAAAACAATGGTGTGATGCTACAGCAGCTGGGCTGTTCTAACCTTGATAGCTTGAGAGAGAAATGCTACGGACTGCTTAGAAATGCACCTTGGAAATGTTCATGCCTTGGAGCATCAACAAAGCCTAGAAGGTGTTATAAAGTATCAGAAAGAGTCTTTTAGTGTCCTTCTGTTGTTCTGTCCCAGTCAGTTCCCTGGATGCATCAGCAGACAGCCTTTAGTCTTAGCCAGATGCCAGCATGGAAGACCAGAATACGATCTCTGTTCCCTTCCTTGGTGAGGCTCTCTGAGGTTTATACCCAGGTGTTACTGAGGTAGGAGTTTGGAGGGCCCCTGCCAGGGGGCTTGGTCTTCGGGGGTCAGGCACCTCAGAGAGTCACAGCAGGTGAGGCATTTCTGTGAGCAGCAGGATCCAGGTACCAGGGGAGTCTGTGAGGGCTTGCTGTGCTGGTAAGCAGCTCATGGGAGAGGGGGCAAAAAGGATGCTTTTTTCGGGACCATGGGATATGTTTGGAGTTTGCAGGAGACATAAAATGTGTGGGGTTACCACACCACATGTGACTGCATCTGCTGGTGATGCTTAACCTAAGAAAAGCACACCCTGAGCCCCTCAATAAGCAGTGTTTACTTCAGTGCCTAGAGCGTGGTGTTTATAATACGGACTCAGATTTTAAGGGATTTGGATTTCTAGCCCATTTCAGTGAAAGCTTTTATTATCTTTCATGGAAATTGATTGCTTACCAGTAAAATCCATGTGGTTTATTGTTACAATTTAATAGGGTTTGCCTGCGAAAACAGATGTGAAAAGGCCTTAAATAACTACATGCCCTGCCAGCATCCCAGCATTCACTGCCTGACTCAGTGGATATTTTCTCAAAGATGTGGATAAAATTGACATTAACAGAAACACTTTCCAAGGAATCCTAGGAAAAGTATGAGTGGCTCCCAAAGTGTTTCACAGATATAGACCTTTCTGCAGGCGTAGACCTTGCTGTAGAGGTCTGGGTGTATCATGGTACTCAAGAATTCCCACTTCAGCTCCTTCCCACCACTATGGCTTTCTTGACACTACCCTGAAAATGTGAGCAGTGTAGCCTTCTCTGGCGTGAGGGAGGGACCTTCAGGCCACAAGGATTTCTTCACTCTTCCATGGCTCTAGGAGTCCGAAGGCTATTTTGGGTGAGTGTAAACCCACACTTCTCTAAGAAGATTCATGTCCATACATTAATATGATTTTTAAGCAACTGGGTGGGGGATGATCACTGTTAAATTAGATCTTGGCTTTGTTTGACTTATGCTCCTGCTGGGTTGCTGCTGCTGCTTCCTCTCTCTCCTCTTTTTCCCTGCGCTGGGTTCATTTAAATTCCTTCTAAGTGTCATTCTCGGATGTGTCTTCTCAAGCCTATTGGGAAACAGCAACACAGGGATTTAATGACAGTTAAACAGTACTGACCTGACTTTTGCTTTCATAACTTTGTAACTTCATAAATCTCTTAAATAGCCCACTGGAACCTTCAAAAGCTGGAACTCTTCAGAAAACCGGGGCATGATGGTGATATATGATGCAAAACTTCTTAGTCTTTCAATTCTAGACTAAGCTTTCCATGTACTTTTTGCTATACAGCAAATATTCATTTACCTAAAGAAACCGCTTGGTGGGAAAAAACAGGCCAAAGACACCATAAGCTTCCTGTTACTCAGAGGGAAGCATGCTTTCCTAATGCATTTTGAAGGAGGATACCTTTAACGTTATAGGTCTGTACTGCAGGGAATGCATGAGCACTCGGACCCTTCTTTGCCTTCAGAAGCTGCATGGGTTCAGCCACTTCCCAGCCACGTGCAGCAGATGATGTGTCCTGGATGTGTCTGGCCTCACCATCCCTTGACATCTGAAGACTGCCACTGGGATTGCCACAGATCCACTCTGGCCCCTGCTGTCCCAGGGGCTGCCTCCTCCATCCCAAAAGAACTTTGTATGGTTTTCCAAAGCCAATAGATGATGTGTTTTCTGTTTGCTTGGCATAGTTTTCATTACGTGGTTTTGTTTCTATGGATTTTCCCATCCATCCTTTTCCCTCATTACCTGACAACCAAGAGCTGACCTTATGAATTAACTTGGGATTTAGGAAAATATTTCTCTTCAGTTGAGGGGTAAACTGAGGCACATAGGAGATAAGCAAATCTGGCTGGAACAAGCCCTGCACTTGATCCAACATGTGCCAATACAGGAACAGCTGCATCTTTGATGCTTCTGGAAATACCCAGATGGTGAACTTGACTTTAACCTGTTTTCTTCCCTCAGTGTTTTCTTCAGCCATATCCCTCCATGGTTGTGCATTTCTTTCTCTCATTCAACCTCACATTCTCTTTACTTTGGTCATATCTGAACTGACTGGCATACAACACTCAGCCCTTCACAATGGCCTCATTTTGTTGCCTTTTCAATTTAAGTAATTCTTGCCCTGAGGAAATGCCATTCAATGCCCTAAAAGAAGAGGAGTAACCCATATAACATAGGTCATGTGTCCTGGGATGATGGGCTTAGGAGAGAAAGAGTCAGAGCTGTATTCTATCATATTTGTAGAATATTCCTACCGTATTTATAGCTTTTATGCTTTGTTTTTAATTTGACACATACTGAAGCTGGGATTTATTTCTAGTGACTAAAAATAGCTACAGTTATGAATGTGATCTGCACCTGGCAATCGTAGAGCATACCTGGAGATAAAGAAGGAAGAGAGGTCTGCAGACAAGCCCCAAGTTTAGAGCCTGGGAGGTGGGCTGTTTGTCTGCAGTACAGGGTTAAATCCCACGGCTGGCTCCTGTACAAGCTGTGTTTTGTAGGAGGCGGCCTTGGGAGACCTGCAGACAGGGAATTACTATAATCCAGCCTGGATGTCACGAAAGCATGGATTAATATTTCATCTTCTGCCTCTGACTGTTGTCAGGCTCACTTTGTTCCAGAGCAGGGGCTGTGATCCTCAAAAGACAATGCTGAATTAAAGATTAAGCCAGTGTTTTACTTGATGGAAAGAGAGCAGTTCTCTGCGGAGGATGGTGACAATGTGGCTCTTACCCAGCGCAACATGCGGCAGTTTAGAGTTTCCCAAATCCAAATACCAGAGCAAAGCTGCAGCGTGGTGCTGGGGATGGTGTGAAGGGAAGGATCCCTGACAGTTGTGAGCCATGTTAATGAAAGTGACACTGCTAATTAGCCAAAGGTGAGCAAGAGGCACTGAGCAGCTCCAGGAGATGCCATTGACTGCTGCGTGTGAGAGAGCTCATCAATGATGAGCTGTAGAAAGGAAACAAGTACCTGACTGGAAAAATGAAAGCTGCAAGGAAACCAGCACGGGTTGGCAGAGAGCCCAGGTCAGAGCCTTCCCCCAGGTCAGGGATGTGGCAGGGCAGCCCTCTTTGCTGGAAACAATTCACTTAAGCTGCCACAGCTCTCTACCTGGAAACTGATTTCAGGATGAATGATTTATATTGCTTTAATCACAAACTGGTTCTGATTGGTTAAGTCAAGTGAATATTTGCGTGATTAAAACCAACCCAAGAGAGTCTGTGTGCATTAGTTCGGCTTAACTTTTCACTTAAAATAGCTTAATTGGGTTTTTTGGTGTTGTTTTTTAATACAGACCAAACCTAGCCATGATACCTGGCTATCTCTTCTTTGGACAGCTGACACACAACACTCTTTCCTTGGCTTTCACTGAGCACAGTAGCCTAGTCAGTCATGGAAATCCTAAGATAGTTGAGTGTATTTAAGGGTCATAAATGGGAAAATTGCTGGGCAAGGGATTACCCTAGAATGTGGAGGATGCAGTTTGAGCACACAACCAAAAGTAAAGACGGAGATGCCATTGTCACAGAGCAAAGCCTGGTTCTTGTGGCTCAGCCACTCAGTACCTGACAGTTTCTCCTAGCAAAGAGCAGGTGCAGAATCTTATGAGGGCTGGAAACCCTTCAGAAGCCTAAAAAGGCTCATGCAGAAGAGCTGGGAAACCACAGGCAAACACTGCTCATTGTGCCTGTGAAGATAAAAAAGGGATAATGCAGTCAATCATGAAAATAATGAAACCCACATTTTTCAAAAGCCACAGGTGAGAAACTGATCATATGAAGCACCCACAAAGTACATTTGTAACTGAACATGTTAGTGGAATTTGTGTTTGCCAAAAAAATTTTTGAGAGCAAAGCAAAGAAAAATTAGTTTAATATGGCTGGTCTGTTCAGTTCTGTTTCTCACCAAACAAATGTTTTATTTCACTCATATGAATACACTTCAGGAGGCTGTGACTGAAGCTTTTTGAAAACGATACCAGGCGGTCAAAAATGACATTTCCCTTGCACAGAAGTTGGGTAAATGCTGCATGACGACTATTCCACTACACTCGCCTGGGAAAGCAGCCAAGCTGATAATACAGTATGTCTGCTTTCAGTACAATGACGTTTGTATATTCTTTTGAAACACTACTTTACCTTGGTTTGGAACAGAACTTTTAGTGGGGCCATTCCTTAAATTCCCAATTTACTTATTGATTTGTGTCCCATTAACACTCTCACACAATAATGCAGAACATCCCCACATTACGGGCTTCTGCAAAAAGCTGGCTTCAGTATAGTGGCAGCAAACACAAGGAAACCTTAACTCCCTGCTGCTGCATGTGGTGTGAAAGTAAATATTTTATCACCTTTGTCAGCAGAAAGCTGTGTACAGAGACTCAGGAAGCACCTCTGGTGGTTAACACTGCTCTGAGCTGATTTCAGTTTCTATGGCACCAAGAGTAAAAATACCATTGGCACGCACATGCACACACGTGGAGCAGAGATGTTCCAGCGGTTCCCATGCCCCTTTCCTGATGCACATTTTCAGGAGCTCACTGCTCCATCAGTGCCTTGTGAGAAACCACTGAATGCATCCAGGATGGCACCCGCGAGCATGGATTTTGCACATCTGCCACTGGAGGGTTTCTGTTTATTTTTTATCTGTTTGCGAGGAAGGGCTTGGGCGAAGTAGCAAACTGTGGTTCATGTGGGAAGCTGCTACAATGGGAAGGGGAAAATGAACCACCTGAACCCATTTTCTGAGAGCAGACTGAAACAGCAGCATTTGGCCCATTAATTATCCACAAACCTCTGTACACTTTTATAGATATAAAAGCATGTTATAACCATTGTAAATTCAAATGTGCCAAGAGAAGTGGCAAATTTAAACCTGACTAGGCAAAATTAATATGCATAATAACGTTAATTATTGGATGAAGTACAATTTACACATAATCCCCTGCCTCTTCCCATGCAAATGCTCCATAGTGCTCAGTGAAAAGGCAGCTGGTCTGTTTTCCCTTTGTAGCCTCCGTATTATATCCTAAATGATCTCTTCCTCTTACAGAATGATTATTTAATACCAGCTTTTTTAAAGATGGTCATCATTAACATATATAAGTGCTCCACATTATCACTGGGAGGTAAGAGGCTTTTTATACATACATATGTCATAAATTTGTAAATATGTATGTATATATATTTTATATATGTATCTCATTATTGCTCTATATATGAATGATGTTTATGTGTGACTGTGTTAGCAGTAGGTAGTTTTACAGGTATGGTTTAGTGTAATACCATGTATAATTAATTATATAGGTGTTTTCTAAGCGGGCAACTGATTTGGAACATCCAGTTTGCCAAGTCTGGGATACCCTTATATAGCATATTTAGCATTATAAAGCACATCTCAGTCTCAGCGTGGATTTGGCTGATATCATTTATACTTCCCAGTGATCAGCAGCTCCACAGCCAAAGGAAAAAGGGTCCAGAGTTCATGAAGTTTTTCCATAAATGCTACATTTAGCCATACATAGGAATTCTCCAGACAGAAGAAAATTCCTGTTCTCCAAAACAAGTTAGCCCTTTTCATTTTCCAGGCTTCTTTTCTAATACTGTGACAGCCTATAATATGTTTGGAGGTATCTATGAATACTTTTTTGGGGTTTTTTTCCTTGTTTGGATGATGCCCAGCACAGTGATGATGAGGAAGATGGAGCCTTCCGGGAGGAAGGCTACCAGGGACCCTGATGCTGGAGCTCTTCCTCACCAGACATCAGGGCACAGTATAATTTTAGAGAATGCTGGGAAGCAGTTGGACTTTTACCTTCTGCTGTCACTGTATTAAATCCCTTTTAGTACAGTTACTGCAGAATTCAGTCAGCCTGTGGGGCTGGGAGCTTCCTGGGAGCATTGTGGTGAGATGTTCCCAGTACACCGAGACAAGCCGTGGCTGTGACAGCAGACACAGCCCCTGCTCCAGTTACAGCTCTCCGGAATATTCTACCCACTAATGTGCCACACTGCAGCCCAGCACTGAAGACAGATGGAAAACCTTCCTCTGCCCTAGGAATTAATGTCCCTTTTCCTTCTGAGGAGCATCTTTCTGCAGCCTTCCCTCAGGGGTTCCAGCTGCCAGGGGGTGCTTGCTCTTTTTTAGGAGGTAAACTGTGCTGCTTGAGTGACCAGGAGCAACCCAAAGTGCAGTCTGTAGTGCCTGGCATTTCATAGTTATGAATCTCTTGGGGAAATAAAAAAAAAAACTACAACAAAACACAGATCAAACCACTCTATTTGTGCTGAAATCCAACAGAAATCAAATCCTCCTTGGTAGCAGTATCTCAAGGGATACTTAAGCCAGGCATGCCACCGCTGCGTCCTCCTCCTCCTCCACTGTGGTCCATTTGCTGCAGGTTTCAGGAAGCTTTTGTTTTGTGGGAGCTTTGCCCACTGCAACCTTCAGACAGGTAAGATAAACAGCAAGTGAGGGGTGCAGCATTTAGGGTGCAGACAGTGATGAAGAGGAGAAGACAGCTGGCGAGGAAGGCAGTGAGGACACAGACATCTGTGGCCTGCACTTCCAAAACCAGCAAGTGCAAAACTTTACACAGACGCTCAAAATGGAGTGACACTGTCTGCAAAGATACCAGGAGACCACCTGCAGCAGAGCAACATGGGCACAGGCCAGCAAAGCCATGACTTCTCTCTCCAGCGAGATGACACTGATGGGGAGCAAAGGTAGCAGTTTTCCTTCACTCCCAGGGAAAAAATGACAAGGAGTGGAAATTAACCCACAATAAGTCCTTGCAGGAAAACAAAACTGCTTTCAGGTGGTGCTGATGAGTCCTTTGGTGAAAGTGAATGGGCTTTTAGATCCACTGGAAAGTGAAAAGCATCCCCAAACCCCTGTGAAGAATGAGGGTGTCAAGTAAGTTTAACAGCTTGTGCCTCTTTTAATGGAAATATCACATTTATGCACATAAACACAGTAAAGTACAAAGGATTAGAAAATAGGCTTAATTTCCAGCCCCTAAATCTAACATACTGTACGTTAATCCCTGAGAGCACCTGTCAATTGTCGTTCTCTTGCAAGTGGTACTGAAAGTGCAAATTCAAGTGCTCAGCTGCAGCACAGGTTGCTTTTCAGATACCAAATCTGAGTGCTAAATCTTCAAAATGCTGGGTTGGCAGTAAACAAAAATTAACAGTTAAACCATTCAGTCCAGTGTACCAATTTGAAATCTATCCTGATACCTTTGCCACAGACAGCCAAAAGATTGTCTTCCTGTTTTCCAAAGAAATTAGTTCAGCTTGTATTCTGGTTACCCCAAAGCCATTACAAAATTGGTGTCTATAAATTGCACAACACTGATGCACTTGTGGATTAAAATCTTCTTTATATTTCCAGGGCTGGGCAGGTGTTATCAGCAGGTGCATATTGCTCCAGCTCTGACCTAGGAGGCTGCCTGGCAATGCAGTCTGGCCAGCACAGCTACTCCAACAAGTACAAAGAACAGGCTGTGTGGAAAAATCCTTGTTTCCCACATCTGTGCTAACCTCTGTCAGACCCTGCAGACAGGAGCTGGCAGTGCTGATCTGGGCACTAGTTTTCAATCAACTGAATTTATTTCTCCCATGACACGCACAGTTTCAGTACAAATTCAGTGAGACTGTGGCCAGCCTTTGTGCTGTGGGACTAAAGGATGGAAAAGTTCTCCCTCTCTTTAATTTAATTGAGGAGAGAAGCTGGTGACAGCAGCAGCTGAGGTCTGCCTGGGCTCCAGCACAGCAACACCTTCAGGAGCACACACTGCAGCACATTTGAGTCCAAATGTGTGCAAAGCCTGAGCAAAACCTTGCTCTATGCCTAAACTTTTGTGTTTGACTTCTACTTCTATGAGTGTGGTCTTTCTTCAGCAAGCAGCAGGTTTACAGCCCCTCCTGATCACAATTTGCCAGGGCTTGGCATGCTGTTGAGGCTGACTGCTGGCACAACCAAAGGAAGCCTTAATGTGGAGTACAAGAACCTCCAGAGACCCGTGGGAACTGCCGCTTGGAGATGAACTTCCATAGTACGGAAGGTTTTCTCCCAGTGTAGAGACGGAGGGGTGAGGTACTGCCCTCTCTGGGCACGCAGAGGTGCAGCTCCAAAGCTCACAGCGACATCTGGCCACATCAGGGGCTGAGCTGCCTGGTACTGCATCTCTGATCGGGTATTCACAGCGTACAGCTCGACTTGACGCCTGGGAAAGTTGCTTAAATGTCTGAAAGCTGCATAATATTCTTGCCCTGGCTATAATCTGGAAAGGCTCGCAATGAACCTGGTGAGTTTTTTAGACAGGAATTAAATATCAGCCTAAAAATATCTGCTGTGCTTCACCATCTCCTTATTTCACAGTTAAAAGCAATGACAAAAAATTCCCTGAGACTAAAGAGGAGAAAACAGATAATGGATAAAGGGAAATCTAGTGGGGGAGGAAAATCTTAGGTGATGGTGGCATTCAAAAATTATCTCAGCTTCTCTGTTGTTTCAAAGAAATCAGTTCCTACCCTGATTTATACCTGCAGAAGATGTGAATACCTCAACTGCAGAGATATTTCATATTAAGCCCTTTTTAGATTCAACAGAGCAAACATTAGCATTAAGAACTGCATCCATACAAACTGTATAGAGCTGTAGAGTTTAATATCTATCCTTAAAATCTGTTTACTGAAATAGAAATAAAGTGCTTAGTATATCCGAAACAATTGTAGACCTGGATTTTCACTGCCAACCAACACTGTGGTATATTTTAAACTTTCAATTATTACTATAAACCTTTTCAATATTGTCTACCTAAGGAAGGCAAGGGAGGAATGTCTAGTGTCAAAAGCACAACTCCTTAATTTTGTCCATTACAAAATGAGCAAACACAAAATAAGATCCTTTCACACACGTTTTTCAAGCTGTTTCTCAGTCATTCACTAGGAGCTGGAAAAACAGGAATCCACAAGAAGACTGCACCACTTAGAATTCCCTGTCAACAGCAGACAGGTAAACTTAGTAAACCATTCACCTCAAAATACCTTCCTGCTCCACCATCAGACCCGCTGTGGCACAGCCCTTGCTGTATTTATGCACCTTAAAGGCCATGACCCAGTATTCCAGCTCCATGAGCAGTGGGCATGCACAAAGGCATTCGGTCTGTTATCTTGCTCAGATAACAAGACTAGAGGCTCAAGAACCTTCTCAGAAACTGCCTTTAAATCAGGTCCTGCTTTGGGCAGGAGACACCTGCCTTGGCTTTTGAGCCTCCGCTACTCTGTTCTTCTCCTGTTCCTCTGCCTTCCTCCGCTCCTCTTTTAGCTCCTTGTACCTCCATTTGGGAATCTGCAAATATGGGTCATCCTTTGCACTGCTCCTCCTTCTCGCCTTTTCCGGCTGGAAGGTGGGCGGAGGAGCCTTGCTGACACGCACTTTGGGGATGACAAATCCAGGCCGGACGCTGCTCCGCCGAAGCAGGTGGAGTGGCAGGAGGCTTGCTTTCCTCGTGGCCACCGCGTTCACCTGAGACATTGCCATGCTGATGGGCTGCAGGCTGGCTCGGCGGTCCTTCTTCTTGGGGATCACTGTGACCTTGGAGTTCTGGAAGAGCTTCTCGTAGCTGCTAACATGATCTTTGTCTAGAGATCGGATCTCCTCTGCTCTCTGCTTCCTCAGGATTTCCTGCACAGCCAGTCTGCGTTTCCCCACGCAAGGTGGGCTGCCTGGGCACACAGTCCGGCATGCCAGAGCGATGAAGGGACTTCCCAAGCTCGTTGTCACCTTCACCATGTGGTCGAGGACCCCATCCTCTTCTGGGCCATAGAAAGACCGGAATGAGACAGCTGCCCTTACGCACTCAGAAATCTTCTGCAAACAGGTTTTTGGCTCTGCAGCCTTGGCAAGAAGTTCCTTCATTTTTGGCCATTCTGGTTTATATTGATCAGAAAACTGTTCTGGGCATGGTCTGTCCATCAGCTTTTGCATGACGAGGGCAGATTCTGATCTTCCTGTGAAACAAGCCCATTCCCATGAAGTCAGTCCACGGCTTGGGTCAGTCGCATGAACATTTGCCCCTCAAAAAAAACAAAACCAAAACAACAACAATTAGCATTAATTAGTTAAACAACCCACACTCTTGTTGCTGTGATCAGAGTTGAGTCAGGCAGATCCCTGCAAGAAAATATCACATAAAATACACGATAATATTTGTGTCAAAATGAGCATGCAATAAGGAGAGATTGGGCTCCTGACTTTCTGAACTCCTAATTTATTTAAAACAAGCTAAAAGACATTAAGACTTTTATGAAATTCTCTTAAAATTACAAATACTTAAATAATTAATTTCACCTGCACTTAATCTTGACTGCTGTTTTGAATTCCATTCACTTGAGCTCACGAGAAAAGAATTACAAATATGGGAAGAAACAATCCCCTACACAAAAAGCCTTCCCCATACAGAATAGTGGACTTTGTACCAATCACTGCCACTTGGAAGGAAGATCTTAGGCTAATGAAAATGTTCCATGAAAATATTCACTCTGCTCACTAGGGGTAAAAATAGCAAATAAAATGTAATTGTTTCTAAAAAAACATTAAAAATGGGAAAAAATAGTAAAAAAGGGGAAATAGAGAAAACAACAAATGTGCAATTCATGCTCTCTTATGTCTGAAAAGGCCCTGTTGAATTAGGAAATGTTGAGAGGATGGTAACAAGGGAGATCAAATATAAGGAAATTTCCATAAATATCAGAGAGTGGATAATGGGTGAGATGGACCTTCAGTCTG
This sequence comes from Pardalotus punctatus, assembly GCA_013400915.1. Classification (NCBI taxonomy): domain Eukaryota; kingdom Metazoa; phylum Chordata; class Aves; order Passeriformes; family Pardalotidae; genus Pardalotus; species Pardalotus punctatus. Next base: position 63,481 of record VZTX01004865.1, on the reverse strand, counting down.
AGCCCAGAACAGCTCTTCTCATCTACCTGAGATTACCAGCCCTAAGGAAATGAAGTAATTGTTAGCAAAAACACTCTGCTATTGCCAAGTGGACCAGCCATAAGGGGCAGCTGGGATACAGGCTACACAGTAGAGGCTTAGACATTTGAAGTGGTAGGTCCTGGAAGGAAGTGGTTTCTAGTAGCCTATCCTCCTCCCATTCCCAATTAATGATCTTTATCGCTCCAATTCTGACATCTATCCCTATCACCATTCTTTTTTTTTCCATATATTTCTCCATCCTTTTCCATCTTTGCATTCCTTTTAATCTCTCCATCTTCCTGTAAGACCCCACACATTGGCTTTTACCCTTGTTCATCACTCTTTTGGTTTCTAGTGGGGTTACACTCTCCTCCTCCAGGGCACTGGGATGCTTGAAGAGAGGATACAAGAGCAACAGGAGAAGCAGGCATTCTAGTCTACTCCATGATGTCATTAACAACTTCTTTAGTACTATATCCACATTCCCTGGCAACCAGAAAATTGCAGAGAAGTCCTCCCATGATACTAGGGTGAGACTGTGGGCATTTGTCCATGAAGGTGGCATGTGCCCCATCCTGCTCACACCAAAAAGCTCTGTAAAGGAGAGGGGAAGCTCAGTTCAGGGTGCACCTGCAGAAGAATTGCTGCAAGAACAAAGAGCAGCAGCAAGTGGTTTTGGGAGCTGAAGTTAGCAGGACACTGCTGCAAATACTCAACAGATTACAGCTGGTGAATGCTAAAGGATACAAAGGACCTGTCCAAAAACTGGCTTGATGGCACCAATTAAAAAGAACCTCAGAGATGTGTCAAGGACTTGACAATTGGCAGCATGTCCTGTGCTTTGCATCCAAGTGATCCTTGGCACACCACCTGGGCACACACACCTTGATGTTTTACAGAATATGGGCATGGAGGTGAATTAATGAAATCAATAGGAGAATGAGTGAATACTCTCTGGTGTCAAGCAGATGAGTTCTTAAGCCGAAAATCCTTTGTTTTATATTCTGCCTTTGAACTTCAACTTATCCCTGAGGGAGTTTTGCACGCTCCAGTCTGCAGACTGTTCAGCAGGTCTGCAGCATATTCCCTGGGACAGGCACAGGCACTTTGCCCAGCTGCCTCCAACATAACTGAGCTCTGCAACATTCAGTCATAGTTTACTCCTATCATTTGCCTGGCAGATAATTTCTGGGTTTCTTGAAAGAGTTTAAAGCTGGGATACAAACAATGTTCGACTTATTGAAGGGCTTCTTTATCAGATGAAGGACCATTTTCAAACAGCCAACACAAAACTAACCTACACAGATCTTGTCACAAAAGTGACAGTCTGTCCCATTGCTTTGCAAGAAGATGTCCAGAGACTTGAGGAAAAGGCCAGAGAATACCACAATAATTTCTTTTCCAGGGTGGATTACCTTGGTGACAGCATTTCAAACTAGAATAAGGAGGACTTGATATAAGGAACAGCAACCACAAAACAGTTTGTGATGGATTCAGTATAACCTTTCCCACAAAGATGTTCTGTCATTACAGGAAAACAAAGGAAAAAAGAGAGAATAGAAAAGTGATCAAAACTGCAGTTTTAACTCTATTAAATTAATTGCTAAGTCTCTGAGAAAATTCCTAAAAAGGGGATGTTAGAGACACAGACCAAGAGTGAATGTGGAAGGAGACACACTAAGCAAAATTGCTGATCACAGTTTAAGTATAATTTAAGTGAAATTTGCAGGAAGGACCATTCAGAGAGAGCACCAGGACACTGCAGGGAGTTAAGCATGGGGCCCAGACTGGAAGGCAAGAACAAGGCAAAGAAGAGGAAAAATCAAAGACTTCACTAGCTGTGTATTGAAGAAAAGTAATTACTACAGGAAGAACAGCAGCTGAAGGAATTGTCTTTAAACACAAAACTTAATTCTTAGCTTGTAAATAAGCAAGAAGTATAGACAGCTCTTTACCATTACCTTCAAGAAAAAGATTTCAACTCTGATATGGTGCAGCTGTGAGATCTTGGAGGAGAGTAGCTCAAAAAGAACAGCCTGAGAAAGTGCACAGTGGGCACTCACCACCTTTGCTTGAGGACCACACTCAGCTCTGGCCCTTGTCTGGGCTCTCCCTGTGCCTGGCCATGTGCCCTGCTGGCTTGGACCCTGACCCACAGACTTAATTTCTTGTGGGACCTCAGAGCTACCTTGTCTCTCTAGACTTGCCCTTGTCATTGTAGACTTGTATGGCAATCTGCAGGCTTGTCTGCAGATCCAGGTTATTGTCACCAGCCCTGCCTCGTTCCTTCAAGAAGTGCCTTTGTTGATGAGGCTGGTGCTGAGGTCTTACCGTCACCCTTGGCTCACCTCCCTTTGCGGAGAAGCCCCTCCTTCTGACAGATGAGTCCCCAGGTGTTTTGGAAACTTTATCTCAGAAAACAATATGAGAGAATATTGAAATCCCAACCTTTCAACAGAAATCAATGCTGACTTTGTACCTTGTATCACAAAATCTCTTCAAAGGCATGATTTAACATAGTTTTATTGATTTTCTGCACAAATCAGGAGACATTCCTGAGCAAACTTGTCATTCAGCAGAATGCCTTATCTGGAATAGACATGAGTAGTGATGTCCCTTTGTAAATGTGATAACAGTCTTATTGAACTAATTGTTATTTCAGTGTAAATATAGCCTACAAGTTTTCTTTTAGGAAAGCTGCACTTGCTACTTGCGTTGCTTTTCCTAAAAGTCTCCCTTGAAGATCACTTCCAGCACGATTAGTTTGAATACACATGCTTCTTTAGGATATCAATATCCTGTTTCATTAAGATTTAATGCCCTTTGAGATGCAGAACTGGCACCCTGGGTTTAAAGACAGGGGCTGGGGAGGCTCAGGCATCTGCTATCAGCCCATTTTATTGGTGGTATTTAAAGCCCAGTCTCCAGATCCAGGGCCACTCTGAGCGTGTTACTAAAGCAGCACCAAGTTTACACTGGAGATCACAGCAGGACCCACCACGTGAATAACAACCAGTATTTCTGGCTGGCTCTCCTGATGAGCGCTGGCAGTGGTGCAGCGCTGGCAGCGCAGCAGCCTGTGACAAACTGCCGATGGGAGACCGGGCTCTCCCTTCACCCGCTGTGCGCTCGCAAATAGCAAATTCACATGTTCCAAAGGCTCCCTTTGAAAGAGCAACATTATGGCCAAGTGTCTCAGAGTGCCTTAATCTTGTAGTGATTGACCTTGGCCCCCCTCCAGGAACTCAAATTTCAGAAAGAGCAGTCGCTTTGGCAATCCAGCTCCGACCATCTGCCACACATTGCTGTTACCTCTTTCCCCATCTGACCGTGCTAAATCCATGCTAGGCAGTTAGGAAGGTGAGTTATTTTGCTTTACTGCCCTCCTGCATTGCCATAAGTTGCTGGCCATCAGCAAAGGTCTTACCCAAGCCACTGAACAGATACTCAGTTTAAAAACCTCCTGGCTGTATCTCTTTTCTGAACACTCATACCTGCTCTGTAGCTGTGCAAGTATACCCACAGTCGATTATGGGTGTTTCCCCTCTATGCTGCCATGCATTTTTACATTTTAATATAGAATTTTTCTGTTTCATTTGTGAAATTGATTTTTTCACCAAATCTTCTAATAAGAACTTCTTTTACCTTCTTCAGCACACTAGCATTTCATTGTCAGATGTCGCTCAGTGTCCCTTAAGTCCCAAATTACTTCTAAATCCATTCTGAATGAGCATCTCCCTCCCTCCTTCCCTCCCTTCCTCCCTCCATTTCGCCAGACTGTACAGTGCTAAATAGTACTCAATTATTAAAATGGGTATAGGCAATTTACCACACTTCCTTTGCAGCCCCTATTTTGTGCTGAAAATGTGAGGAACTGCAAGTACTCACCAAAACTCCAATTTAGAAACTCAAGAGTATATTAACTCTACAGATCTTTAGTCAGTGGACGATCTTTGGTATCCTCACTCTCTCCGATGCATAAACAGGCTGATAAAACTTTCTGTATGCAAACTCAAGATGGAGGCCAAGAAAGCCATTTTCTGACTGGCTAAAGGTTTGCTCTCCCCAATATTCTGTTTTCTTACTAATCATGAAAACAAAATGTGGCTATTCAGATGCCAGAGGCAGCAACCACAGCGGTAAACTTTGATAGCAATACTTTTTGTATAAGAATCAGAATAATGAGTACTGAGTTATTTACATAGATGACAGGTTGTGAAACAGCTCCTAATGACCCAAACAGAAAGAACAAGCTTCCATCAGATCTCTAGTGCTAATAACAAGTCATGATACTGTAAGGCAAATTTGACAAATCAGAAAATCATAGGACTAAAGTTTCATTTTAAGTCATGATTTATAACACACACTGGAAAATTCTGAACCAAGCATCTGCATGAAGTATGTGTGAGTCCAGAAAGTGCATCTGTTTCTAGCAGTATTCAAGCTCTGACAGTAGTTTCATAATTTTTTGTCATAAAAATTTAACTCTAAAATGAATGATCCAATTCCTAAGCCTTTATTCCATCATAACAGACTACAGCACCCAGCAGAAAACAACACACCAGTTACCACATCATGTTTTATGTGTCATATCAATGTCTATAAATTGGATATTATTAAATGAATGATAGTAATATTGCTATGCTTGATAAAAGCCTGTGACTTAAAATATTCTGAGGGGTTAGACTCTTGTGACAGCAAAATCACTGAAATGAACTACTTATTCAAGATCTCTCTCAATGAAATGGACCTGTAAGACTCTCAATCTAAACAGTAACAATATTTACATACCATTTGTTATTATTTCCATAATATTTAATTTGTGTCAAGTATTTGCAACTGAAAACCAAGAATAGATACTAATACAAGCTAGTTATTTAGTTATCATCTAATCATTTCTATAGCAATCACTTAATATAAAAAACCCATACAACTTTGTGGCTGAAAATTGCTGTATGTTAGGACTGTTCCTGTTAGGGCTGTCACGCCTCAAGGGCCTTCTGAGTCTCCTCTCCAGGACCCCTTCACCCTGCAATACAATACAGCTGGGAATTCCACTGCAGACAAGAGCCAAGAGCAAGAAACATAATTCCTGTTCTCAGATGTGAAGACAGACAGGTGGGCAGAGAGAGACCTGCTCACTGCCTGTGCCGCAGCTCCCTTCCTGCAGCAGAGACAGACCTGCTGGTGCCCTGCTGCCCAGAAACCTTGAGACCAAACTGAGAGCTATAGAGGCATTAACAAAAAACCTAAGTCACCAAATTTCCCACCGATGTTCCCTGTGGGATATGGCCGCTACACCCAACTCTCCTGAGAGGAGCCCCTTCCAGTGCCTGCCCCAGAGTGAGGCAGAAGTGGAGTTCTGGCTGTGCTCCCTCCCTTGCACTGTCACACACGGAGCTGGCAGCAAGAGACCTGCATGCCGTGAATTTCATTAACTCCTGTTCTACAGATTTTGATGATCCTGCTCCCCAGACTCTCCTGGAGACAATCAATCACTCTGAGAGCTCTAGAAGAGCTCCTGGATGAGTTTGTACGGGCCAACTGAGTGCTCCCGCAGCACATGCCTTCTCTGCCTTGTCTGCGGTTTATTTAAAAGCTGCGCCCATTTCCAGGGAAGGCTGTGCCACAGCTCTCAGACCAAACACCCCAAGAGCCAGTTTTTCTTCTTGGTAGCTGCATGTGACTGTCTAGTATTCAGTTAGATGATGACAAAGAAGAAGCAAAGCACTTTGCGTACCTGCCATTATCAAGGCTTTCACACATTCCGTTCGGCCCTGCATTGCAGATTTCATCAGTGCTGTGAATCCAAATGCATTTCTCTTCTCAATATCGAGCCCAGGAAAATAGTTCAACAAATAGTTTGTGATGGTTATGTGCCCTTTAAAGAAATAAAAAAAAAGCAGAGAAAATATGTCACAGAATGAAGGTGCTGTCTCAAGGATAAACCAAAAAATTACTCCTGCAGATCTGATAACTAGAAAATGCAGATGATTTATAAGGATCTCTTTTTTTGTGTCCTCTTCCGCTCATTGCAGTCAACAGCCTTAAGGTTAAGTGTCCCTGACTTGCGATCAAAATGTAAGGATAGGAGGTGGAAAACCTGGCTTTCCACCTTCTCTCGAGTTGCTCTCCTTTCTGAAAGTCAGTTTAAGGTAAGGGAATAACTGAAGACCAGAGATGGTCACTTTGAGGTTGCCAAAGGCCCAAATTTCTTGACTCAGTGAGCAGCACTGCAAAGGGAATCCCTACATCTTATGGAAAGAAGGCCCATCACCATGGGGACCTGACTGCAAATGTTCAGCTTTTTCCCTCCCCTGGTAAATTTGAGCCTTAAAATCATGGTGCTTCATTAAAAAGTGATGATTGCACATAGTTGTTCCAGCCAATAATGCTAATGAACCATGCCAGGCCTGATACAACAGAAAGGAATATTTTGTGTAGGATCCCACATTTTTATTTTTCCATCTGACAGTGTAAAGCCACTTGTCTACTCTCTTGCAGTTGGAAAATGGAACGAATGTTCAGTTTTGGTAGTAAAATTAATTATTTAAGTTCTGTTTCTAAAAGCAACTGTTGTTGCCATTTGTGCGCCTTGTACGCCAGGATAACTGGTGTCTGCAAGGCTATACTGAGGAGCTGAACACATCTCTGGCTAAATGGTTGGAAGACCAATTAAGACATCAAATCTTTATAATTGGACTATCAGACGAAAAGATAGTGCCATTATGACTCATTCAAAACAGTTTTCCCTTCACTTGTCAATCATTTTATGATGCTTTGGTGCTCTATAAAATAATGCCGTCTGTCAGGCAGCTGCAACAATCACAATTTAATTAGTAGGAGCTGTAAAAATATTCTCTCATCTCACTCTGCAGTCCAGCTGACTATTCTGTAATGCATGCCATTCAAATTCATCTAGAAATGTTACTGAAGCAGATTGTAATTCATACATTTCAAAAGTCTATAGCGTCACATCTGGTGTAGATTTCATCAGCAGTCACTTGTACCAACGCAGTCCTCCATTCACTTTGAAAATCAAGTTAAGAAAATCATTACCAATTAATTTAAGATGTGTTGCAGGTGTTAACTCTTTCCTATAATTTTTTTTTACTCTGTTACCTTTCTGCATAACTGGATACTCTTACGAAACCTAAGCAGATGTAGAGATAGTGCAGATCAGATGAGCAATTCCAGAGTCAGAGAAAACCAAATTAAATCTCCCTGTACCTTGTGCAGTCCAATGAGAATGAAATATAAAGACTCAGCAAACCACAACAAGCTGAACAAAGCAAGAGTGAACTGGGTTCAGGGCAGGATCAAGTGGCCTGGTCCTACTTACTCAATACAGAGGTTTCAGCTTCACTGACTTTATGGCATAAGATCAAATCCTAGCAAGGAATCAGTTACCACTGGGAGAATCTTTGTGCCCAAATTGTTTTGCAGGACATGCTCTGTTTCAGTGATGTAGAGCACGTGTCTTCATGGAGGTTTTGGAACTGTTGCAATACTTCTTTTTGACCACAGAAACCAAACTGAAACAAGTGGAAATAATAAGATGGAAGATTTTCAGCAGTTATTACATCACTAAAGATGTTGTTCCCTTTGCCAAAGGATAATTACAGTAAGAGATGTTTTGGAAATCTGGGGTGATCCAATGGCTTAATCCTGAAAGACCTTGCTTAACCAAAACTCTCCAGGGGACTAGAAATGGCCTCAAATGAGACAGAAAAAAATACCAGCAATAAAATAAGAATGAAAATGAAGAAGTTTGTGATTACCAGAAGTTTTGTGTCTGAGGCATTCCTGAAAACCACTTCAATTTTAGTCTGGAGGATTTTTTGTCCTTTGAGGTTTGCTTCAGATTTCCAGTTCAAACAGATATCAAATTCAAAGCAAAACTCGGAGCTGCCAAGTTTTTGTTCAAACCCTGTCATACACTTTTGATTTAAGGCCACGAAGTTTGCTTTAGTTCTCCTGTGTCTGTACCTCAGTTGTAAACCGGCTGAGTCTTTTGTGATGTAAAGTCTGCTGTGAAAGCTGTATGCAGCTCTAAAATAAACGAGCCCAGGCTCGGCCAGTTTGGTGATACTGAATTCAAAGCAGGCTCTTGCGTTTGTAAGCCAGATCTATCTCCTACCAGAGCTGGCATGCTAAGGGTACACTTCTTCTCCCTGTGAGCCATATTTAGAGATCAGCACAGATGTCTGTAATAGCTTAATTCACTTAATTGCCGCCACAAAGGAAATGCCGATAATGACGACAATATTACCTAATAATCAGTGTAATACAGGCAGAAGGATAAGCTGCATAGCAAAGAAAATGTTTTATCAAGTAACATTTCACTTCTGAATTGTACCTGCAAAACACTTGTGTTTGGCCTGTGGGCAGTGAATGCTTTCTCACAGATGGATGGAACCAAGCATTCCCAGAACGCTTTATTCTCTGGGTGTTTCAGGTGTTTGTGTTCTCATGTCTTTCTTAATAAACAGAAACTGGGATAACTTCCAAATTTGTGTTCCCAGCTCTACGGCCTTGCCTCAAACTGATGGCTGTAACATAAAACATCTATACTTTGTGAGCAAATACAGCTCCCTCTGAACACCAGCGCATGCCAATTACTATACACTGATGTAGCTGTGTCCCTGGCAGCAGCAGAACTGAGAAAAAAAAAAAAGTAATTTTACTTCTTTTTCCTTTTTTTTAACATCACCCTCCTTCCTCCCTTTTTTTCCACTGTTATTTCAATCACTTGTTTGTATCAATCTCCCATTTTTTTCTTCATTGTCCCTGTCATGATGTTTAATGATTCTTCTTCGGCTTCGGCAGCATCACCACCCATTTCTGGGCACCACCTGCTGCAGACTGAAATGTATTTACAGTTCTGGAAGGCATGCTCTCTTTTCTCTTAAGAAATAGGAGATATGGAGAAAACAGGTGAACAAACCAATTTTCAAATGTGAAATTCACACAACAAGCAGAGCACTTCGTTTGTGGTTATTTTTCTATATTAATAACCTTGTTAAGTAAGTACTGCTTTTCACTGATCCCTCCAACCTGTCTTTCTCAGGTCAGCCCATGCAGAAAACATCAGCTTTAGATACTTTTGGAGGATGAGAATTTCAAATTGTCAAAAGCAATATGAGGAACTGAATTCACTTATCTTCCAAGACTCTAGTTGTTCTTTAATTTAATCCTATTTCATTCAAGCTGATGCTCATATTTGAGCATCATGTCTGGGCAGTCATGAAACTGCCCAGGCATAGGCAAGTGTGGACTTTAAACTCCTCAGCACAAGAGGCCTCTCTGTCATCTCTTTTGGTATCTATACTTCATAATACAGATGCAGGAACCACAAGGAATAATTCCCCAGGACAACACCTTTCTTCCCATCCAGTTCCTCTTCGGGGTCTGGCCACACAGGATGGTCTACCTGGTCAGTGGATCACAACAAAAATGGCAGCACTGAATACTGAAATTCTGAAACCTTCAAATACACCTTACAAATAACTGAAATAATGTGGATTGGCTATTTGACTTTCTACAGGAAAACCCATACTTTTGGTATAAATAACAGTGATCTCAGCATACTTTATTTTGCAAAAATGCTATTACTTTCACAGCCAGAAGTTAAACTCCACCCCCCACCCCCACAAGAAACAAATTCTCCACTAAAGGCAAGCTTGCATAAGCTTTGCTTTCAGGTCTTTATAATACACCTGCTAAATATTACTACTTAACATCCAGCAATAATTAAGCAGCATCTGTTGCACTGCAGCTCCTCTGGTTGCAATGTTAACCTCAGAGTAATCTCTATTAATACTATAGCAGTATCTTGTGATAATTAATTAAATAACTAGTGTAAACACTGTAGCTCAGGATTAGCACAGGCAGGGGAAAACATCCAAGTTGTTGGGGGTTTGTATAAGCTTCTGCTGACTACAGTAACTTCCAGATGCTTTGGGGATCAATAGCAAGTACTGGCAGAGAGTGTCAAGTCAATGTCAGGCTGCTGGATTAATCCTGAGTTCATTATCATGAGTTATAAAGGTCAGGAAGGAGGCAGTGTTAAAACCTTTTTTAGTCGAAATTTATATTAGGGCAGATAAATAAAAGTAGATTAGTGTTTCAGAGAATTTTCCACCTTCTTTGGAAAGCTACTGTACTCATGACTTGGTTACGAATGCACCTACTGTGGTCACAATTTTTTCTTCCGGTATTCAAGACCCATCTTGCAGTAACTTCAGCAGAGTTCACTTTTTGGTACAACAGCAAGGTTAGGAACTACCTGGAAATGCCCAGTGGCACTATTACTAAATTGACATGAAAACCAAACTGCTCCAATCTTTAGACACGGCTTGTAATGTCCATTGATATTCCCTGATGGAAATTTGTTTCCTTCAGGCAGCTGGTGTCTGGGAGTGAGGGCTATGTGCCATGAACTCCCAGAAACATCCAGTACTCTTCACCAGCCAGGAGACATGATAAAAACCAAGTATGCATTTTCTTGTAAAGTGACTCCCTTTGTGGAGCATGCTTGAAGGATGCAGAGAAAACCAGGGATGCAGAGTTGGCAGCCCCTGGAACAGCTTTTAGATTACAAAGTGATGGCATCCTTCCTTGGAGAGATTTTTCCTGATTTACATGCTTTAGCACTTTGTTAACACTTGTTAGAGGAAACTAAAGCTTCCCTTAAAGATTAAAGCACAGCCCTTCAGTTTTAACAGAAATAATCAAATTCTTGTTTTCTAACTGAACACTGGAAACAAGGAACTGTCTTGAGAGTTTCTCTTACATCTTTGAGTGATGTTACACTCGTTCACTGAATATTACCATGCTGGGTGGGGTGAAAGAAATCCTGGTGCTAAACCCTGCTCTCACTCCAGCCTGCCTCAGGATTAACACGGTCGATGTCAATATCAGCCGCTACAAAAGGATCATTGGCAAATACTAAATCCTGCAGAGGTTTTTTTGCTTTTTAACTACAGAGTGGACGAAGGATGTCTTAGCAGCTAAGGTATTTCTTAATGATGATATGTTTTCCTACAGTCATCAATTACTACAGACACACAGAGGTAGGTGCAGCAAGCAGGGAGAAAAGCACTAATGCAGCACATTACACACCCACAGTGTTCACTTGCTGCTTGCCAGAGCAAACATCAGAAAATCAGCTAAAAGGAACAAAGAAGTATAATACTGCACACTTGGCACAAGATTTTCTTTATTTTTAAGTTAAAATAATTAATGGCATCCACTAAAAAGGCATAGCTTTTACTGCCTTAATCTATTGGATAAATACTACTGTAGATTAATTAGTTCAAAGAAAATAATGACAAACTTACTTGGGAGTGAGTTTGGCTAGGATTATTTTATGCAGATTAATTTCTTTTGGGGATTTGAAAAAAATCCTAAAACAAAAGATAGCCAAAGCACACACTCCTCCCAAAACCCTGCATGTAAGAGGTGATACAGAGAGCCTTACCTGCCTGTGCAGCTGTAATTAGAGCTGTGTTCCCTTCGTTGTCCTGCCAGTTCACATCAAGGTGAGGGCATTGTGCTAAGGCCATTACAATATCCACATAACCTTGGTAACAGGCAACAATAAGACCATTCTGTAAGTAAAATATAAAATGAGTTAGGATTGCCAGACTGAGAAAAGTTCACTGAAGAAGCATGCTAGACTGCTTTTTATTTTATATTTTTTCCAGACTGAAGAGCTGAAAAGGTATCAGCATAACTAGTGATTAGCTCCAGGCACCATGTTCAGATCCAAAACACTCCTTTTTATCTCTGCCCTTTGGCAAGTAATGTTTGATACTCCTCAGAAATACCTAAGAGAATAGGTATTACATTATGCTACATGCAAAGTAACTGTTTATAAATGGCTTATACTTATATGGCTATATACACTATACCCAAATGAGAATAAATCTGATTTTATTATATAGTAAAATGAACCCAGCAGGTAAAATGAACTGGACCTGCTCTGAATATTAATTCTCTGAAAAACAACTACTTGTTCCATGAAGGGGAAGTGGTAGGCAGGAGTTGTGTTCATACTGCCTGTTGCTATCTTTAAATAATTCAGGTTTCCCATTAGAACTATGCCTCCTTTTTATAATCATAAATAAAATTAAATTGCTTTTAGAGTTTCTGTTTAATGTGCTTTATGACAGCTGGAGGCTGTAAAATTTCCAGGAGGAAGCCAAGCCAGGAGGTAAACCTTGTAACTACGCTTGGTATCCAGACAGTGTTTCACTCCACAGCAGCAAACTGACAGCTTCCCTAAAATACAGCAAAATACACTTGTCATTAATTAAATGGAACCACAGTACTTAATCCTGGCTGCTCACTTGACCACTGGGATTAAAGCCATTATCTCTGGTCTTCAGGATTACTTGGGCAAGCCCTTGTTCATCTGCCTGGGGTTGATGGGTGTAGCGGAGGGCAGGCGCGGATAAATCAGCGCTCCCTGCACTCCCTCCTCTCCGCCAGCACATCACTCAGCTTGCCTGAGCTCAGCATGAGCATCTGACTGCCCAAAAGGTAAGGGCAGAGACACAAATCTCGAATTCCCCAGTAACCCTGCCTGCCTGAAATGCACTCACATCAAAGACTTGCAAGGAGAACCTGGTTATGAAAACAGAATGGCCCATCCTGACTCCTCCATCATTTTTCTCTTCCCTACACATTCTCTTTTTTCCCCATGGACCTTACTAATACAGAGATGTTCACCGGATGACAATTGTGGCTTCTGATTTATTCTCATCTTAGCTAGTTAGTTATTTATTCAGTGTCCTCTTTCACTGTTATTCTGGATAGTTCTGTTTGCTTAGGTGGCAAACACCTTCATTGAGATACAGAAGTGATATCTACTCTTTAGGCTGTTCACAAGCTATGTAGGTTATTTCTCAATTACATCTTTCAATAAAATAATTACTCTGCTTTCTTTTATTCCCAATTCACTCTTGCCCTCAGCATGAAGCAACACCTACCACTGCTTTATAAAGATCATCTTCATTTCCTTGTGAAGAACCTGTAATACTTCAAAGCTTTCTATTGAAATTGTACAGAGGATTCTGCTAAAAGTCATGTATTCTTGGGGTTCTTTTTCACTAAACGTATGTACTTTCCTGGTGGGATTGTTCAGATTAACCCAAGTTTTACTGTAATGTAATAGTTTTTAGCTTTTAAGAAAAATGGATCAATGTCCACTTTGTAAGGACTTGAGCATTATTTTAGCTCTTTAATAATTTCATTTTTCATCTGATGTTCAGGATATAGGTCTTTACAACTCCAAGACCTGTGCAGATTTAAAACACCATGCAGTCATTCAGTAAAATGTCCACTAATCATGACAGCAGAAAATTAAGTTTACAATTGTTTGGAGACCAAAAACTTCTGACAATAAGAAGAGAGATTCTATTGTTCACTGAAAAAAAAATGTCATTTTTGAAGAGAGTGATAGTTTCAAAAAGGCTGTAAGAATAACTAAAAGTAGCTATCATCTCTAACTAAAAAAACCTGTTTAACCCGGTATCTGGAGGGTATTTTTGCAGTAAATTTTCACTGAACATTTTTGTGTTCTAGAAGTAGTTACCAGATGCTTAGAAAAAAGTTCTTTTTTTTTTTTGTTCTATTTGTAAAAGAGTAAAGTTGAAATATTGTAAAAATATGGTAAAATATTGTAAAGAAAATGAATAACAAACAGTTGCCTTTTTTTGTTTTTCCTTTTTGCAAGAGAGTTTTGCATTACAGTATTCAGGGACTTTTGTCCTACTTTTAGTGGATACCTCCAGCAGATAAGAACTAATGCATCTAACACTGGCTTTCTAATTTCAGCAGATATGAAACACAAATTATCTCCAAATCAATCAAACTCACTCATCATTTTGGGTTTACAAACCAGAAGGATTACTTAGGTGTCAACATTTTCTGAAGTTTATTTTCCAAAGATACTATCAAAGACCACTTGCTTAAGGATAAAGAAAGGCAACAGAGAGTAGGAGCTTTCTGAAGGATTACATGATGCAGTAGCATGGAAAATCATTCTTGAAGGACGGTTATACTAATCTGAAGGGGGCCAGATAAGAGTGTGAGAACCTGATATTCAGTGGAGTGTGTGCCCAGCAGTCCCTGGCTGAGAAGCAAAACAAGCAATGGCATGAAAATATAAAAACAAGTCCCTTCGGTAAAGATGATGTGTTTTTTCTCACCCATTACATGTCCGGGGGGAGGTGGATGAGACAGACTGCTTGCTGAGGGACTGCTTTCCTTGCATAACCCTTCCAAATTAGTCAGATATTTAAATGGGATGCTGGAGGCTGCAGCTTTATAACGAAAGTTGCAATAAACCTCTGGATTTGATGGTTATTTCCCAAATTCTCATTCAATGATACGATGATTATTTGTGTTATCAGGTTGCGCTTTTTTTCCTATTTTCTTTTTCTTTGCATCCATTTCTGGCCCTGTCTATATTTTGCTTGCTGAAAGCTAGTACAAACAGATCAGCCAGCATGCACAGTCAATATCAAAGTGAGCTATTAGTCTGGAATCTTTACGTTCATATGCCAATAAATACCATAATATATTAAAAACTCCTTCAACAGTCTCAATTAATAAATATAAATGATACAAAATCACCTCCAACAAATTGCTTTTTGAAGCAATCAGTAAAGCAGTAGCCTGTATCACAGCAGTCTGCAGGAAAATACAGCTGTGCACATAATTTCTTTTCAAAATCTAAAAAGAAATTAATTTTAATTAGAAAATACTGAACCTGAGCAATCTGGTTACGCTGAGAAGAGGGATGAAATTAATGTTCTACCAAAGGCATCCATTATTCTGCTCCTCATACGAAAGGCCACAGTGCAATCATGAAATGGTCAGTGTACACGGAAAGAATAAAATATTTTTTTAAATTGAATCTTACCATTATTTTTTTCAGTAAGATCAATTCTCAGAAGTATTCACCACTTGTGAAGGCTTTAGGAGAAAGGAAGACTGATAATTCTTAAAAGTATGTCCTCTGCCTTAAAGGATTTTTCCCCTTCAGCATCCTGTCCCCTCTTCCCCTTTGTATGTCCTCAAACACCACTTATTTTAAATAATAATAAAACCTCAAACTATTGCCATTAATATATAATAATAATCATCAATTATTAGACAGCATAACTGTACATACGTCACAGCATGTAAGCACAGTATCCCTGCTTTTCAAGGATACTCCATCATCTGACTTGCTCTCTCCTGAGCTGTGGCCAGGGCTGCTGTTCATCATTCTCCCCAACCAATGAAACAGAACAGGCAAAAAAATCCACTTTAATCCGCTGTGTATAAGAGATGTAAAATATGAAACAAGGTTTGCAACAGATCCTATTTCGTTTTTCAGATATTGCATGCAGACTCTGTATGACAAACAAGAAAGCACGAGTCATCCATCACACCAACTACATTAACATTTACTGTCATTTTCCCACAGAAGGGGAGGTTGAAAGTCAGCTCAGTAATGGGTTTTCTTCTAAGTAGAAGCCACAATACTTCCAGGTGGTGGGAGCTCTATCTTTCCTCTGTGGAATATTTAGCATTTCACAGAGCTTTCCCACAGATTTTCTGTAGCATATGATGTATCTGATTTTTGTGTAACTAGTACAGTTTTGAAAGACCCCCCTTTGTTTTGAAGTGACAGAGCAAAATTAACAATGTTTAAAATATATGACAAAACACTCAGTCTGGGATAAACTACTATTTTCCATATATTCTAAATAAAGTATAACTACTTTTCTTATTTTCTTCTCACAGTACACAAATTAACATTTCAGGCATGGGACTACCTGAAGTTAATCAGATGTAGCAACACCTTCCTCAAGCAGCGAATCTTTTGATTCTGTTTAAATTGATAATTACTCATGTGCCTTTGATTTCACGTAAGACTGGAATAGCACTGCCACTACAAAAATAAACTCTGTTTTGCTCAGCTGTGTTGGCTAATGACATAGTGACATGTCTGAATAAGTGAGATTATGGATATCTCAGGAGACAATTTTATAAATCAGATATTATGACAAAATTACAGATGTAAGGCTATTTGTATGCTGGATCATTAGAGATAACAGATCACAAGAAATACTCAAGGATCAATAATGAACTCAAGCTGAATAACAAGAAAATCACATACAACATGCAAAAATTTAGCATTCTAAAATATCTCTTCAGGCAAATTATTTTCGACCAATATGCTTAGAATGGAAACAGCTTATTATAGTTTTTTGCCAATTACCCCAGACAAAAATGAGTCTGGTAAAAGACTAAATTGATATTACCCTTTGCTCTCCATGAACATAGTGATAAACAACTGTCCAGTTCGCTTTGCATGCATCTGTAAGTATTAATGACAATTCTACGAGGTTGGTTTACTAGCAGTGATTAAAACCACAAGCAATTGAATTAAATGACATAACAATTCATTGTAATCCATAATCACATGCAAGGACAACTACGAAAATTATGTCTAAGTTAAAAACATGTTATAGAAAAAAACATAAAAAGTAGTAGAAATGTAAGAATAATAAAAAATAAAGGAATAAAAAAGTTGTGTTTAAACATTTTCTTGTTAATTTGTTAAAATAATAATTCAAATTTAATATTTTGTCTTACACAAAACTCACATTATTATAACAGAATTATATATATAACTATCACTGGCTATAACATAATTCATGCACAAAGGAAAAAAAAATTAAAGGCAGGTCAGGTATCCTGAAGTAAATCTCCCAAAATAATTTGAGGATAATTCTGACCTCCACTAAAAACTCTGGAACTCTGTGAAACTTTTCTTAACAGAGATTCTACATTTATTCTTAATTTAAAAGAGCAAACTGTAGCACTGATCACCATGATCTGCTATATACTAATATCTGTATCATGTACAAAACTTTCCAGTATACCAACAGAAATCTGAGAAACTTTCAAAAGTGGCTTGAGCTTGTTTTGTATTTGGTTTAGGTTGATTATTTCAACAGTAACAGAGATGAGGTAATTAATCAGGTCATCAGTCTCACGAGAAGAGGTGTTTATGTGCTACAGAAATCCATCAAGCGCATAAGCCTTAATATTATCTGCACAAAATAATTTAGGCTGACCTTTTAAAGAAAGGGCTGTAACAGCTTGGTCACATGCAAATTTATATTGGGAAAGGGACAACAAACAGAACTGGAAATGTAAATAAATTTTGTCCAACTGTTGCTTGATCAAAATTCCACATGTCTGAAGGGGGTAAGGGGAAGAGGCTAATTCTACCAGGGAAAGTGCGCACAGGAGTACAAAAATGTATCCAAGCAGGGATGGAGCAACAGCATGCAAAACCCTCTGCCTGCTCTGCAGAGGAACGGAGTAGCCCAAAGCCCAATCCTGTATCCAAAATCAAGCTCAAATGGCACTGCCCCTGCCAGTGCCTCAATACTGAAAGCACAAAATCATGGATCCGTTTCCCTGTGTGGACTGCACTCCACTAAATAAAAAGACAGGCCAGTCTGTGGACATGCAGATGATGACACACCATTTTTCCACTCCAATTTTAGGGGTATGTTCAACTTCACTATTTCATAAACACCTCTAGAATCAGTCAGGTCACATGTCTTTAAGTAAAGGTATATGTATCGTCTCTGCAGAAATCCTTACTTAATCTATTCTAATCCAAATCCCCATGATCACCTCTAAAAATAGTCCCAGGAAAGTTCATTTTACTATGCCTGCAAAAGCTTGCATTACACAACGAAGAGAACCCATGCTGCTTGTGTAATAAAGCAGACAACATGAAAAGGTAATAAAAATAGTGGGACTTTCTTTATTTACTAGCATGTAAGTCGTCTGAATTGGTTTCAGCATCACTGGTGATATAAGCAGCGGGCAGAAACCTTAGGAAGTAACTGCTAAGAGCCATAAGGGACTTACAAGGCAAATAAATACATGCTGTGTAGTCAGAGATATTCCAGTGGGTGGGATATGTAAAAATATGTGGCAATTCTGAGAGATGCTTATGAGATATTAACCCTTCTCAATTTTGTTTTTTTTAATATCAAGACACATAAAAAAAGCAAATAATTCAATAGGAAATGTAAAACCCATGAGCTGATGGGAACTTAAGGGTTGTACACTGCACCATGGGAGGCTGGAACATGTGCTCAGCTCCTGCACTGCCCCACATATCCCAACACCAGCCATCAACTTGCCTTTTGGCACAGATTTCTTGACCAAAGTCAGGGGGAGAGGATAACTGAAGAGATGATCTCCAACCCGTGGGAAGCCTGATGGGAGGAGAACTGGAGCATTACACCAAAAATAGTGAGCCTTTTTTTCTCCTTGCTCCTGCAGGGAGTTCTCAGCTTCCCATGAGGCAAAGTCCAGGTAAGATAACACCCGGGTGCTCAGGAGCCCTGCACCTCATCCTGCCCCCAGGGATGCTCCAGGAGCTGTGGAGGGGTGACTTCTCTCTTGCACTTCTTTACCTGCTTCATCTGCCACCATCTCTCACCCTATACACTGCCACCTCTCACCCCAAACCACACCGCGTCCAAAGGCCTGGAGGGCTGATGAAGCACAGAAGATTTTTTTGACTGCACAACCTGACCAGCAGCCAATGGTGGCTGGCACCTCCTCTTCCCATCACCAGAGAAAGGGCTGCTTTGTTCCTGGCTGTACTGCATCCTCTTGACGATCCTTTTCATGGCAGAAGTAGGCCAGAAGCAGAGGACGCTCAGGATTACACCTAACAGTGGAAACAACCATGCAAAAAAATAGGAGCCAAGGGATGCAGTGCTGACTGAGTGGCAGGGGGCCTGGGCTCCATTGCCAGCTGTTTTCCTAGGATTTATGCTGATATTTAATGACACTTCTTGAAAGAGCAGCAACTGAATCTATGCTATCACACAAAAAACCTTTTACTGGTCTTTCCTCTCTGAACCTCAGCTGGAGCTGAACATTTGAACAAGATCCAGCAGCAGCCACAACTAATTCAGGCATATTTTAATGCTGAGGTGCTTGAGTTAGGAAATTTAATGTGATTCCATTGAAACTTTTTTTTTTTAATTTGCTCAGGATTTTAGCAGATATACATATTTATGTTCAATATCAATTTTGTTAAAATATTATATTATTTTGCAGCGACAACTGATAAAAGATTAGGAATCTACTCCTCAGTCTGAAGTTCCAGCAGGCAGAAGTTCATTTGATAGTGACAGCTGACTTATGTGCAATAAAGCAATATACAGAATCAAGAAGTTCATATGGAAAGAGATGAAACTGGGATCATTTTCACACAGAGTGATATTTGATGTATGCAGTCAGTCCAAAATAAAGCTTTGCAATGTATGCAAGATCTCTGGTCTCAGTAGAACTAAACAAGGCATAATTTTAGAGAAGGAATATGTAAGGAAACTTTAAGGAAATACTCCTTAACACAAATTACACACACTGAAAATGAACTGACACGTCAACTAGTGGAGATTACTGCCATTATATACAAGACAAAAAGAAGTTGTCTCAGGATTCAATAACGTGGCAAACCAGCCCAGAACTCCATTTTTGGGAAAGGGTTCTATGTTCTGTTTATGGGGTGCCTGGCTATAAATGACAGAAACTAGTGTGGGAAAATGGTAGGGGAAGTAATGCAAATTTTATCAGGTTAAATTTCATATTTTCATTTTATTTAGATTGTCATGTTGGGTAGAACTAGTAAATAGTGATGATCCCTGATAAATAAGGAAGTCTTTACTAATCCTAGCTTACCTGTTTGTACTGCACACAGAAACCAGAGTTGATACTGTCAAATGTTAGTGCTGAGTTTTCACAGTGTAGACGGTACTAACACATGATCCATGGCAGCCAAATGCAGACTGTCCTCTTTGCTATGCCTGCTTTGGCATCAGTGTTAAACGCAGGACATTCCTCTTTAAAAAAGGTGAGATGTCTGCCTTCAGAAAAGAATGCGAATTGTGTACAGTGAGGGTGCTGAGGCGCTGGCACAGGCTGCCTGGAGAAGATGTGGGTGCCTCATCCTTGGCAGTGTTCAAGGCCAGGCTGGATGGGCCCTGTGCAACCTGGTCTAGTGAAAGGGGTCCCTGCCATGGAAGGAGGGTTGGAATGAGATGATCTTTAAGGCCCCTTCCAACCCAAACCATTCTATGATTCTGTGTACTAAACTTTAATGGGGGGATCCTGATATAAACCCTCAAGGCATTTCTACCACAATTCCCACATCTTTACTTGAGGTGCTTTGAACATTAACAACCCAAACCATTAACTGCTGAGGAGGCAATGTGACAGACTCCCACCAGCATCAGGATTCTGCTGCAGCAATGGTGAGTGGATTTTAATTTCATTTCTTTTCCTTTCACTGGCTTGATGCTCATAAAGGCTTCCAATGGCTGGAAACCATTCTATGAACACAGATAAGGTATTTCTGGATCCTTAAATGAACAGTACATTATTGTGCTTTTCTTGGAACATGAGTTTCCAGCTGTCAATAGAGTCAGAGCAGCGAAGTGCTAATTGCTTCCTCCTGAGGACATCTGAGGCTGCGAGCACCTGCTGTTTGGCCATTTGCTGCACAAAGCTGCAGTGGCTTTGGGCATCACTGGAAGAAAGTGTGTTTGTAAAGCTCAAACTATACCTTTTGTGAAGATAATGATATGTTGTGGAGAAATGGCTCGAAGAGCAAGGCAGCCATGGAATGCTAGAGTCTGTGTCTCTGCAGATTTTGCCCCTGCAGAGCACAGAAAGGGCATTGTGTGAGCAGAAGGCAGAATTTTGAAGATAACTGCAAGGACGATGTCCTTGCTGGTCTGGAAAGTACCGAGGCCTATGAAAGAAGGATTGTAGTCAAGGACAATGTCCTTGGTAGTTCGGAAAGTACCGAGACCTATGAAAGAGGGATTGTAGTCAAGAGAATACAAAAAAACAGATCGTAAGGACCACGAGAGGGTGGGANGACAATATGTAAAACATTTTGGAGAGTCTCTCAATTGCCAGATTACTTCAAAATTCAATGTTCAAATTGTAGTCTTCCCATCAATTATATCACTGAAGCATTTTGTTTATTCTGTTTTCAGAGAGACAAACCCCCAAGAGATAAACAAAATGATAGTCAAAGGTGGATCATCTAACAGCATAACCAACCCTGATGTGGCCTGTATGCAGAGCATTCCCTCAGCACTTAAGACCTCTAGGAACATTCAGAAACCAGTTTTAATGTGAACTCCAAGTCCTGTGCCTGACAAGCTCTGCTGTTAACTTCTCTCCTGATCTTTAAATACACCTGTACATTCATACACATTTAGCATGTAAAGGAGGGTTTGCCGCATTTTAAAAACATTATTTTGTAGTGCATTCAGAAGCCATGTGAAATACATTGTGTGCACTGACATAACTCTGTCAAAAAGTGCTCCCTTTGGCTTTAAAGCATATGTTTCAACTCCTCTCTGCATTTAATAGATGCATTTTCCTTTTTGTTATGTTCTGTCAGAGGCAGGCAGGCTGTAGTTGAGATCTGCTGCAAGAAGCTAAAATAGAGTGTTTGAACGCACAGGTTTTTTTTCAGGAGACCTCTCCAAAAGTAGTGACTCACAAAATCTTTGTAAAGATAAATTTCAATTTGATACTGGGCAAAAGATGAATGTACAACCTTCTACTCTGTCAGAATCTATCACTGTGTCTAATCTGTCTCTTCTGTAAAGAACATTTTAAAGCCCCTAGAACATTTTCACTGTAAAATTCTCTGAAATGACCAGTGATGAGCTTGCAAGCACCCTCTTGTGGCAGTAAGCTACTGTAGTTTTGTTTAGGAAAGACCGTTCCTAGAAGTTTCCCAGGTTTTCCTGCAACTTCTGTAAATTCATTTTGCTTCTGTTCTTCTGAGCCTTTTGGTTGTGAAATCACACCAGAGACAAACCTTGTAAAGAAAGAGACCAGGAAGAGGTCTGTCCATCAGTGGCTAATCTGCCACGGGGGGAAAAAAAGCAAAACCAAAACACCAACCAACTAAAAAACCCAAAAAAGAAACAAATGAAAACCCTAAACCACAAAACCTAAGCTCTCTTTCCTCAGAAGAAAATCATCCTGATGAAGTAAAATACCCATCAGGGTGAAACATCTTCTTTGCAGAGGCCCTATGCTCACCAAGAAGAGCAACTGTACACCCTTCTTGGGACACCAGAGATGGGGAACTGACCACACACTGCACACAATGCTTCATAATGGAGTGGATGAGCTTTAAACTCCCTTCCAACCCAACCTGTTGTATGACTTTTTGGTCCTATAATACCACAGACAAAAGTGCCAACCTATTTCCTCACCCTTTCATCTAGACAGGCTGTAAGAGCCCTAGAAGCCCAGTCTCCACATTAAAATGCCATTTGACAGTGAGTTTCATAATGGCATCAGTGGATACGTAACACCCTCATTGTATCTGCTTCCCAACCAATCCCGTGCTCTGCCTCTTGAACATCATTGCTTCCTTTTCTCTAACACTTCTAATAATAACCCTCCCTCTTGATCTTGGATCTTCTAATAATAGGCTTATTGATCCTGAAAATGACCTGAATGGACAAGGAAAATGTGGTAAACTTTCTTCCCCAGTGAAAAAAAAGACAGTGAAAGAGACCAGCTACCCTTGCACAGCAGGACACATGTGTCTCAGGTGAGAGTATTAGTATTTCTCCCATAGGATTCACCTTACATACTTCAGTCTAGGTGTGCTATCACATAACAACACTCAAAATCCTCTTTTCAACCAGGAGGATAACATGGTAACAACACCCTTGTTGTTCATGGAAATGCAAGATAAAAACTGATGTGAAGAAGGAAAAGTATGTTGAAATATTACAGGTGGATATGAAAGGGGTTCCCCACCTGAACCAGGTGTTACTCTTTTACTTCTATCAAGCGAAATCCCACTGATGGGATCTCATTATCTTGCCTCTTCAGTTTACCATTATCTAGTGCAAGTGACAATGGATCTTTGGATGTCAAAGTGTCCAGGTTCTTGAAAGCCCTTATCATTATGCTTTCCACAATGAAAGAGCTTCCTTCATCTAGGATATGCTTCTGGTTTTACCTAGACTAGTTTTCCACTCATTTATGTCCTTTCTTGTTCTTTCCCTACATCAAACAAAGAAAATTTTTTTTTGCGCATAAATATAAAAGATGTCTCCTGCTTTTTATTAGAAAACAAATTTTATTGAGCTACAGATGCATCTGTGGTGAATTGATGGGCTGCCTCTGTTTTTCACTCAGAGACCTAAAGTGGATTTTGGTATGTGTGGATTAGTGTCAACTCCTGTGATCCTAAAAGGCTGCAATCCTGTAATCCTACAGCTCTATGGAATGCAGCTGCTTTGGAATATCACAGATGACCATGCTTGAGGCAAAAAATGTATTTTTATAGGTATTACTCTTAGATTCAGGCCTGTGAAACTTAGAGGAAAGCACCACAATTCCTGACTTCATAAGAAGTTTTTCACTCTTTACCATCTATGCATGGCTTATTTCTAGTGTGCCACAAATTGCACTGAAAAGTGAGTCTCCATTAAGAAAAAACAAAACAAAAAACAAACAAACAAAAAAAAACAAAAACAAAGGCAAAAACACAAACAAAACCAAAAACAAACAAAAAAACAAACAAAAACAAGAGAGAGAGAAGAGGCACTAATAATTTTTTTTTTTTTAACACAATCTTGATAAATTCACAACTTCTGAATCCTGGAGATTATCAGTTCTGAGTGAAAACACTACCTTCAAACAAAATATGCAATTTTCAAATAATGAACGGTTCATGAGCACTATAAATTTTATCCTCACCGTTTTCATCTTTTACAGCTGATAAAACCACTCATGACTGTGATTACATTTTAAATTACAGCAGAACACACGATCCGTGTTTCAGTAAGACCCCTATTTTTTATGTAAATGTGCTTTGGTCAAGGGCAAACCATGACTTACACCTACGATGTTGGCTCCATAATGTTCATGGCTGGTTAGAGAGCAAGGACTCCTACTATAAACCCATCAACCTACAATTCTGTCTATTTAAGTAATAAAGTAACTGATAGGCTGCACATAGCCACTGGAGAGGAAATCCAGCTTCCCATTAAGGAATGGTTCCTTCCTGAAGGTTTAGCATCACCCTGTGAAAAATGCATCTATTTTAACAAAAGGCAGAATTACAGTTTTGAAAGGTCAGAGACTTGCACTTGGCTAAACCAAGAACACTGCTGCTACTGGCTTGTGAGTCCTAGTGAATAGCCTCACGTTAATTTAGTGCTGTATTTAGGGAATAGGCTCATCCACCACATGAACCTGAAAGAGGCTCAGCCTGGGGTTTTTTGTTTGAGAAAACAGGCACTGTGACATAGAATAAATCTGTCCAGAGACGCCTTTATTCCTCTAGCAGCTCACTGGCTTTTTACATTCAACTTTTAAAAAGCATGAATAACGTGGTTCAAAAGCAGGTTTGGGGTTTGTTGTTGGTTTTTTCTTAAGTGTGCATTCCCATTTTAAATTTCTCTCTTTTATGATCTCAACTGGCTAAATAAGGATTCATCACCCACTGCAGCTGTAACAGGTATCAGGGTGTGAGAAGACAGTTCAAGAAAGGTGAAAATGATATTTGAATACCCAAATGGGACACAGTAGCATCATCATCTTATCTCTCTCAAGTCAACTACAGTACCACAACTTGAGTTTAATCAGCAAATGCAGCACGTGCTGGTACTGCATGTCATTGCCTGGTGGCAAGAGCAGTGAGTCTTTCCTGCTCTACAGAGCCTGTGACCACCCTGTTTATCTCAGCTGAGCATCTAATTCCATGGAAATGCAAGATAAATACCGATGAAAAGAAAAAAAAAAGGCAGGAAGGCATCTTCTGCCTCTGTGTTTGGATCTAAAAACTTAATCTTCTAATGAATACACCTCATTCACCTAAGTAATAAAGAAACAGGGAGCAATTGAATATTAACATACTATTGAATTTGAAGAAGATAGAATTAAATATCTGGGGAAAAAAAGAGGGAGAAGCAATTTCACATTTGTATTCAAATAGCTGGAATTTCTAGAGATCACTTTGTTAAAACAGCTAAATCATTAATACAATATATACACTTCATAAAACACTTTTCAGTCAAACAATCCAGAAACAGTTCTCCTACTTCATAAAATTGGAGAATACTTGGAAAAACTGGAAAATAGATATTATTAAGACAAGAGTCCAGGAATTCATATAAGCAGTCTGCTTTTTAATTTAGGGAGCTATACCTACAAGAGAAATGGTAGACATTCAGAGCAGTTTTCTCAGCAAAATAATAGCTTTTGCTGAAAAGAAGCACTCTACAAAAAACCCAGCATGTATCAAATACATCTGATAGATATTTCTCAGAGCTGTTTGCAGTGAGCTTGACACATGTCTGTGTGTCACAGCAGCTGAATTACAGCAGAGTCTTTGGGTATATCAAGACATTGCTTGACTGCAGGATGGCAGTTTTTTGAAAGCAGCTCACTAATGAGAGCAGTATCAGAACACACTAAGGGACCTTTGAATGATGCTGCAGGCCCCTGAAGGGAAAGAAAAGAAAAAAAAAAGATAGCTGGCTCATAGGAATTTTTCAATATACGTGTGGAAACTAAAACTCAGAATCACACAGAATATGCTGAGTTGGAAGAGACCATCAGGATCATCAAGTTCAACCCCTGGCCATGCACAGGACCATCCCCAAGAATCACACCATGTGCCCAAGAGCATTGTCCAAATGCTCCTTGAACTCTGTCAGGTTTGGCGCTGTGACCACTTCCCTGGGGAGCTGTTCCAGTGCCCAGCCACCCTCTGCTCTGGGTAGGAAACCTTTGCCTGATATCCAACTTCAACCTTCCCTAACACAACTTCAGGCTATTTCCTCAAGTCCTGTCACTGGTGACCACAGAGAAGAGATCAGTGCCTGCCCCTCCTCTTCACCTCACAAAGAAGCTGCAGATTGCAGCAAGGTCTCCCTTCAGTCTCCTCCAGGCTGAACAGTCCAA
This sequence comes from Pardalotus punctatus, assembly GCA_013400915.1. Lineage (NCBI taxonomy): Eukaryota > Metazoa > Chordata > Aves > Passeriformes > Pardalotidae > Pardalotus > Pardalotus punctatus. The sequence continues at coordinate 37,396 of VZTX01004865.1, read as the reverse complement.
GTGATCTCAGCTGCTCCTCAGACGGCTCCCCCTCGAGGCTCTTCACCATCCTCATGGCTCTCATTTGGATGCTTTCTAATAGCTTAATGTCTTTTTTATATTGTGGCACAAAAAACTGCCCCCAGCACTTGAGGTGAGACCACCCCAGCACAGAGCAGAGCGGGACAATCCCCTCCCTTTCCTAGCTGGCAATGCTGTGCCTGATGTCCCCCAGGACACACTTGGCCCTCCTGGCTGCCAGGGCACTGCTGATTCAGAGTCTACTTGCCATCAACCAGGACCTGCAGGACCCTTTTCATTGCACTGCTCTCCAGAATCTCATTCCCCCATCTGTCCATATATCTAGAGTTGCCCCATACCAGGTGCAGAACCCAGCACTTTGCCTAGTTAAACTTCATATGGTTGGTGATTACCCATTACAATCTCACAAACTTGTCACAAAAGCTTTCCATTCTCTTCAGCTGAAGATTTGCAAATTAATATTTTTATATCAAATCAAAGAATACAGAACAATATTGGCTACCTGGCTTGTTCTACCTCAGTTTGTGACAGGTTTTACTGATCATAAGAAGACTGTATGTGATTGCATTCCTTGCTGGCCAAACATCACAGCAATTATTGGACTAGCACCTTCATGCAACTAAGTATTTATCTGCAGACATATTATTCATGTCTTGAAAAAAATAGTAAATAGGGAACGGGTCTGCACATCCATCAGCAGTGTGTGTGGATTTCCAGGATTTTCTGTTCCAGGAGGCCTCCCATCTGCTCAGTGCTGCATTAGGCCACACAGGCTGCCATGCCTGACCTGACACTGTTAGAGTTCCCTCTACGCAAACAGGCTGGCAAGCTCAAGAAACTGCAAGTGTGTTTCTACTGAGGGCATAAACAAAGGTACAACAAAAAACGTGAAGACTTCTGTATGGCAAATGAAAACTTTTAATAGAAAAGGGGCTTGGTTAGTTAGACGTCAATTGAAATAGTAGCAAGATGACTTACTTATAAAAACAATTTTCTTCATTTTTGTGGTGCCCAACTCCAAAGCCATGGAATTTTCTAAGAGATGAGAAGGAACACATTTGCTTTGAAGAAATACTGCAAAGAAGATTCCATTAATATTTGTGCAATTCTTATATTTCATAATGATGAAGAACATGATAGAGAAGGAAACTCTTCAAACATTAGATAAACATGGAGTAGTTAACACTAAATAGGAATAATGAGAATACAAAGGAAGGATGAAGAGGTATTTCTGTATTTAAAAGAGAGTAAATGCTGTTGTTACTAAATATTCTATTATAAATTTGGTATTTCGTTACTAGTAATGTATTACTTGAAATAAATTTTCAGCTGTGCAACATAATTACATACCTTACGCTTAACTAAACCCACTACATATCTACTCCATAAGGAATAACAATATTTTTTCTAAGTTAGTCCTTGTCCATCTAGCAGTCACTCACAGACCACACTCAAGGACAAACCAAGGAGTTTTAGAGGAGACTCAAGCAAAACAACAAGACTGGCTTTTCTAGATTTGATTGATGATTAAATATATTCAACCACAATTAAGATGCTAAATGGTAAATATCTTGCCCACTTTTTTTATTTTGCACTTCTTTCCATTTTGTCACAACTGAGTATGTAGAGCACTATCTGCCCTCCTTTGGCAGCAGACCTTTAAGGAGCATCCTTAAACATATCTATGTGTGGTGTGAGGATAGCAAATCTCAGCAGCATTAAACCTCCCAGCTCCATGCCAAGCTCCCCGTGGAGCCTCATCCTGTCAGCCTGTTTGCTTAGACAGAGCCCTCTGCTAGAGCAGCTCAGCCATGAGAACTTGGGAGGCACACCAGCAGCACAAACTACTGCAAAGCTTGCTCTTCTCTTGCCCTGGGGGTGGACACAGGGCTTGGCAGCAACAAATGCTGTTCTTCATTACCACCAAATCTGCAAAGGTGCTGTTCCTTCAGCCCTAACCTCTAGAAGCAGATGCACTGAGAGTTACACCTCCCGTTCTGCACTTTTTATATTCCTCTAATACGCGTTTTATCATCCAGTGCTAAATGTCTCGTTTCCTAGTTCTGACTCCCACTTTGTTCTTTGGCCAAAGAAATGTACAAATAATATTTTCGACCCTGAAAAAGGTAAGAAATTATATTCTAACTATATACACTTCAAACCCTCTGAGCACTTTATTCCACAGAGAGCATTCCACTTGCTCCAGAAGCCTTCTAGACTCTGCCCAGCTCTACCAAATGAGAGCCCAAAACCCCTCCTATGCCTCATTTAGGAGACAGAGGTCAGGTGAGATTGCATCAGCTGCACAAAGGCAATGACTCATACAGGAGCAGTAAACTGAAGGACATGTACCTTAATGACTTCAAAGACTCTTTTACAGGTTATGATTCTTACTATTTTTGATTCAGGATTGTCATGTCTCCCATCCTCCTCTAAAAAAAAGCGTGTTCTAACCTGTCCTACTCAGCTGGATATTAGAAAGCACAAGGAGGAAATATCAAGTTCTTGCCTCTACTGGATGTCTATAATAATTATAATAACTAATAATTTCCTTTTCTTTTTAAGTTCACATACAATGAAAACAATTTGTACATCCAGATTTGAAAATTACGTATTACAGCATTTTACTTTCCGTATATCTTCATTCATATTACATTTTTATGGCATGAATAACCTCATCAATATGTGTCTTTCTACATCATGTATCTCTGGACTAAATATTTGCCTAAGGAGAAAAACTCATGTTAACTTAGACTTAAGATCTTTTCAAATAATATACAATCAATTTTCTAAGTAATTCCTGGTTTTCCCTATCACTACTGCTAAAATTTTCAACACTCTTTCAAAATGCCTTCATCTGGCAGTAGGCTGTGAAGTTGTCTGTTTCCGCTGTCTTTCACTTTTAATTCAATAGAAATTAAGGTCACTTAAGTTTGTGTAGAAAAGCTACAACGTAGTAAAAGCAACAGGGAGGTTTGTTAAGATCTTCCTTTACTCATATCAATGAGAAAGACAAATCTTTACAGAAATGAACAGAAATTAAATCTGAAAAATAAGATATGGTCACCTTCCAATTAACAGTTCGTCTTTCTAATGATTTCAGAAGATACTGTTTGGGGTTTGATTTCTTTTCTCTTCTTTGAGGAGTGGAAGTTGACAGAGGGTTTACAATTACTAAACAAATGCTGCAATTTCTTATCCCATGTTTTCTGAGAACTCTATCACTCTATTAGCTACAGAGACCACAGAGCAGCAGTGGAAGAATGGTAAAACTTATGTTCTTCTCCCTCAGTTTTCAGGCACCTAGAAGCAATAGCACAACACTTACAAATGTTTTTCTCAGTGTTTGGAGTTATTTTTCTATTTCTCTGACACAAAATGAGAGAATGATATTTAGTAATATGGATATCTTTTTAAGAGCAGATCTGGTCTTTTCATTTCTACCTGAAAATTATGGGCAGATAGTTTCCTGTTACCTTCAGAGTCCAACTCCTTCAATCTATCTCTGGAAAGAAACAAACAATACCACATATCCAAAATGAAGGCTCGTTGCAACTGACTGATTATAACTAACATTGGTATCAAAACCCTACAGTCAAAAATCACCTTCTTCCTCTTAACATTTGTAAATCTCACATTAGATTTTTGAATTTACAGTAGAATTTCTGTAAATAACATGACTGTGCTAATTGATAGCGCTTTGTAGCAATAATCATAAAAGCTCACCCAGTACAGGCACACTTCAAAATCCTTTATTTTAGAATGATATTATTGATTGCATTATCACCAAAAATGAGGTAGAGTCATTCCAGATGCACTCCCTCAGGATCTTAAAATCTGAAAGGAAACAGCAGGAGACTGCTCTGGGAAGGAAGAGAAGCAAGTTTGTGAAAGCAGTGCTGACAATATTTGAATGTTTTTGTAAGAATTTGCATCACATGAATAAAGCCCACTTGCCCCTTCCCCTGTGACTGAGAAGCTGCCAAACCATACAGGCTCTGCTCTAATTCTTAGTTCATCTATGATACACACTAACAATTTAGTAATAAATCACAACTGATGCAGCCACTGTACTAGAAATAGAAATTACACGAGAAAGAGAAAAATGCCGTATTTTTAGGCAAGTACTCAAAATCTAAACAGGCACTAAGCACTATTTTAAAAACCTCCTCCCCAGAGGAATGTGTTTTGTGGATGGCAGGGAGTAAACAGAAAAGATGGACCAATATACACATTAAACTCACAACCACAAATACAGTTACTATTTTATATTACAGAAACACCAGTACTGGGGTTTTTCTAACTTTTTAATTTCAAAACATTTACTTTTATAAATTCTCAAAACATGAATTTGGACATATTTGACCTAAATTTTCAAACTCTGCAGAGTGACAGATGAATGACAGTAGGCCAGCTTAAAAAGGATGTTCATTACAATATTGTGAACTGTGCCCTTCTGCACACCCAACTTCCCCAAAGAATAATGGCAGTGCAGAGAGATAGATGCTGAAGTTTTCAAACACAATGGCTGTGTTTCCCTCTAAACAGTCCAGCTTAAAGCCAGCAGCCCTCAGCTCACTCGGCTGGAGAGATGTACTTCAGGAACACCTGAACAAAAGCTAAACAAAGGGGACTTTGCACAAAACAAGTTAATATCTCTGAATGTGGCCTTGTGAGCAGCCATTGTGCTCCTGCTCCCACGGCCTGCCCTGGAGTCTCTCTTTCCACCAACATGAAAGAAACCCCTGTATTTTTAAAAATCCTTCCTCTCTGTGATATCTTCACCCATATGACACATACTGATGACATTTAGTTGTCAGTGTTGATCTATTTTGCCCCGTGGTTACTGTCTGTGTACCTGCTGCAGGAGGGTACTACTGATCCAGCATCAGGTACTGAAGCTCCAAAGAGAGATCACACCACCTTTTGCTGATGCACAATAGCTGGGGGATTTCATTGTTTTAACAAGAGCAGAAAAGAGAGTGCTAGACCTGAGATATGAGAAGCACTGGGGAACACCATCACCCCACTTGAAACCTTTGGGTCATTTCTTTTCCCCCTCAGATCCTTAGGGATGGTAAGTTCACTGTACATTTCTGATCTGTGAAATGCACAGTTACTTTGCCATAGATGCATACCTGAATACCTCAGCTCCACGTGTACCCATCTGTGAATGGAGCCTCTGCTCATAAATCAGCTGTTCTGACTGTAATAAGCATAAACTAGGTCAAGCTAAAAATGCCCACAAGAAAGAAAAAAAAATGGCAATAGCAAGTAAAAGACATTTCATAATCTCTTGCCTTAGAAAAAAATAATTTGGCTGATTAATTTTAAGAGAAAGGCTGACATTTATTTACCATCTCTTCTTCTTTTTTCTTTCTTTTTTTTTGTTCTGGGATGCTGATATTAGAATCATAGAATCAATAAGGCTGGAAAAAGACCTCCAAGATACCAAATCCAGCCTTCAAGAGAATGCCACCATGTTCACTAAGCCACATTGTGAACTGCCACATCTACTCATTATTCAACATTTCCAGGCATGGTGACTACACCACTTCCCTGGACATCCTGTTCCAACACTTAATCACAGAATTACACAGAATCACAGAAAAAGCTGAGTTGTAAGAGACCCATCAAGATCATCAAGTCCAATTCTTGGCCCAGCACAGGACACCCCAAGAGTCACACTTTGTGCCTGAGAGCATTGTCCAAACGCATCTTGAACTCTGTCAGGCTGGTGCTGTGACCGCTTCCCTGGGGAGCTGTTCCAGTGCCCAACCATTCTCTGGGTGAAAAACCCTTTTCTAATATCCAGCCTAAACTTCCCCTGACTCAGCTTCAGGCCGTTCTCTGGATCCTGTCACTGGTCACAAGAGGAAAGAGATCAGTGCCTGCCCCTCCTCTTCCCCTCACAAGGAAGTTGTAACTGCAATGAGGTCTCCCCTCAGTTGCCTCTTCTCCAGGCTGAACAGACCAAGTGAATTCTGCTGCTCCTCACAGAGCTGCCCCTTTCAGCCACTGTTTCAGTGAAGAAATTTTTTTTAGTACCCAACCTGAACTTCTCCTGGCACAACCTGAGGCCATTTCCCCTTGTCCTATCACTTGTTATCTGGTAGAAGTGGATGACCCCCACCTTACCACAACCTCCTTTCAGGTGCTTTAGAAACTTACTGCTTCTAAATGTCTAACTTGAGTATTAAATATTTAAATGTCTGCTTCATGTATCCACATATATGTAAAGGATCCTGTACACTTCATGGGAACTTTTATGGAGAGAAGTATTGTAAATGGACTGAGCCATCTGACTTCAATAAACACACTATTTTAATTCAAGTAAAGTACTAACAAAATTAGCATGTATCTAGTACTCAGTTCAAGTTCCTGTTCCACTGTCAGTTCTGCTCATGTGTATCTTCACACTTGGGGCATTCTTGTTGCACCCTCACAAGAGGAAGAATTTTCTGGACTGCAAAATGCCTGCAGACCATACAGCATCAGTGCAGTAAAACAAAACAAAGCACAGCCACAAATAAGTAGCAAGGAAGGTTCAGTCCCACCCAACATAAGCGACAGCAAGGCTCAGCTCAGCTTGGCCTCTGTCCCATTGACTGGTGCTGGCAGGAGGTTAATGGGGGATCCCACAGCCCCCTGAGCCCTTTCACACAGCCACTGCTTGCGGGCTGTGGGACAATCTCTGCCTGGGGGATTGCACCTGCCCCTGGGGTACAAGCAAGAGCCTTTCACTGCATTGCCAGGGTCCTTGAAATTAAGTGTTTTCCTTCCCTATCACCCATGAAATGGCAAATGGTTTTACTTCCCCTCAAACCACTGGCCAGGCTGCCCTCCAGGAATGCTGTGTGTTTTATTCCAGGTTGGTAACTCTGCATGGGGAGCTCTGCTGAAGCAATGTTCTAGAGCAGCATCTCTGATACGGTTGTGCTGCCCAGCTTTCCCTGAAGAGGACTTCCCTAAAACAGCAGTGTGCCTGCAGTACAGCAGAGGAAATAACTTTTTGCTTCCCAGACACACAGGTTTCCTCTGGCTGGCATTGTTCCGTGCTTCTAGGCATTTACTGTGTAGTACAGCTTGTCTCAGTGTAAGCAGAAAACTCTTCTACTATGTTTATATTTTTTACTAGCTCAGATGGCTCTGTAGGTCTAAACACTTAGATTTCATTAATATTTGTGGTATTTCATTTCCCAGAATTGGCCAAGACTTGTTATCCTACACTCTTCATCTAACAAGCCATTGCTACTTTATTCTCTTTATAGAAAATCTGTAGGAAACTGTGTAGAAAGAAAAATATTTTAAATAAACCCCTTTATGAAGCTGAGTTTTGACTCTGCCTTGTCTTGGAACCTTTATCAAACCCATATGATACTTGCAGATACACAGAAGTGCTATACCACCTTTCAAAGAAAGTCTTCCCTTTCATCCACACTTAAAGACACTTTCATGAATACATGGATACTTTTCCTGCGTTTCCCAATTAAAATGCTAAAGAGGTGAGCTGAACCTTCTTACTATTAGCTACAAATAGCAAGATATCTAGGTTTTGAAAAGATAAAAAGAAAAAAAAGAGGCCAAATACCGCCTGAAAGACTTCTTTTATGATCAGATTGAATATGGTCCATTATCTGCCACTTTTGCACTTCAGAAAATGAATAACAATGGATTCTGCATAAGCCTCCCTCCTATAGTAATAGAAACAAAACTTCAAAACTTCTCCACGAGCCCAGCTCTGAGCTCTGGCAGCTGCTGGCAGCATGTCTTGTTGCCAGCAGTTGGTCTGTCTACATACAAGCTGTCCCAAAGACAAGACCTCATGTACTGAGAGACAAAAAGGCAAAAGACAGAAAAATAAAATACCCAACCCTCATATGTGAGAGGCTATTACAGGATCAGGCTCAGAACGTTATATATCCGAAATGTGTGAAGCAACAAAAACCCAACCGTGAGTCACTCCTGTTTTGCATCATCTTGCTTTCAAATTGCTCCCCGTGGAATTTAACAGACATAATAGAAAATAATAGAATTGAAAAATGGGAACTATTTCCACATAGTGGGTTTTTCCCACAGTGGGTACAATTTGAATTGCTAATTCACTGCCAGATGTGCAATCACAGACCCTGTGACAATCCTCTTGCTACAGTACTTGATTATTTCTTATTGAAACACACTGAGTATGCTACAGGATTATATTTAGCCCAGGTTGGAGGGTTTTCCATTTTTGTATTTAATTAAAGAACACTTGGAAATGGGTAAATTCAAACCTATGTGGCATAACATTTTAAATCATTTAAAAGGGTAACCTTCTGAGAGAAACTTTATTTATGAAAACATTAAAGGTGAACTCCTGTCTCTGATAAAGCCTGTGGGAGTTCTTCATTGCTTTCAAAGTCTCCAGAGATTTTCTTTTCTTTTAGAAAAGTTTTTAGTAAATACACCACTAGTTTTTAGTGCAACTCTACCTCAGTCACAAAAGATGACAGATATTGTAATTACAGATAATATAGAAAGAACATGCGCGAAAATTGTTAGCAGGCAAAATAGTACTTATGTCAATTGCTAAGTGACAATACCCCCCAAATCAGAGTAACTTGTCTAAATAAAGAACAAGAACCAGAAAACATATGGAAATTAATAACCAAAGTTCCAATTCGGGAAAAAATGGAGCATCTTATGATCTATGTTATCCTACTTGAAGGCTATCTTATCATATCTGAAATAAGCATACCGCATGTGCAAGTACGTATTTTACCAATTTTAGTACCAGTTAATCATAGTAATGATTTCAAAAACCAAAACACAACCAACGATATCAGTCTGGGCATTTGAATTCAAAAGCCTAAAAACCATTAACAAATTAGGAGAACAGCTTGGGATTCAGGGAATATCCAAGCCAAGTACCGTTTGTGTGGTGACCATTGGTGCACACCAGAGAGGCTAACTCTGAGTAGGGTGGATGTGAGCTGAGCTGCACCTGTGCTCTTGTGCCGGAGATGGTTTCCTCTGGCAATGCACACAGCCCCCATGCTCATCTAGTGGGATTTTCTACAAGTAAAAGGCTGCTTAAACTTCTTAGTCTATCTTTGTTTCAAAATTAACAGTGAATTTTAGCTGGTGATCGTGTATCGCTTCTCTTTAGAAGAAGAAAAATGTGTTTCAATGAAATGTAATTTTAAATAAACTTGATGTACATTTGGCTCATCTGGCGGGAAGCAACCAACACCTGTAAAGTCATACAAGAGCTACTACTCATTCTCTTCTGTGAAGATGATGTACTACCAACATATAGAAGTATTAGAGTAAAACACCTGATTTTTGTTGGTCTCTGTCACACAGTAGTATTTTCCAAAATGTGTAATAATGGGTCTTTGGGTTTTCTTGTCTTTCTGTCTATCTCTTCTTGAGTAGTGGAACAGATTTTGAACCTGCTGAAATGTCTGAATAGGTCCAAATAGATGTTTTGATTACTTGTACTCCTCGTTCAACATTTGTTATTACCTATTGTCATAGTTTATATTCCCAAGCACAGACACAAGACCACGCAACTAAAATTAACATGATCACAAGTGGTTTCTGTGCCACATGCAAAAGCGAACATTAATGCCTCTTTCAAAACCCTTTTTGATCCACTTCTTTTCCAGCATACTTGAAGTCCAAGACCTCCTATAGGCTACTGAAACTCAACAGGACCCATTTTTTTCAAAGCAATCAAATGTTTTGCGGCAGTGCTGTCTGTTTCAACTTCCTAAGATGCCTCAATAAAATTTCCCTAGGAAATCTGAGGAAGCTTTACAGAAGGAAATTAGTACCAATATTCCTTTTCAAATAATTCCTCCATGAGAACATAAATTTGAATTTCCTAATGGGATGAAGGCATTAGCAGTGTTACTTTGTGCACTGAGAAATAAAGCTCAAATATTAAAATAAATAAAGCTCCTAGGAAAAGGCAGTAAGGCATCCTGAAGTGCCAGGTCATGTGGACACGTTATATTATAAAAACATTATATGTCTGTCATAATTACCGATGACAGTTGTCCCAGACAACCAGTCTTGTTAGGCTATCATTTTATTTTAAATGCAGCTATATTTGTTAACATCTGGAGTCAACCTGTGCTCAGCTGGGTACCCAGGATCATCCCTGCATCTCTGAGGAGCTCTGCAAGTCCACATACTTGATTTAAGACATTAAAGTGAAACATTGCTTAAAGCAGAACTAAAGATTGATGTGACCTTTACTCCTGGGCTACTGTCAGACTAAAAACATCCCTCCAGTTCCATACACTTTGTATTAAGCAATTTGTCAAAATTCTTCAAGGAAACTACTCTTCATTGGTTTCTCTAAAAGTTGAACAACTTGAAACTAGATAAAACTTGCAAAACTTTCTCATGGGGTCTTCAAACCTGTATCTGTCCATTTCAGTAAAAGTTGCATCTGCTAGCTAATGCTTCTTTTGACACTAAGTACAAATTACATCTTACTCCCTGTCAGCTCCATAGAGGACAGCCTGGTGGCCATGCATTTCTAGCAGTATGCTAAACACCTGCATTTCCATTCTGTACGTCTATACACCTTTGTGGTGCTTATTGTTCTCTTCAATCCATAGAAATTACGTTCTGTGCACATAGTTTTTCTTCAGCAAAGTTATTTTAAAGGATATCTTCTTGTGCCAGGTTTACAAAGGCATTACCCACCTAACACTCCAGATGAATGCAGACACAACTAACCTGCCCCTGGCTCTTCTGATAATGCTTCTGAGTGCCTACCTGTATCCATCTGGTTCATGCTCTGGTTAGCTCACCAAACTCCCTCCTAGCCAGCTCACTTCATATTTTCCATGCTCTATCTACTCCTTTCTGATGGCTTACCTTGAGCTGTAATTACTGTATTTGAAGGATTCCCTTTTTTTTTTCACATCTACAATCCTTTACCTTACTCGCTTCCTTTTTAAGCATGAACATGTATTTCCAGGGACATTTTTTACTGCATTTGAGTATTTCTGTACTTTTTAAAGGATTTAAAATATATTACTTTTGTTGTTAGGATCTTTTTTTAAAGTACTTTCACCCCCCAAAATTCCCTTTCATGGTTTAGTGTCACGATGATAAGTTTCAGTATAATTGCTCCCATGAGAATACTTTGTATAAGATAATATGAAGGAACTGAAGCTATGAAAATAATAATTTAAAAAAAAAGATTCTGAGCACTGTAGCAGATTATGTTCTTCAAACCCTTTTTCCATGGGATTACTTAAGCTGTGTGCCAAGAAAACTGAAAAACAATATGTGACAGGGAGAACTTCATCCCTTACCACAAAATGTTGGACACCTGAGTTTTTATTTTTACAAGTTAATATGGTGAAGATTAAAAAAACAAACCAAAAAAAAACCCCCAGCTTAATGGAGTATTACACAAGCCCTGACACTTTTTGTGATACATGACTTTCTAGAAAAGCATCATTCAGCACAAAGTTCTCTCACGCTGTAAGTGGGAACTGAACAACTGTCTCCCTGTCCTTCACAACCAGTTACAATTTCAGAAACCCAGCCCTTTGGCAAAGACGAATTCAGGTGTCAACTCCATGGAGGATTCTCTGTGAAATCATTTCTCTGTGAAAAACTCTGAAGGGTAATGCTCCCTAAATTGGGTGAGTTGCCTGAAGGAGTTTCGTTGTGGCAGTACAGAACCTGAAGAGCAGTCTGCAACACAGGGCAGAGACCAACATGACATGTCCCATGCCTCGGATGCTATCATGGATCCAGTAATAAAACCGGGTGAGAGATGCCATTCCAAAACACCCACTCACGATGTGCAGTGTACAAACAAGCCTAGGCTACCTTTAGAGAAACATTCCCACAGTTATGTCCATAGCTGTCTGTGGGACTGGACAAAAGACTCACTGAACAATGACACAAGAAAGGAAAAACTGAAAAAGACTGCAGAAGAATATTCTTGTTAATATGTGCTATATCACATGTAAGATCAACACAAAACCTTTTTGCGGATCAGCTGCAGTGATTATCTTCAATCTGGCAAGGGAATCTTCTTTGCCTTCTTTTCTCTCTCCCCCATCTCTTAATGCCTTCTCTATTGTCATGGCAAATTTCTAAATTTGTTTGTATTCTGCAGTTAGGTAACACCAGATTTTGAAAGTCTGTCTTTCTGGGTATATATATAATCCTGGTCACCAGGCAAAATTTGATATTAAGTGATGTTAAAATGATGAGATAAAAATAGCTGAAATTCTAGAAATTTGTCTGGTGAGGAAGGAGAACCAGTCCCCAAACAACACAGTGAAAAGTGGCACCATTAGACAGATGATACTATGGTCTCAGTCAGGTCAGGAAATTTCATCAGAGCCATGATTTTATTTTCCCACAAATATTTTCAAATCCCTCTTTACTGCCAGGGTAAATACATAAACATCAAAGCATGAGAGGTCACCCTGCACAATGTGCAATTAGTATATTATATGCTGTCATGGTTATTTGCTATTTTAGTATTAGCTTGGGCAAGGAGAGGAAATCAGCAGCACCAATCCAGTCTTTCAAGATTCCATACACAGACAGCAATGCAAAAGAAGGTGAGGGGATCAGCCCTTTAGGGATCCTCTGCACTCAGTGATATATAAACTGTTGTTGTCTTGACAGTAATGAAAACAGGAGAGGGAAGGTACAGATCTTCAGGCTACATGTGGTGACTAATAAATCAGATGTTGTGGAGTCTGCTTTACTGCAGGAAGGTGAATTTAATGAAAATGTGTGCCTGGTAGGAGGTTTTGCAGCTCATGAACAGACCATGGGGAAAATACACTTCTGAAGAAATGACACAAAAAGCCACTATGCAGGCTTGGCAGATAGACTCAAAAGAAACAACTGATGTATTCTGCCAGGATGAGAGGAGGAAAATAAGTAAGGGTACCTCTGGATCCTAGCACTTTGAGGAATAATTTCTTCTACATCTTAAATTTATATATTTACACTTTAGGGACAAGGTAAAACTAGTTAAAAACAAAGCAGGCTGTTTGTGCCCAGTTTAGGGCATTTGGAAGTTTCTTCATGTTACATTTTGTGAGCTGAGTTAAATTACTTTCAGAATCAAAATATAGTATTGTCTTACTACAATAACTCGTTACTTGTTTTGTCTGTTTTGAAAACAAACTGATTTTGAAATTGTGAAAATGAAACTCTACTGCACATACATACCTGAGATTATCAGATCAGGGTGGTGAAAATTAATGTACTCCATTGGACAGCCCTCCCTTCACCATCCCACTTCTCAAAAAGCAAGTTATTCTTTGTTCTCCCTCCTGCCTCATGGAAAAGAAACTAAAACTTAGAAGAAACAAAAGTTCAGCTTATTTGTTCTCAGTGTGAAGGGGAAAAAAAGAAAATAAAAAAGAAAGAAAGAAAGAAAAAAAAGGAAAAAAAAGGGAAAAAAAACGAAAAGCAGAGCTTTCCAATAAATGCATGCAAGATAATATTGTAGACAAACATTATCCTGGCAAAAGAAGATGCTGAAGCCAATAGTACAAGTTTCAGCAACCAAAACCTTCATTAGCATGACTGGCATATGTAACTTGTTCTGTTACTTTGTGGCAGCAAAATTACTTTGTTTATGCATCATGTCCAATGACTTTATATTCAATTCAAGAGCTACAAAAAAAAAATCCACAGAAAGGGCAATAAAAGACCTGAGTGAAACTTCCATTTTGTTAGGTAAAGTTCTCTAAAAAATGTAGTTTTCCTTTGCACAGTAATAAGAATTTGCCATGATGTCCCTGAGCAGGAGCCACACCTGAACTTTCAGCCTCTTATTCAAAAGGTTTCTCCCATCCCACTCAAATCTGTCTGGAAAAGACAGACTGTCCTGCTCTGTACTGCTGTGACTGGGGCACTTCTGTGAGGGAGGCAGAGAGAGAAACTGAACTCATGTCTACCACATCATTCCTGTAACTTCACAAGTTGCTGAATTCCAGAACTTTTTTACTTTGTTTTTTATAAAAAAAGAAGAAAACAGAATTTGATGCTAATGTTTAATTTCAGGTCAAATTAAATATTTGCCTAAGTAGATTGTTTGTTGGTTTTTTGTTTGTTTTGTTTGTTTGTTTTTGTTTTGTTGTGTTGTTTTGGGGGTTTTTACAGTATGAACAAAGAAAATACACTTTCTTTTCAGATTACAACCAAAATTTTGTCTCTTTTCTCTGAAGCTGAAGATATAAAGAGCAGCTTGCTTTTTGGGAAGAGGGATGGTGAAGGGAGGGCTGTCCAAACAGCGAACTCACTGGGTTTGGGCTCCAGCCCAGGCACAGCACTAATATACAGGATATCTGCAGGATCTTCAAAATATCCTGTAATGTACAATTGGATCTCACAGGTTATCAACCAAAGTATAACCACACCATATCCTGGCTTGGCCAGAAGAGTTGATGTAAATTATTTTTGTCCTATGTTGCCCATTCCCACTCTCACACCATAGGCTGCTGTTCCCCCAGATGTCTTAATACAACTTTTTATCTTTTTTAAGAAATTTACAGTAAGTCAGATCACTAAAAATCAGTATTAAAACCAATCTTTTGGAGGAGAAGTAAAGATATTTGTAGGAAAAATCCTAGGAAAAATCCTAAAAGTACATGTATCTAAGATACAAGAAAAGCCCCTCTCCAGACAAAACCAAAAACAAATTACGGCATTCTTTCAATGCAAAGACCACTTATGTTCCCATAATGTGCAAGTTACTTGTGCAATTAAAATAACACAGGTTTCCTTTTAAAACACTGCTGTCACAGAACAGTCACAGAAATGTTTTTGCAGATTGTTTATGCAAAAAAAGCTTCTTAGTTTTAAAACAAACTGTAGTAATATGGTAATCTTCAATATTGCTCTTCAAACGTCCCAGTAATGCATTAATCAGAAAATCTTTCCCAAGTTTTCACCTTCTGATTTAGTGAAGTACACTTCCATCCCTGCAATTAACTAAGTAACAGGCAAAAACTGAACCACAAACCTTGTACCGATACAAACTCTGAAAATAGATTGTCAGCAACAAAATAAATATGAGGAGAACTCTGAAAAATTCTGATTTTAGCACAGGAATACCCCAAGCCCTGCTTGGCAGTCTAGGAACAAGGAACCCAGGGGGGAGCTAAAGGAAAAAGAAAAAATAAAAATAATTTTTTTAAAACCCCAAAACCCATAAACTTTTATCAGTAGTTAAAATTTTCAAGGTGAGCATCATAAAGTACTGCAGGGGATGAACAGCCCAGAAAAGAGGAAGGTTTTTGATGCTGAACACATCCATTACCAGCAATGCCACTCTCGGTCCCCAATAAACTGAGGGCAAACAAGACCCAATTCAAAACTGATCGCGGGAAAACTGGGATCTCAACCTCTCTCTCATCCCATAAATCGGACCCTTCCTTAGCCAAGGGTGGAAAGCCCGGGCTGGCAAGACGAAGCGTCACGCCCTTCCCTGCTCCTCGCTGTCCGGGGTCCCGTCCCGCACGGGGCTGCAGAGCAGCACTCCGGGAAACGCGAGGGGCGTCGCTCCGCACCCGCGCTCTGCTGGCCCCGGCTCTGCTCCGCGGCGGGAGCGCAGGCGGCGGCAGCCGAGCGGCTGTGCCCGGCGGGGTGCCCGGGCTGCCGGGGCGGCGGGGGGCGGCGCGGGGTGGTCCCCCCGCGGGTTCGGGCGGGCTCCCGCCCCTCCTCCTCCCCCGG
>VZTX01004865.1:0-21189 GCA_013400915.1 Pardalotus punctatus | reverse complement strand
GGCGTGCGGGGGGAGCTGCCGCGGCTGCTCCCTGCGGGCTCCGAGCTGCAGGTGCGGGACCGGAGCTCCCTGAGCGCCCCCGGGCCCCTCCGCAGCTCTGCTCCGCCGGGGCTGCGCTCCGAGGGGCCCGCGGCGAGCCCACCCGCGGGTGACAGAGGCGGCAGCGGGGCCGGCGGGACCCGCGGCTGCCGTTGCTCCTTCAGCACCCAACTGCGTGGTCCCGGGAGCCGCGATCGCAGAGATGTGCGCAAAACTTTTCGGGAATACAACTAGCCTGAGTGGAATTCGCCTTTTGAAATAAATACTGAAACTAAGGGGAATGATTGCACAGAATTTCCATGCTTTGAAGCAGGGCTTTAAAAGCAAGTAATTCATTAAATCAGCCCTGACGCTTTACCAACTGTAGAGATGTCAGGCATGTACTTTTTATGGAAGGCATTTGGAGATTAGGTTGGGAGGAACAATGCATGTATAAATTGAGCTCCTGCTTTGTCACAGTTCCTCTAAAATCTCTTTTCCCTTTCAATTGCTGTGGATTAACACTGTTCTCTGGCAGGGAAACAGTGGGGAGAAGCCCTCTGGCCAGCAAAATAGGATATTTGCTTTCTTCAACAGCTTTTTGAAGAGAATCTCATGTATCTGACATCCTTCAGCAAGTGAATGTACAACATCCGAGTCCCTGTCTGTCTAACAGGAAAGAAATGAGCTGGTATTTCTGCATGAGGTGAGGCAGAGTATGATCCACACTTTTTATGCTAAAAGAAGGTAGGAATGAAAAGTAAAATGTAACTGTGAGTAAAGGGACCCAAACAGTAGGTATTTATAGTCTTTCAAGAAAACATTGGCTAAACCAGACATGATGGTTGATAAAAAATCCAGCACCTTCTGGCCGAATCCTAACTGGCGGGGTTATCCCAGTGCCCAGCAGGAAGATATCTGTAAGCAGAATTAGTATTAAATAGCTCCCTGATTGGCTGCTTCTGCAAAGGAGCTAAACTGGGAAAGAAGGAGATTAAACTATTCGCTCACCTCCAGACACCTCTGATATCATGGCTGATGTATCTTACCAGCTATACTCATGCTCGTGCTGCCTGCCTCCCATTATTTCCTTGGGTAAAGACAGGCCCTAACTCCAATGCTGCTGCGTGTGTCTGTTCCCAAATCAAATGCTTCTGAGCTGTCTTTACCTGCAGCACAACAGCTCTGTAGGACTCACTTTTTACACTTATTGCCAATCCATTCGTTAAGTGTTTGCATTCACAGAGTTTAAGAGTTCCATTCATTTAACTTTTTGTTTCCTTCTCAGGAAGTGTGGCCAATACACTACTCCACAGAATGCTACCTCTTAGAATAGCATTTGTATTTTGAAAGAACATTTTGGCCTAAGATCCTGCAGCTGGCAGGGAGCATTTGAGTTTTCTCAGCCTGAACTCACGCTAAAACCCCAGAAAGACTTTTGACTCTAGTAACTTCAAATAGCAGAAAAAAGCCCCAAAATAATTGGGGAATAATACAGGGGAACAAAGACCTTTTTTGTGAAGATTCACCTCATCTGTATGAATTCATTAATCAAATATACTTGTTTTGATTCTGTCTTATAAAATCATTCCAGAAGAATAAAGATTTTATTTATTACTAGACTGGTTTTTTTAAGTTTACATGGAATTTGTTAGCAAAGAGGCAGGGATCAATAACTTCAAATAGGAAAAAATACCCCAACAAAAAAACAACCTTAATGCTAACTAGAGGGAAAACACAGTTACACAGGGAAAAAAGTTTGACTCTGAAAAGTCATCCGTTTTTCTCTGTATTTAGAGTTTACCTTACCAACTTACTAATAGAGGATAAATGAATCAGTCTTCTCTCACAGCTCTCGTAGTTCTGCAGGGACCTTGGAGATGAAAACGGTTTTTTCTCACCTCAGCCTGTCACTTTCATCTCTTCTCCCAAAGAATATTTCTGTATTGCTTGAGCTTTCAAAGCAAGGTATCAGGGTAGAACAGGGCAGACATGGTGTTTCCCCTTGAATTTTTCACTTTTACAACTGGTATTGAGATGGTATTTCAAATTATTTAACCTACATGTAGCTTGACAATAAGCTGCCACAGAAAGGTGCAGCTAATTGGGCATAAACTGTGACATGACTCCTTAAGATGCAGCCATTTATCTTGTCACATAGAGTCTCCCACCAAGGCTACTTTGCTTGGGCACAGTCACAGATATAAAGCAGATAACATCTGGTTTCTCAGTTCCTTCAGTGACAGAGCTTGTCCGTGACAAACAGGGTTTCTTGTCACTTGTGCTTCAGTGTGTAAATCAAATTGAAAGAATTTGGGGAAAGGCCATAGAGTAAGCCTGCAAATTCCTTCAAATTATAAAAAAAAAAAAAACCTGTTTTCATGGCATTTATAAGAGGACAGCTTCAACCTTTCATCTGGAAAAGAAACCACTTAATATAATTGAAGTTAAATGCTGGTATTTATAAACATTGTATCAAAAGCAAAGAAATAAACATTATCATCTTCAAGCAAATACCCCAGAATTATTAGTCATTATCATCATCTGTATCTCATCAAAATTTATTGCTGGGAATTACCAAGGCAGGAAATTAAAATACCCAGAGCAGATACCACCTGTTCCTATGCAGACAAAGCTTCCTGTGAAAAAACCCATTTTTTGAATGACTATAGCATGGGACACCCCCAATTTGCCTCATTAAGGTTTGTAAGCCATTCAATTTACAAAACATTCTGAAATTGAGATTTAATGAGATTTATGTGCAATAGTAAAGACAACAGTAAGAGAAATACTAAGACTCAGTGAATTTTATATGTCCTTCTCACATTCAACAATTTAACCTAAGGAAAAAATTCGTAACACACTGCAAGCTATTGCCATTATTCTTAAAAGATGAAATCTAGTCACTACAAAAGCATTTCTTTCCAAAATAAAATATCTCTAGTTTTGGTGGTTTACATTGTTTAGGTGTCTGAAATTTCTGAATAACAAGAAGCCTGTTAATGTTTTTGTTTCTTTTTTACTCATCTGACATCTATGCATTCACTTTGAAATTCTGAGTGTACTTCTCTCTTCCTTAGTTGATCTGTATGTAAAAATCTACCAAATTAAATCTGAACCTGAGTTAGCATTTGTTGGTAAGACATTTAGGCTGTTTAGGCACCATTCCCACACACTGTCAACTTCAGCTATTTCAATGATCCAAGGGTTTTACAAACTCTTGGTGGCACATCAGGTAGGTTTTTCTGCATCCATTTGGTTCCTCACCCATTGCTTTGTAGGTTTGTGCTGGAAGCAGGTGAAAGGATGGAGCAGCATCTCATTTCCTGGCAGGACTTGCAGCTGCAGCAATACCAGTGTTAAAGGTGAGAGCCAGCTTACCCTCCCTCTGTTGAGCAGCTTGTGAAAATTGTGAGATGCACAGAAGGTGTTTCTGGAGATGCTGGACCTCTCCTCCACAGCACTTCCATCAGCTCCACTAAAGGAAGCATTCAGAGCACAAGGAAACCTCTCTTGAGCAACCTCCTATCTTCACAGATGGCAGAGGAGCTGAAACCTCCAAAAGGCCTGTGTGGGGAGTGGGTTTGGTGGCATGACCTAAGTCAGCATCATCCCACTGCTAACCTGGTCCATGCCAAAGGTCACAACAAGTGGTCCACGGAGGAAATATGGACACCAAGAGAAACAAGGTGCTAAAAGAGATAAGGTATTGCATTTTACTGACAGCATCTTTTTGATTTTTGGGGAGAGACTTTCAGCATTACTGCCTCCAAGCCCTGCTCTGGTCCTTGAGACAGACTGCTTTTGTCTCCAAAAAGTGACTGCTTGAAGTTAGTCTCAAGACAGTACACAGGCACAGGTGTAAGCAAACCGTTTTCTAGGGTTGCTGAGTTCTTGGCAGGGCTAGCAGACTAATAAATCCAACCCCTTATTTATTATGCCTTGTAATAATAATATATTTTTGATTGGCGTGATTTGCTAGGGCTGTAGCAAGACTGTAAGCAGGCTAGCTGCTGTGAGGCATCAAAGTGCAATTAACGCAGTCAAAAAACATCAGGTGGCATACTATTGGCAAGGTACATGTGAAGGAGGCATTCAAGGTAAGGAATTACATTGAAAAAATGATTAAGAAAATGTTCCCTCTCAGTTACAAAAAGCCAAAGAGAGACAGTGTTGTTTTCATATTTACCCGATTGGAGGTGGGGGTGTCAGGGAGAGCATTTTCAAACAAACAGATTCAGCAGCACTTGCTAAGACTGCCCCACTTAAAAAGTCTTTTGGAAGAAGGGTTGGAGTTTTCCTAAGCTCTGGCCAAGATTTTATGTGAAATCCTGCTTGATCTGAATAGTAACAGCTGCTAAGGAGCTATGGGTGGAAGTTGCAATATGTTTCCTAGAAACCAAAGGCTTGAGCTGAATGATGAGAACAGAGCCAGAGAATAAGAAATACTAGCAACAATCTCATTAAATGTTAGTGTTTTCTCAGTTGCTAGTATTTTCCAGCACTTGCTCAGTCAGATTCAACGCTGTTCAAAGCATCTGTAGTACCAACTCATTGTGTCTCTGTGCAGTTAATACAATAAGGGGACATAAGCATATAAATGTGACACTAGTTCATTTAATTTCATTTACTACTTATGACTGAAAATAATTGATATTCTGCTTTCAGTATGAACCTGTATTTTGCTTGCACTGAAATCTAAAGCGCAGGCCTTTCTAGAAAAGGAATACTTCCTCAAGGCACAGTCTTGGGTCTAGCTAACCTCAGCTCAGCTTGTAGTCAAAGCCTGCAAGCCCTGTTGGTGCTCAGCTCCCTGAGGACAGCAGTGGTTAGTAGCAGGTAGGTCTCTCAGGGTAAACTGCTGGTTCTGAGCAGGCAGGGACATACCCTGATAGCAAGGGACACCTGGAGGGTGGGCATATAATGCCTCAGCACTGTCTGGTGGGGCTCAGCTTCATTGGAGAAGTATGGAAGATACTTAAATCTTTTGGGATTATTTCCTTAAGACTGCAAAGAACAACTGATGTAGCATTAGTAAGGCACGCCAAATATGCTAATGATCTGCTTTTATGTGTGAGTTGATATTTTTGAATGCGGTAGGTAGAAGTGGAGGAGCCTGTGCAAGTGAAGAGGTGATAGATGGAGAGTGTTCAAATTCCCACAGAGCTGCTCTTTTCAAATATATGCTGCTGTAGACTATGGTGATGCTGAAGGTCCTTGAGGCTTCCCAATAATTCTTTAGTGTGGAACTTATGTTTTCATATATCTCTCAATTTCAGAGAAATATTCCTACTCCTTACAGAATTTCTTGGGAGAAAACTGTTACAAATTTGTTACTGTCCATATGTTGCTTTATTGATGAAAACCAGAAATTTGCATAAAATCTTTGAGTGGGGGTCTTCCATCTCTGAAGAATAGATTATAAAAATCGCCTCTTCAAAACAATTAATTTTTCTTTTTTACTTTGTATATTATTTCTTAAAATGCTACACAACCACATAATAATGGGGAAACAGTCACAGCTTGAAATGTCAAAGTATTTATTTTTCATTGGAGGAAGGCTAACAGAGATTGAGAGAAGGAGAGAAATATGTTTCTCAAATTATAATTTTAATTTTATTTTTCTGTATTTTGGTATCTTTTACTGAAATAACACGATACTAGACATTAATACATGTATAAAACTATTAGGGAAAATGATCCCATATAGATTCCATTGCTAGATTATAATTATCAGGTCATGGGGGTGGGGGTTCACAGGATTAGTGTACATGCAAATTTATTTGTGAACTGTTATCTTACTTTTGCACACTACTGAAGCAGAAGACTCCCCACATGCATATAGGAAAATGTGTCACTCAGTTGGGTACCTAGGATAAATAAATATTGTTATTTTCATACGAAAATTTTTTGTGCCTCCCTAAAGGAATTTCTTTCTACATACAGGGGATAAACCATGTATCTGCTTCACATTTTCCTAAAATTATTCACCTTCCTTTATTGTGAAATTATGCACCCAAAAATAGGCTGGTTTGATGCTGGTATGAGTAAGCCTGCTGATGCCAATCCATATGGAGAAAGTGTGTAGCATGTCTACCCTTGCACTTCTGATCAGTTCACGCCTCTTCTACAAACTTCCCACATGACTGTGAGAGTTTTAAAACTTTCCATCCCTGAGGTTTTGTTCCTGAACAACAATAATGGTACTTCTCTCTATTCCTAGGAAGTTTGGGACCTAAGGACATTACCATTTGATAGAGTTTCTGATGGTGTTTGAATTCAAATCATGGAAGTAGCCCATATACATGTCCATCTATCCTTACTGTTACCCTGCATCAGGAAACTGTAAAGAAGTCGGTGATAAATTCATCCTAATTTTAATCTTCCTGACAAACCCTAGAGAAAGCCTTAATATGTGACCCAGATTCTATTTCTGAAATATTATCATTTTAATCCTCTTTCTATTTCAGTTTTGTCTAATTCAAACTGGGGGGTGGACACTGCTATCTAATGCAATCCAATGCTGGAGAAACATTGATATAAACACAGAAACAGAAATCATTTCACATGCTAAAGAAATTAAAGGGGAAATCTACAATTTGCTGTCATAATTTATTAATAAATACCATCTCATTTTATTATCCAGTCTCCTGTGAGAATTTGGAGTGCTTTAGAGTATAACTTGCATTGAATGACATGTTTCAGCAAAATACCTCACCTTATGCTGAAAAGGTGAATGTCATAATCATTTTATAGATGCTGAAATTGAATTGCAGACTACTCAAATGCAGCATAGCATGGTATAATATAACATCAAACATACAGATGTCTTATTTTGGCATTACTCAAATGCTTTAAATCACCATGGTTTAAATAGTTTATCCATATACCTGTATATAATTAGGCAAATGGGGAATAGGATATGGTCACTAACTGCAACCATTAAAGAAATCCATCTGAGTAGATGTGGTGTAGCTCTATCAAGAGCTACAAGTGGTCATCGTGGAACTATTTCTCTTTTTAGAATATAATGAATGCTGGCCAGGAAATTATAAGTAGCACTTTAGGACAAAGAGTAATTATAATCAGTGTATTGGATTTTTCCCCACCTGTTTCTTCTACACTCTAAAATATAAACCAGGACGCTGAGATACAAAGTGGTCTCCAGCAAGGCCATGGGGATACAAACCCAGTTTGCTGCCTTGGTACTGGATTTCAGAGATTGTATTTCTTTTTCATACAGTATCAAAACAATAACACCCTATATTTGGAAATGTGATTCCTTGTATGTGCAATGAGTCAGGCTTGGAGGATTTCTTGTTTTTCCTCTCCCACCTCTTCCTGAGATAATTGGTCTCTCTGGTGTTATTTGGCATTTCACCAGACTATGCAAACATGTGAATAACCAGAGACTTTTATTAAAAGACAAATATACTTGCATATTCTGGAAAAAGCTTTGTGCATGTATTTAAGTGGTTTAAAGAATTAGTGCCCTGATAAGATATGTGTTGTTTGGAAACATTTCAGAAACTTACAGAATAACTATGGGGCTATTATTGTTTCTCTATTGTATGCATTATCTATTAGCTTTCCTTGTCTCTAATAGAATCATACTCATTTTCATCTTTGCAGAAATGCAGTGTTCTTCAATGAGATTATTTAATACTTTCCTGAAATCATTAAAATTGCCATACTGCCAGGTAAAAATAAACAGATGCCTATTTCACCCAACGGTTCCCTTGTTTCTTTGTGTTTTCATTATGTGATTTTCACAAATCACAAACATCATGGGACTCATCCCAGGAGATGTTCAAGTGAAAGTAGATTATCTGTAAAACATTCCCCTTTAGAAATCATACCTCCCGTGTGCTCATCATTTAAGCAATTTTAAACATCCTACTCACTCTGTTTCATCCATTTTTATCAGAATTCTTCCACTTAAGAAAATGTATTTTCCATTCATTTGCTGCAGGAGGAGTTGGTAGGGTAAGTCAGTAGATAACTCTGACTGCCCTTTTGTGGTAAATTCTCTGCAGTTCCATTGGTTTCGGTTCTGTTACTGCCCATGCCCCTCTGTGTGCATATAGAATATTAAACTGAAGAGCTGGCCCTGTTCAGAGCATGTTATGCCACAGGGGGCAGGTGTGGAGGGTCCTTCTGCCCCCTTTACAGTGCTCATTAACAAGCAGTGCCAAATGGAGAGGGCAATATCTCCTTCCTGCACTGTTCCCATTGCCTGCATCTTCTTTGCAACTCTATGAAAAGTCTGTTACTGATTCAGTAAAGGACACAGATGTTTCTGTGTGGTTGTATTTTCTCTGGAAACATCCTATGGGTCTAGTGTGATTTCCTTTTGATTGCTTCTCTCATGTCCAGCAACAAGTTTTTTAACTTCCTCTGTAAGAAGGACGGCATCAAGGGACAACATTTCCATAGTCAAGCTGCTTCAGAAGGAGCAATTAATAATCAGAAGACACTGAGATAGGTAAATATTGTTATCTCAACTTTTCAGTTGGTGAAACTGAAATAAAAAGGTCAAGGTCAATGTCTTCCAATTTCAAATTTATGGTTGGACTTCGACAGCAAAATTAATGACATGAATTGCAAACTTTTGAAGCCTACAAAATCAAAAGGACTGAACATTTTCAGGAATCATGGAAATCTGAATACTTATTTATATGCCAGAAGTGTTGTAACTGAGTTAAATATTCTTGCTTTAATTATTAGGGCAATGTTTGGTCATGGTCAAAGATATCTAGCATCTTTTTATGTTTTAGAGTTTTGTCTCATGTTCAGCAGTAGATAACTGCATTTGCCTTTGCCCCCTCTGTTTATTTGCACTTATGCAGTATAAAAATCTTAGGAGGAAATTTTCCTTAAATATCGTGGTTGCTCTTAAAGTTAAGTTGTATTTAGATGTCTTTGGTTTGCTTCACTACAGTTTGTCTCACATTCTGAAGGAACTTGCACACTAAGTGTACGAAAAATTATCATCTACTCTGTGGTGGTTGTGGAAGAGATGAAAATAGACACTTTCCACAAGAAAAGAGGAAAGAAAGAGCATCTTGCTTTCCCAGAGTACAGTAGTAGGGAAACGACAGGGCCAGAGGAAGCAGCTCTCTAGAAGAGGGTTTGCATTTGGTTCCTCTCCGCATCCATGCAGTCCTGTTTGAAAGGGGCTCTGGGTATGGTGGCAAGTGCTGATGCAAACCGTGAGCTGTATGGTGTGGTTTCCTCACATATGGGAAATATGTTAATGAAGTGCTGACCAGATGGCCCCCCAGTTGCATTGCATTAATGCATCAACTCTTTACTCATAGATTTGGACTCTTAAGATATGAGAGGGGGAGTGTTAATTACAAAACTTTAATGTTTTGGACTGATTGGCCCTTTTGGTTCTCTCCCTCACATTAAGGCATGTGGCCAAGGCGGAGGTTTTTCCATTTACAGCGGACAGGGCACAGAAAACACAGATACACAGCCTAACTTAGTAATCAGCAGTGGAAGAAGACAGGTGTTGCCTTTAACTCACCACATGATCTTCCTCCCTCCCATGTGGTGTATTTCTTCTCCTGGCGGAGAAGCCGAGGAGTCAAGTCAGGTATCTCCTTTCTCATTATTGCCTGGAGGTGGCATGTCCTGCCTGGAGGCGCTGATTATCTTGATCAGGTACTGCCCCACATGCAGCCAATCGATGAGGGGAAGTATAAGCTGGGGGTTGCTGCTGAGACAGATGGTAACTCTCGCATCAGAAGCCTGGAGACAGTATTTTGGCAGCCTGGGAAAGGTACATGCTTTGCCTTAATTATGAACACAGTTAGTTATATTGCTTGTGAAAGTTTCATTACACCAGTTAGCATATTAGCATTACAAGCAACATAATGGAGCATAATTGGTACAAGGGTTCAGTGTGAACTAATTGGTCTGGAAAAAAATGCCATTTCAGAATACAAACAAGAAAAATAAACCTTGATGTTTCCTAGAATTTTCCAGGAGGGGTTTTATTTACAAATTAGTAAGATAGAATTGAGAACTTGCTAGCAAGCTAATTTAATTTTTTTGTTGATTGTTTTATAAAAATAGCATCTTACTTATCACCTAGCAAGGAGACTTACCACCAGGGACCTGTATATTGAGCTGTGTTTGATTGGAAACTGCTGAAAATGTTGGTTTGGGAGTAAGAGGATACATCATGTTTAAAAAGGAAAAAAATGCTGCTAATTTTTGTTGT
Organism: Pardalotus punctatus; assembly: GCA_013400915.1. Classification (NCBI taxonomy): domain Eukaryota; kingdom Metazoa; phylum Chordata; class Aves; order Passeriformes; family Pardalotidae; genus Pardalotus; species Pardalotus punctatus. The sequence continues at coordinate 10,940 of VZTX01004865.1, read as the reverse complement.
AAAGGTAAGTACATTCAAATAATGTTACTGAGAGAGGGAAAACTGTTCTAATTACAAAAAACTGTCGGCACAGCTGTAAGATCTTGCTGTGTCCTATGCTGTACAGGGTGCTAACTGCAACAGATAAGTTGTTGCAAATCAAAAATAGTGACATGGCATTCAACTTAAAACCCCTTCTGTTGCACCTCTCTTTTGTTCTTAGCTAAATTAAAAATATCTTTTCCAACACTGAAGAAAAAAAATAGAGGTCTAACATTTAGTTTTACAAATTATCTTTTTGCTTTCCCATACCAAGCCTACCTGTGGAACTGTGGTACCTATAATCTTATCTTTGTGTTAGAGCCAAAAGCAGCTTCTGTGTTTCTATAAAAAATATGGTTTTAAAATTATAAGTGTGAAAAATAATGAAATGCCCTTTAAAGAGCTAAAAAATATTGTAATTTGCATGAGGACTCGCTACTAGCAATTTTGGTGAGATTCAATTGTTTTTATGTGTGGAAGCACCAACAATCTTCTGGGGAGAAAATCCTTTGCTGATACCATTGAGACTACTTCTGTAGCAAGAGGCAAAGATGTAAAATGAGCAGAGTCTTGGATAACAGGTATATCTTGGATCAAATACATGTTTTCAGCAGGTGGTACTGGTTTTATACCACACCAGGTATTCATAAACACTTGAGTAGCAGGCTCCTAACACTCACAAAGTGGGCAGAGTGAGTGAGCTTTCCAGGTGATTTCACAGCTGGGAGGCTGAGGAGTGAGGCCAGCACATCCCCCTGGGGATGGAGAGGAAGGCCAGGGCATGGTCTGGGTGAGGGGCACTGAGGGGAGCAGAGCACAAACACCAGAGGGGAGAGCCACATCCCGTGGCTAGTCCATGACCATCCTCCTCTCCTGGGGTGACAACAGCAGGGGATTCAGGGTTCCTTCTAGTGACATCCTCTGTGCTCTTCACCCCATTTTGTTTACCCCTGCCTAGTAAATCCCTTGTCAAGTAAGACAAATGTATTAATAACCCTTTAAACTGCTTCAGCACTGCAAGAAACACAGAGCTGAGGGCTGCGGCAGCCAAGTTCAACACACATCATTTGCCCATTTGAAGGTTTTGCAGTGAGTCATTTTTGGGTGAGTATGCCAAGTGCACCAGCACCAGAGCTGCAAGAGGCAGTGTTCCTTCCTGCGTGGTGATGCCGGCTCAGCACAGATGGTGCAAATCCCCAGCAGTGAATCACCAGGTTTCGTGCAACAGGTGGGTTTGCTTCCTTCAGGGATGAAAGAAGAGCAGGTGGGATGGGCTGAGTAAGGAGACCTCTCCTGCCCAGCACCACAGCTCAAAACTATACCAGGTAGTGACTTGCAGCAGGGTATGAGACAAAATTAATTTTAACTTTTCATTAAGTCAATAGCTCCATGCAGTCTAAATTACATTTAGATACTATGTCAGCATTTGAGACAATGACAAATGTAGAGCAGGGACCCATTTCTCTGGGGATGCGCCGCTCGTCTGGCTGGGAAGTGAGGCACAGTGTGAGCAAAGGTTCCTGAATCCTCTGGAGAGGATGAAGAGGATTGCCTTCTGCACACCAGTGCCAGCAGACTGGAGACAATGGAATAGGGATTACGTCCCAGGTCCACATAGCCAGGACAGCTGCTGACACAACTGTAGGGTTAGAGTGGAAGTTTTAGCAAAGGCTAATGCTGAAATACAGATTAATGGGCTTGGAAGTGCTTTGAGATCCACAGGGAAGTGTTTAGAGAACAAGATACATAGTGGTGGGAACACATGCTATGTTTAACAAGAATAGGCCATGATCCTGAGTAACCAACAGTCCTGGCTGTCTCATGATATTCCCATTTTTGCTGAAGGCCAGAGCTCCTGAAATCATCTGCTTAGCTGTAAATGCCACTTCTAAACTAGAAAGATGAGTAAAAGTAATGGTAAATCTGTTATTTTGCATGCCTGATGCTTTTGAAGATAATCTGGTGATTTATGTTGCTGAGTACAGGAGCTTTGGAAGTTTGAATGTGGCAGTCCCTGAAATCTGTGAATCAACTGTCATGCATTTTCTACCCAATACTGCACAAATTGGGAGCAGTCCCCAGATTCATCACCTGTCTGAGCTAATTCTTCTGCAATATGGGATACAGATCCCACTTTCCCAATGCTTGCTGATGGTTACAATGCAATAATATCTGAATGACATTGCAAGTTAGCAAATAATTAAGAAAAACTCGGCGTAATTTGAAATTTTGTAGTTAGGGCTCAGTGTTTTGGAACCTGACTGATATGTGAGGAACATGTGAAGTACACACCTAATGTGAGAGGAACAAGTTAGTAATACAACACTCACTCCAACATTCTGTTGTCCCATTATTCTGATATATATAGAATAATCTTTCAGAAATAACAGGCAATCCAGTCCATAACCAAACAAGTTCTTGGCTACTTTTCAGCATATACTTTATATATTTGTTCCTGTATTGAATGCTTTTCATGTGTGGCTCAAGGACATAATAAACTGATTTCATATAAGAAGCATCTCATTAGTGAAGAACCAGTTTCATTAGCTGTAGATCTGTGCTGGACTTTGAGAGAAGTTTCTGCAGTTTGTGATCAATCTTTCTATGACTGAGGTTTAGCCACTTGGGTCCTGATATAATTAAGTCAGCTTAACATTTTCCCTTTATAAGGAACCCTGTTCTGTTACTTAAAAGTTTGTGACATTTTAAATGCTTAGAAAAAATTCCTTAGATTTTAGGAAGGGTGCTGCTATGACTTTGGGTTTGGTTTTTTTACCTAATTTTTTTCCTACATTCAAGAAGGGGAAAAAACAGAAAGAACAATTGTGCTGTTCTGGCATGTTAAAAAAACTCTGATGTCCTCTTTGAATGCAGACTTTCTGTAAATATCGTGATGAATTTTTTTTCCAGCAATGTCATCTTTCAGCCCTTTGAACCAAGCTGACTTGTGATCATCAGCTGTGTGTTTCTGGTTTTCAGAGGGCCTTGATTTCTTTTTTTCAGTCCTTGATCCCATGTTAGAAAATACAGATTATTCACTATTGCAGCTGAAACATACCTATGCTGGACAGAGAGAGCACCCTGTGAAATTCTTGAGAGAAAGATGAAGGTAAATAGGCACATGTATTAGGTATCTAAATACATTAAAATTGTTTGCCTGCTATGAACTGGCAAAATCCAGGTCCTAAGCCACTCCAATGGTGTGCTCGAAATTAGTAGACACTCACAACTCTGTGCTTCATCTCCTTTGAAAAAGCTTTCTTAGTGTGTGAGAAGATTTATTTCACTGTGTAGCGTTCTCTTTTAAAAGTCAGATTTCACTTCTCCTACTATTTTTTTTTTCCTTCTTTATTTTAGCCAGGAAATATGAAAGAAGAGATGAGTGGTAAAGTAGTTTTTGGACTATCTTAAAAAAAAACAGAATTTCTTCCTGACTGCCTTAACTTTTAGCAGACTCTGGTTTTTAACAGCCTCCCCCTTCAAAACATTTTTTTGATCATGATTCCTCATGCGCTTGGCATTCTGCTGTGGTCCCTGTTGAGGCAGTGACACGCTAAAGCTTTTCCTACCTGTCCTGTGAGCAGAAGAGATGGGGCTCTGTAGGGACTCAGCTGCTGTGGGACAGGCTAAGCAGGCTCTTATCCTCTGCAAAGCAGCTTCTTGGGAGGAGGGGAGGCAGGCACCACGCCTGTCACTCCATTACACAAGAATTCCTGAGACATCTGTAGTTTACATAATGGTACCCAGCGTCCAGGCAGCATTGCTCATCAGTAGATAAGAAAATGCTCTTTGAAAAGAAAAAGAAAATAGGTCAGTGTTATCATCCTCAATTTACATATTCTCAGTCTGACTTTGAAGAAAGGGCATTTTTCTCCTGGTCAGAGCAGTGGTAAAAGAGAAGACAGCTTGCGCAGATTTAAAACACTTGAGCAATGTGCCTGAGTGAACAAGGCTTACCTATTTAGTACTTAAGATCTGTGGCTGAATCCAAAACGTGCCTGAATTATTCTTGTGGAACTTTGCAGTCGTAAAATTAAATACTGCGAATTTCCTGCCTGTCTCTGATGTGTTATACATCGGGCTGCAGAACTAGCAGTCCCTATAGCTTGATTTGCTTAACTCGTCACTCTAACACCTTGTCTTTAGTTGCACGTAGTCTGTGTGTGTGTGTCTGTGTACGCGTGTCTCTGTGTGTGCGCGCACAGCTGTGCAGGTTAGGATTTTCAAAGCTGTCTGAGCAGCTTTATCTTTAAAGATAGCTGATCTTTAAAAATCTTTTAGAAGAAGTGCTTCGGCAACAACAATTCAGTGCAAATTGACGTTTGGGGGGAAATATTTTTAGTCATATCAAGGGGGATTTTCAGTCTTGCCCTGACACTGGGTGCAGGCTTTAAAGTTACCACTGTTATTTCAGTGCCTGCATACCCCATTCTCACAAACCCTCTTCTTTGGTTCTGCCCCTGTAAAATGAAACAACAGCACCTTCTTTATGTAGTTCTTCCCATGTTTTCCCTTTTTGGCCTGGAAACTCTTGAGACCAGAGTTCCTGTCTTAAATATAGTGTCTGGCTTGTCTGGACCCAACTATTTAAGAAACTTGCTTCACTGCAATAAATGTATATTAATATAATATTATTATAAGCTCTTTGATCAGCATTTCACAACATAAGAAAAATACATTTAGGAAGAGGAGTGTGTATTGTAGGAACGATCATTTGTTTGACCTTAATCTGTCATTGGCAAAGCTTCCAGGCTGCACTGTATTAGCAGATGGATAATGGGCTCCAGCTGAAATTACTTGCACAGTTAAGTAGTTTATTTTCTCATTTTCCTACAGTGAGAGTCTCTAAGAACAGGGCCAGCATATAAACACTCACGTACGTTCCTGCATAAACATGTTGGGCTCGTTGTTCAGACTGTTTGAGTGAGAAGCTGAGGTGCTGCCACCTCTTCTCCAGTGCTTTGTTCGAGGAACAAAAGCTGGAGCCAGGTAGTCACTGTTGCTTCCCTTGGGGAGAGTGGGGAGCCTGGCACAAAAGTGCAGCACCTCCTTCGGGACAGATTCCAAAGGACAGGGGCAGGGAGGTTTTTCACAGACTTCACTGGATTTTGGATCATCTTCAGGGTTTTTATGTTAAAATAGCTTGCAAAGCTTCTCTGTATTGAGTTTTTCAGTGATGTTTTTGTGCTGTGTAGAGAGAAAGTAATTAAAAGAGAAAATTCACCATAGAAGTAAAAAAATTAGAAAATTATAAAATTCAGAGGAAATAGGATTCAGGAGATAAAACCAGAGAAAACAATAGAATAAACACTCATTTTGCATGCATACAATCTTATTGCGTATAACTTTTGATCTTAGGTTATAGAGAGCTCTTGCGAAGATTTTTATTAAAGTGTAAGCAACATGAAAACAAAATTATCAGTGCTGCTAATTGCACATCTTCTGATGACTTTGACATTTCTAGAAAGGAATTCCTTACACTACAGCTGGATTAGATTTGCATAGTTTTTGTCAAGATGACTACTCCCCTAAATGATTCAAATATTATTAGAGCAGAATGAAGTGATGTGCAATTCCTGCCTGTGAACCAAAAATAGTCTCTCATTTGAACACAAAGATGTAGAGGGTTATTGATTATAAGTTAAAATATTATAAGCAAATTGTGCACAAAGAAAGGGGTGCATCCAGGGGTTTTGTTCAGGAATAATACATTTATTTATTCAGGAATTATATAAAGAAATTTGCATCTGATGAATGATAATACAGATGCTTAGTAGTTACAGAAATGTTATTGTTTTCATGTGGTAGGAAATTGTCCTTTGAAGCTGGCTTCTTTCCTTAGCATATAAACCTGACATAACTGTTCCCAATGACACAGGGTAATTTTAATGAAACTTAATTGAAAGAAATTGAAAGGCAGGTTGGATTTGGTACTCCCATCTCAATTATATTAATTCTGCTTATATTAACCAGAGACAAAAGAAATTCATTTAACTATGCTGTATTCCTAACAGAATCATGGGTAAATGACATTCAAAGAAAATTGAAAAAAGAAAAGAAGAACAGATCCCTGCTTAGAGTTGTAGCAGCTGAACAGCTTTTTTTTTTAATAAGGAAAATCTGTAGCAGTTAGTGAAATAGCCATAGATTTTGCAGGTCAGATGGAGGTTTAGTGATTTCCAGCAAGTGTCTGGTGTGGTTAACTGTGGGAGCAGTATGGCCAGGTATCCAGTGGTCAATTTAGAGGCAAACAAAAAAATCTGGGAAAAACTGAGTCCTGTAGATGCAGAGCAGAAACAAGTAAGCTATGGCATGAAGTCACAAAGAAATACAATGAATGCTGAATAAAAAATGTGTTGGATCAGGAGCCACAGGTATTTGAAAGGCAGACACAAAGCTTTGATCAGTTGGTACCCCAACAAAAAGAGTTGCTACCCCTCATGTGGTAGAACCCTCAATTACTACAGGGCTGAAACAGTGCGGTGCTGTGCATGACCTAGGGAAACCTGTTAAATTTGGGCTGGGATTCAGGGCTAGAGCAGGAATTGAAAGACTTGGAAATTTGCTTTGAGGTTCAGTTGTCTCTGCTTGCAAATGTGCATGTTTTAGTGAGGGCAGGGCATCTGGACATTTCTGTTAATGCCACACAGTGCACACAAATCAGGTCCAATGACAGGTGTGAAAAGTCCTTCTAGATTGCTTGTGGCTACACATGGTTGATACTAGAGCAGAGGCAGATGGGCTATTTTTTTATTTAACTTAGCAAAGAAAACAGCATAGGCTATGTCAGCATTAAAAATTACACACTGTGATAGGAGCAACCCTAAGTGTTGGTGTGCTCCCTAAATCCATGTTGCATGAAGCTTAGGATGACATATAGACAAGAGGCCCACAGCATTCCTGTACCCTTCTGACACAGCTGCTGGGAGGGAGGTGGCATGCTTTCTGTCCCCATCAAAAACCATCAAGGGCATGAGGTTCCTACACGTACACCTGAGACAGTTGTGTGGGCTCCAGATGCAGTCAGTGGAGTCTTGAAAGGGAAGTCAGTGAAGACTGAGTGTGAAGACTGAGTCTGACTGCTCTCCACTGGCAGCATTAGATGGATTCTACACCTGGCCCAGATAGAGGTACTGCATTGCGGACACTCAAAATTCAGGAATAAAAGCTTGGTAGCAGTTAGTCTGAATATTACAGCTCTGCCAAGGCTGCAGATCTCATTGGCACAAAAGAGGGATAGTTGCATATTTCTTGTACAATTGGACGCTGTCTTATTTGAACACTATTGTTGGTCTGAGCTGCTCAGGATTCATTAAAGGGTAGAGAGAAAAGGTGCTAAAGATTACGCATGTGAGCTGTGAGTGAATAAGAGAGATTGGTGTAACTAGATATTCCCTGTAGAGACACATGGAATTAATTTTTTTAGAAGGTAATTTTTTTATCATCTACCAACCTTGCAGTGTGATGTCTGTTGGTCTAGTGTAGATTGTTATTTTGTTAGTTCATTGGCTGAATCGGGTGTGAAATCATGAAATTATATATTTTTGTTTGTTTTAAGTTCATGTGTGTGAAAGACAAAATTACTTGCAAAAACTATACAAAACTGCAGTTTTGTTGGACTTAAAATTTACAGGGAACATTTTCCTTAGTTCTGAAGAGTCCCCAGACATTGCATAAATCAGCAAGCACTGGCATTTTCTTAATGTCACTAATGACATTCTGGCCAAGAGGGTCTCAGCTGACTTTGTTTACTACAGAATTACACATGGCATCTCCTGAGGGGAATTACTGCATCACTGTGTTTGTTTACATTACTCTTTAAGTTGTCATCCCAGGCAACTGTAATTAGCTGCCCAGTGAAACAAGATCTTTCATTACCGTCTTTCCTAATGCTTAATGTAGAAATAATTCTCTGAGATGTTTGTTATATACAGAGTAAAAAAAATATTTCTTTCTCAGTGGGGTGAATAAAGTTATCATTGTCAAATGCTGAATGACAAAAGACAGAGTTTACCCAAAGGCACTGGTTTTGGGGGGATAACTGAGGGAAACTGACATTGATCTGATGCAATGTTGTCGAGGTTATTATATGGCAAATTTAGCAAAGAACATATTATTTCAGGCCCTTACAGAATTATATCTGCCAGGGGGCCAGTTAAGAAAGTAAAAATCTCTTTCCAAAAGAAAGAAGACCACACTAGGTATTTGATAACAACTGTGTTGTTACTCAAACGATGGTGATGGATTAAGCCAAGGTTAATGTAATGTAGCTGAACCAACAGCTACTGATGTAAACAGGAGGGAGGTCTGGTGACAAGGCTGCCACTGCAGTGCTCTCTGGAGAGCAAGTAGAGTGTGCTTACCGTAAGCTATATGTCTTAATCACAGCATCCAGGCAGGTTGATTGCTCTTGATGTCAGTATTCAGTGTTCTGGTGATAGGAAGAGAGTAAAAAGTCCTCCCTTAGAGCCAGAGAGGCTTAAAAAAAAATCTAAACAATTTATGAATCAGATTTGCATTATGACTTGTGGGCATAGACTGCTTCAGGAGTGTTGCGAACCTGCAGCCAGGGTATCCGGCCTCCTACCAGCAGGGCAGTTCAGCCACAACTCTCAATGTGGGCAGCATTTTAGGACGGTGTCATAGTTTTAATATTCCATCTTAATTACTTTTTTGCAATGAATGTCTGTTGCCCTCCTTCTTGTGATGTGGTCAGTCTCTGCCTAACTGGAGGGGTATGCTGCTACACAATGTGTGGTGCCTTTTGTCACACTGTACTCCTAAAGTCTTGACATCTTATTTCTTTACTGCACAGGCTGTGTTGGGGCAAGTGTGTGTTAGCCCTGATATCCCACTGGTCTCAGAATAGCATCATTAGAGGGCTCAGCATAATAAAATGCACTAAGAGCCAAAGGATGTAAAAAAAGATAAATATCTGACATCTGAGCAAGACCTCAGTGCATATGTTCTGTGCTTTCCATCCTCCACAGAGGTTAATTATTTGTCTAGCAAAAATATTGTCTCATATGACATGTTCCCCAGGAGGTTAAAATGCTCTCCTCTTCAGCTGGGTTACTGATTCCCTTTACCATTATGAAAAATTGCATAAAGTTATTACATTGGAGAATAAGGTAGTGATAGAGGGGATGGAACCACTCATTAGTGTGGGGACTGTGACCCACGGGTCAGCTTCCATAGGCAGTGGAAGAGAGACTAGAAACTGAGGAGGTGTGTCAGAGAAAATGGAAGTGCAGTCCTGACATTTCTTTTCAAATCCAGGTGGTGAGCCAGTTCTCCATGTAAGAGTTGTTTGATTTATAAAAGATACAAAATTGTTAATATTTTTGGGCAAATGAGTAACTGGGATGGTTTTGTTTTGTTTGGGTTTTTTTATTTGATCAAAAAGAAAGTTATTGAAGGACAAGTATGCAAACCATGACTTTTATTAGGCTGACATCAATGCAAAGAAAGGGGACAATTAAATGCTGATACAAACAAGCTGGACCAGTGGAGAGGTCAGTACAATGCTTGTTGGCCCTCCTTTGAAATGCTTGTCCCTGCTTGTCTAAACCTAGTTGCCTGATTTTCCTTTGAACTGTTCAACAAGAGTATGGCAGCTGAAAATTTAGAGGAAACACAAGTCATCCCATCCCTTGAACTGTTCATCTGCAATGGTAGAACCCATGACATCAGGAAGTGCAGTTTGGTGGGTGGCACTTGGTACAAAGAAAGGACAATTTGCCTTGAATTATGCACCAAATAAAAGTAACACAGTCCCTGGAATGCTGGTGTATCATAAAGAAGAAACTAAACAATTATAGGGCAAGAACAGTTTAAACATGCTTCAGGGATATTAATTAACTGTATGTTAATTAATAGTCCAGGTATGTACAGCAATTGTTCCATAGAATCACAGAATTTTTTACGTTGGAAGAGAGCTCAAAGATCATCAAGTTCAACCATTAACCCAGAACTGCAAAGCCCACCACTACACCATGTCCCCAGATACGACATTTAGACATTTTGAACGCTTCTAGGAATGGTGATTTCACCACTTCCCTGGGCAGCCTGTTCCAATACCTGACCACCCTTTCCATGAATAATGTTTTTCCTAATAACCAATCTAAACCTCCTCTGGTACATCTCGAGGCAGTTCCCTCTCACCCTGTCTACTTGTTACTTTTGATAAGAGACCAACTTTCACCTGTCTACAGCCTCCTTTCAGGCAGTTGTAGAGAGCAATAAGGTCCCTCCTGAGTCTCCTTTTCTCCAGGCTAAACATCCCCAGCTCCTTCAGCTGCTCCTTGTAAGACTTGTGCTCTAGTTCCTTAGTTCTAGCCAAAAAGAGATTAAATAAGAGACTTGTGGTGCTGCTGACCTCTTCTTTACCTGAATCCCCTGTCATTTGTGTTTCTTTGCTACGGGATGAGTATCTTGCCTTGAATAGCAGAGGGGAAGTTCAGTCTCAGCATTCTCACATCCTTCATGCCCTCTCAGGATCTCTTCTGTCTCAGCTGGAGAGCTTCTTATGAGGAGGGGCTAGGAACGGTGCTAGTCTGACACCAGGGAATTTGCAGAAAATCTTAGATGAGCAGTAATCTATGACCCTTCCTGTTGAAGGTTGGGAGTTGGTTGGAATTTTTCCCTCATTCCTGTTGCTATGTTACAAATGGCTGGATACTTAAGGACTATTAACTTCTTTTGTAAGAGACAAAAGAGCTAGGTGGGCGTGGGGGGGAAGAGCAGAGGTGGTCATCAGAGAAGGCACTTGACCACCGGGTTCGGGAGAGGCAGCAGGGGGGAACTGCAGGCTCCTCGATACAGCGGCAGAAAGGTTTTTTGGATCTGCGCTGTTTTCCTCTCGGTGAGTGAGCTTTTCGTCTGGGAAAAAGGCGCATTCCTGGGGTACACATCTCCCC
>VZTX01004862.1:97677-152130 GCA_013400915.1 Pardalotus punctatus | reverse complement strand
GCCCGGCCCGCAGCGCGCGTGCTCCGAGCGAGGCGCGCCGACTGGACGAGGCGAGCGGGGCGGCGGGAGCTGATTGGCTGGGCGGTGCGCGCTGCGGTGGGAGCTGATTGGCTGGNCGCGGCGGCCGTTGGCTCCTTTGAACGCCGGGGCCGCGGGGCTCCTCAGCCGTCATGGCTTCCGCGCGCGCGCCGCTCCGGCGCAACCTGCACCGCGATGGCAGCGCTGGTACGTGAGGAGAGGGGAACGGGGACGGAGGGAGCGGGGCCCGAGCCTTTCCCCAGCGCCCGAGCGAGCGGAGCCCGAGCCTTTCCCCAGCGCCCGAGCGAGCGGAGCCTGGCCTCCGCGTGTGCCTGCCTGTGCGGGCAGCGCGTAGCGCCGCGCCTCAGGACTCTCTGAGCTCTCTCAGGGCTCCTTTTCTAAGGGAGAAGGTCCCGACTGCGTGTCCAGCCGCGGCATGCTAAATATAGCGGTGAACATGTACAATGCACATAGTAACTAAAGTGGAGCCAGGCTTTGCTGGCTTCTAGTTCCGTAGTGCAGCGCTGTAAGAGGAATGTGCAGGGCTTGTCACGGCCGAGGCGCTGCTACCGAGAGCGTTTTCTGATGTACGAGTCTCACAGTGAGTTTTTGGGTGTAGATTTACGCTGGATGTGTTATCAGCCTCACCTCACCGAAGCTGCAAACCCTGTCATTTACCTTCATAATTCTTTGCTGTTCTGACAATCTCATTTCTAGCACGTACCCCGCTGCACACATCCTGTAACGCCAAGCCATCAGATGGAGTGAGAAGTTTGCTGTCCTCTGAAGGCGGCCAAGGGGTTAGGAAACAGAAGAGTAAGTGAAAACTGCACGGAACACAACGATATGCTGCAATTGTTAGCGCTTATGTGCTGTTACTGCTCTGCTGTTCAGCAATTGGTTTCTGTTGCAGAGACTCACTGCCTCCTTTCTGGCTCAAAGGAGCAGCTGTAAAAACGTGTCTATTGGCATCTTCAAAAAATAGCTTCATATGGGACTTCTGCTAATTAGGGGGACCTCTGGAGGTCGAATAAACTACTTCATTAACCTTGGGTTTAGAAATGTTTTCATGCATTTTTGATATCTAAAGCATCCCTCAGTTTAAAGCTGGCATTATAGTCTGGATCGTGGTGGGTAAACTTAGCAGAAGCTGAAATATCAAAACCGGCTGTCACCTGGTAGCCTCTCTCTAAACTTTGTCAAGTGCCCAGATGACTAATACTGAGCTGGCTGATGGCAGTTAAAAATCAGCTAGTATTGGGTTGTGAAGCTGATAATCCAGTAACCATGTGGGATGTTGTCATTTGTATACAGAGTCAATTAACCTTGTTTGGTTACTTTTCCCTTCCTGTCTGCATGCACACTTTCTTGCCTGACCATTCTCTTCTGCATCCTTTTGCAGGTGAGACAAATCTGAGCAGTGAGAAGAGTGCACCCACCCCAGTAACTACAAGGCGGTTCTTGTCTCTCGGATCAACGGTACGACTCTGCTGTGGTGTCTGTAGCTCTGTTAAATCCCAGCTAAACCTCTCTGACTGCTTAAACAATAAAGCCTCTTGATACAATTGCCATTAACCTGCCCAGCTGAGCTATGGAGTACATTGTTGTGCTGATGCCTAAAGGCAGGGTTACCTGTAACAGAGGCCAAGGCAAGTTAGAAGAGTAAAAAGTGGACAAATTTATTAAAGGCCTTCGAGGTACATATGGGTAAGCCAATCATGAGGCTACACCTGAAAATGGATGCTGGGTCACAAGCTCTTCACCTTTTGTAAGTTCTGTCCTATTGGCCCTTAATTCTCCAATCACACCCTTAAGTGATGATGTTAACCACTCCAAGCTCACTCCCCCTCAGCTCACTGTTGTTTACATCTGTTGGAGCTCTAGGACAATGAATGTGTCCTTGGATTTCTATTCAGAGGCAATTGTTTTGGCTAAAGTGCTGAGAACAGGTTTTTAGCATTTTATAAGAAGCACAGAACTACAAGTTACAGATACATGAAGAGTAAAAACTAGAAATTTTTAAGCATCAATGCCTGTATTCCTTAGTAACTAAGCAGGAAAAATGAAATTGCTGCATCCTTAGGAATCATGTGATGATTACTTGGGACTACAGAGCAGCTTGTTATGTTTGGTGTTATATTTTTGGGATTTCTTTACCTCTTGCTCACCATGTAATTATGGTGTGGCTCCCTCTTTTTAAGGAGGCACAGTGGAAACCTGATGGTGAAAGCACAAGAAGGGGTTGGTACCACATGTACACATTCTCAGTGCCCCGTGCAAGGATAGGATTTCAAGATGGATCTCTTAACAAGTCAAAAAAATGATAACCCTGACTTACTAATTTAGTTTGCAGGTATTGATGATGTAGGATGAAACTCTGCAAACAAACCAGTGGTTAAGATATAAAAGTGTTTTTATGAAGCTTAGGGGCTGCTAAACTCTCCAACTTTGTTAATCTCCTTCCTGTCCCTTTGGTTATGAGCTGTCCCTTCACAGTACAATGGTAAACCCCATCCTAACCTGATGCTTTTCTGGCCTGTCTGGGAGAGACAAAGGTTTCCTCTTTATTTGTGTGTATCTTTGTAGTATTGTCTATATGAAGCACCCACTTTTATATTTAACTGTGTTCAGCTACTATTCAGCTAGAGATTTCTAACACATTTCTTTTCCAAAGCCGGCTACTGGGATTGCGAAGACTAAAAAAGATCTTATGCTTATGAAAGAGAAAAAGAAACAGAAAGCACTGGAGAAGGAGGTATGAATACATTATGTGAGTGCAATCCTGTCATGTTCCCACTTAACAAAATTAAAAATACAAACTGGTAAAATTTGCCTCTTTTGCCTCCCACGTCATACAAGTAGTTTACAAACAGCTCAGTGCAAAAGAAAGGTTATCAGGTGTTATGGGATGTGTAAAGCTAATGGAATTGCATTACTTCCTGCTGATTGCAAATAGGTATCCTCTTAGTCTTTTCAAAAAGAGAACTAAGTCCTATGTTTGCTACCCCAAAAAGGTCCTGCTTTATTTAATCATGGTTAGCTGAGATTTTTTGCCGATCATCCTACTTTTAATGCTGAAGAGGCACCCTAAACTTTATCAGTACACTTCTTTGTACTAATTGATCCCTTGTGTCTCAAATCTCACAGCCAAAAAGGAGAGTTGGCTTCTGTTGCATGTTAAAGCTAAGACGCTTGCAATTTGAACATCTACTGGCTCACGAGCATAAAATAAGTCAGATGAAATGGTGTTATTGTATGGTGTGTAATAATAGAGAACTGTGGTGATTGTGTTATCTCCTTCCCATGAATGAGAATTGAAGATAGATATTCTAAATGAAAGTTAATACAGTTTGGATTCTTATGCCTGTGGTTTACTTGAAGAGTCTAAATTAATTGTAGTAGGAAATAAAGAAAATACCTCATGTTTTAGATTCGTGCATTAGTGAGAGAACGTGGAGAGCAGGATAAAAAACTTCAGGCTCTGGAGGAAGATTTTGTTAAGATTGAAGCAAAGCTGAGTGCTGCGGTTCAGGAGAAAACCTCTCTTTCGGCAAATGTTGCATGCCTGAAAAAACAGCTTCTGGAGCTAACGAGAAGCAAGGAACTACTAAAATCAAAGGTATTGAGACAAATAAGTGCCTCTTTGATTTGCCTTTGCTGTTATTGAGCTTCTTGTGCAAGAGGAAGCTTTAGCTGCTGATCAGCATCTGTTTGGACATGGAGCATGTCTGGTTTGGGATCTTGTGCCCTTCTGTCTAAACCAAGGGTGGGAGGGGAACACTTGGAAAGGGTTGTGTGAAGAGCAATTCGTACAAAGGAGTTGTGCTTAGTGCCTTTATCTTTTTCTCTAACAAGCTGTCTGAAGATGGTGTGCAGAAGAAAATGAGCAGCCTGTGCATGGAGCTGATGAAGCTCAGAAACATGAGGGATGCTAAGGAAAAGGTATGAGCATTTGCACAGGACAGTAATTCTGAGCTGCTCAGGAATGAGAGCAGTAATCCTCAGTACAGTCTGAAGCTCTTGGTGGTTGTTGTAACAAGTGGCTGATATCTTCATAGAGGGACACTTGCAATCACATTTAGCGTAGTAGCAAGTGCTATCATTAAACCACAGTGATTAATTAAATTTCAGTTTACCACTGTATCTTACACAATGTTTTTGGTTTTTTTTACTAAATATTTTAATGTAAATATGGGTTTTGTTTGTTTTTTTTTTCAGTCTGCACTGGCAAAGCAGGAAGACATGGAAATGAAGCTACAGGAAGTGCAAAGGAATCTAGAGCATTCAAAAGGCAAAGTAGCACAGTTACAAGAAAAACTGTAAGTGCTAGGAAGGGAATTAGATGAAGTTATATGATCTGGCTGTGTTTCCATGCTTATACTTTTCAGTAATCAATATAGAGGCTGTTTCCCTACTGAGAAGGAGCAGACATTATCAGTGTTTGAAATCTGGAATAAATGTGATGGAATGAAGTTCTAACAACCGCTGTAGTTTTATAAAACAGCCATTAGAAACCTTGTTTCTCCAGTGTATCTAACCTTTTTCCAAAAGACAAACTGTATCATGTCAACCCCTTGTCTTCCAGTGTGGTGTGGGTGAGGTTTTCTTGGGTATGGGGTGGGGAGGGAAGACATAGGTTTTGTGAAAAGAATTGTTCTGGTTGGAGGAGGGCATTCCTACAGGTGGGGTATTTCTGGCCCTTTAGACTAAGTTAGGGATAAGCAAGAATAGAAAAGCATTAGAGCAGGAGCTGAAATGCTAATTCAGCAGCCAAGCTTTTGACGTGGATTTGCCCAACACCTTCAGGTTCTCCAGAGAAGTGCATTGCAGAGCCATTGTGGTGCCTTCAGAGCTGCCTTGATGTAGACACACGCTCTGAAGGAAAGCAACTGCAGAGTCCCTTGGCTTCAGCAGCTCTAGGTAGATAGAGAGTGAGTTCTACCTCAGCACTTGCTCTTCTGCCCAAATAATGTTATTTGCTGCACAGAAATAGAGAATTAACATGTAGCCTGTTGCTGAGGATAGTGACCTGGGAAGGATGACCTTCCAAGCTATGTTTGATGTCAGGTTGGCACAATTGGCACTGCAGCATTAATTTGGCTGTTAAAATACACAAAGGTAATAATGCAGGTAGTGCAGGTCCCAAAGGGAGGAGATGCTAACTTGAAACAGCAGCTGCCTTATGATAATGCATTATTATGTTTCTGGCATATTGCTTGTGGCAGAATATGGCTCAGCATCTTCAGTGCAAGTAAGATGACCGTCTGGAACAAGTATGAAAGAGGGTGTAACAAGTATGAAAGAGGGTGTAATCACCTCTTATGGCCAATACCAGTTTGTTAGCCAAACTGGGAGATGCTTCTCTGAATTTGTTTAAATATATCTGTCATAAAAACTGCCTGGTTTTAGGTCTGCTACTGAGAGAGAGAAAGTTGAAGAAAAGTCTGACACTGAAAAACTCCTGGAATACATCACAGAGCTCAGGTAACAACAAATTGTCCTTGAGAAGGGAGTTTTCCTCTTGGAAACCAACAGTCCTAAGCATTTTTCCTTTGTGTTGAAGTGTAAGCTTACAAACAAAATTTATTGCTAACTAGTGCCTGAATTTTCTTCTGCAGTAGTGTTGCAGAAACAGCTGAGAAATACAAACTAGAAATTGCCCAGATGGAGGAGACATTGAGTAAGAAAGACCAAGATATTGAGATCCTGAGGAACACCCTCAAAACTCAAGAGGAAGAATCATGTAAACTGATCAAAGAACTTAATGAGAGGTGTCAGTTGCTTCAACAAGAAAAAGGTAGTTGTTGGTTCTCGTACACTGTTCCGTATGTGGGGTCACTGACATGTCTTAAAGCATCTCATACAGGTTTGTTCTAAAATGTCAATTTAGACTGTTTGTTCCAAATGACAAGTCAAGTTTATGAGCTCCAGCTGGAAGCACCACGTCATGTTTTTAACAACAGGGAGATCACCTAATATCTGACATTTAAGTCTGAATTGGTGTTTCCATGGAGGGTAACTTGGGTAGATAGTATACAATGAAAATTGTAGGAGTGGCTTTAATCTGGAAAGTGAACACTGAGAAGTTCTTGTTCCTTTTTCTTCATGGAGAAGCAGTATAATGTCTGAATTCCGTGTTAGCAGCTTGTTCACAGCTTCATTGAGGTGTTGGCAATGTGGCAAGGATCCTTCTGCACTTACTCACCCCACCTCTCCCAGCACCAGCAACTGTGCCATCTGAGATGGGTACTCAGTTTTCTGAGCCAGCTGCCTTCGTGCTCGTTTGTGGAAGAAGCTTTGTGGAATTCATGTAGTTGTTTTCACCAGCCATACTGCTGTTCTGGTCAAGCCTAATTGCCTGGTCCAAACACTTCTGTTTAAATTATTAACTGTTTAAATTATTTTATGAATAATTAACAATGCTGTTAAACTTATTTTAAAGTCATGTACCTTGAGCTAAATTTGAGGAGTGCCCAGATGGGTTTAAGGTGTGGGGGGGTTTTTGTGTGGGGTTCTCTTTCTGTGTTTTTGTTAGTTATGCAAGGGAAAATCAAACAAACAAAAGCTGGAACAGAAGTATTATGAAGTTATGGCTATTGTAGTTATTTCAAAGTAGAGACTGGAATTTGTTATATTGACCATTTCTCTATGCAGAGGAAGAGTTGGCTAAGACCAAAGGACAGTTCCTGAGTTTGAATGCTGAAATAGAAGACCTGAAAAAAAAAATTGATTTGGTGGAACAAGAACACCAAAAACTGCTTCAGAAACATGAGGAGGTTTTTTCTCAGCTGCAGCAAGAGAAGGTAAATACAGACTGTAAATTAGTCTAAAAATAGATTGTAATCCCAAGGATGGGCACTAAAGGTTCTGATTTCAGTTATGCAGAAGATGTGCATTCCACAGATTAGGTCATCATTAATGGCAAAGTGGGTGCTGGCCTGCAGAACCTTATGTGGTCTAATAGGCCTAGGAATCCTTGCTGGTGTGAGAGGGTTTTGGTTCTTCCTGTAGATTTGAAATTTAAACACTGCAAATTTGCCTTCTACTACTCAAAGTACTGGTAATTTTAAAATGCGTGGTACTCTGGCATGCAGGAGTCATCTGCATCGATGCAGCAGAAGTTACTAGAGTTTGAATGTGAAGTAGCAAGTGAGAGACACCTTCTGCAAGAAGAGCTGAATGGTACCATGAAGGAGCTGAATAAGTTGCACGCAAAGGAGAAGAAAGCTGAAAAGTTGGTGAAGCGTTTGGAACAGGAAATCAAATCTCAAGGTCTTGAACTTGCACAGATGGAAGAAAAGTTGAAAGGGTTTGTGAACTAAACTTTCTGATTCTAAAACTTGGAAAGGAAAAATGTTAAATCAGGAGTCATAACAGAGCTTCTGAGTCCAATTCAGGTTTTAGAGACCTGGGCAGATCTGAAGTTTTTTCTTGCTGATTGTTGGTTACTGATAGTAATGAGATCTAATCACAACCAGCAGTAACTTGAGTCAGTAGCAACAGCAACCTGGGTCAGTTTTACATTGATGCAACTTAAAACAAAAAAAAAGGCTGCTTGGGATTAGCTTTAAAGGCTGGTACTGTAGTGCTCTGACCTTGCTGTGCTGG
This sequence comes from Pardalotus punctatus, assembly GCA_013400915.1. Classification (NCBI taxonomy): domain Eukaryota; kingdom Metazoa; phylum Chordata; class Aves; order Passeriformes; family Pardalotidae; genus Pardalotus; species Pardalotus punctatus. Next base: position 144,504 of record VZTX01004862.1, on the reverse strand, counting down.
GTAAGCAATGTACATGTTGCACTGGCTATCTCTGTCCTGCAGAGAGCAATGACTGGGAGAGATTTTCAAACCAGTTGTTTCTTGCATTAGAAGCTTACCAGTAGGCCTTCAGTCTATCCTATAGCTCCCTTGGAAAATAAGGGGAGGGGGAAATCAACTAGTAATACCTATTGTGAGATGTGGGAGAAGTTACTGGTTTATCACAATTAATTTATTGCTGCTGCTTCAAGCCTTCTGTAACTGATAGCAACATTTGGTGAGGTGTTCAGACATACTTCTCTCCAGTGCTCAATGCTGAATTTTTATTTCAGGAAGAACGCAGAGTTGGAGCAAATCAAGGAAATGCACGGCAGTGCTGTATTGCAAATCCAAGAAGAGCACAGCAATGCACTGCAGAAACTTGGAAAGACTGTTGCTGACTTTGAAAGGTATTTAAGTTTGATTAATGTATGGGACACGGATTATCTCTAAGATGACAATAAAACGTACTGTTCATTTATGTGCCTTTGTACTTCACACTGTGAGTTAGAGCAGGGGTTTTGTGATGGTATTTAGTGGCATTCAGAATTCATTGAGTGCTAGGCAAGTATAATGACACAGTATCAGTATGTAATTCAGAAAATTGGATGTTTCTTCTTCCAGAATGTAACCAGTTGGAGGAGTTATGTGCTCTTGAATCCCGATGAGATTTGTAACTGATGATGATGTTCTTTGCACTGAAATTTCTTGCAAAAAAGACTTGTATAGGCTCAAAATATGAGCTGAATTGAGATTAGTTTCCTACAGTTATTGCAAATCTTTTACCTCAAAATATTCAGGTTGTGCAAGTATGTAAAAGTGATACTGTTATTGCTAGGTATGCACGGCACCCATGAAGGATCCAGTGGGATATTTACTAATGCCAACTACAGACAGCAGGTGCTTTGCTGTTTAAAATAAGCTTCAGATAGAGCAGGTCTTTTGTGTTTTAAAATACCTACAAAAATATGGAAATATCTGTACCAGGGAATTGATCAGTGTTACTGCTTATGGCTTTATGGAACTGTGTTGTGGGGTTTTTTTACCTTTGGATCATCAGTGCCAGTACACTGCCATATTTTGAGATTATAAAGTCTTTGAGGCTTGCTAGCATGAGTTTGTATTGCTCTTGTAAGGTGTGAACATGTCAATCTGTATTTTGCCTGGAGTAACAAGATTTTTTTTTTTATTTGTACTGTAATACCAGCTACAAGAAAACATCAGCTGAAGAAATTTGTCATCTTAAATTGGAGAATACCTCTCTGCAAGAAGAAGTTGCCAACCTAAAAAGAGCAGGCCAAGAGAATCTGCAGTTGCTTCAAGAAGCAGAACACACTAAAAACAAAGCAAATGAAGAATGTGCAAGGTACTACACAGACAAACTCTTCTTTTAGCAAAGGAATACACACTAAGGCTTCCTTTCTAGAACTTCATGTGATGCTCTACAGGATAAGATCAATATTTGGTGTAAGCTGAAGTTTCTTGCTCTTCCCAGTGCAGAAGGTTGAAAATACTGACAGGCAAAATGTAATAATGTTTATATGCATTAGGAAACTGGTCTGTTCAATCAGCTATTTTGACCTTTGCCTATATGTGGAACATAGAGGAAAAGGAAAATACTTGCATGAAATATGTTGAGATGTTGTCTGTTTCAGAAATTCCAGTTACAGTGACTGCTCTGCCAGTAAGATCCCCAGGGGAGAAAAACAATACTTAATGCAGAGCTCACTCTTTGCCACTCCACTCTGAATGATGTCACCTCAAATTCTGCTCATAAGCAGATGCCAATTAACCATCCATGAATTGCCACACTGTGGTGGTGTGAACTGAGGTCCTCTCTCTGCCTGTTATGAGCTGAGAAATAACACTCAAGAAGTTGTGCTAGGCCGGTGGCTGAGGCTGTGCTTCTCTGAGTGTCTAACAGTAGTTTAGTGATCTGTGTTCTCTATGATTCTGTGCTGGTTAAGGTGTTCACCTGCCTGTTGTGGTCTCCAGCTTCCATTAGAGCTGGTAAAAGGACAACTGAAGAGTTATTTCCTCTTTAATTTCCTGGTTGAGGTGGCAGGGTAGGGATGGAACAAACAGCTGGGGCTGAAGAGAGGTCAGTGCTTTTAGGTGTAGGGTTTTTGGAATCTTGCATACATCCACACTGAACAGTCTTGATTAGTTCCTGCTTGAGGAAATGTCTGCATGTAAAGCCTAACTACTCAACTATCCCTGCTAAAAGCTGCTGGCATTGAATTTATTGCCATAAATTAGAAACATGATCTTTGCTTGCATCCTTATAGGAAAAGATAAACAACATTTTTATCTTAAACTTAATTGCTTTCTCTAGTGTTGTTCTTTGTGACATTGTTGATGCATACCTTTGTTTCAGTTCTACTAACAGCTTTTCAGTCATGGTTACTTGTGGGTTTTAGATTTAGAGTAGTGGAAAAAAAATATTAAAGGCTCATTAAGGAATTATGGTATTTTTCTTAGGATACTTTTAGAAGTCCAGACCAAACTTGCACTAAAAGAAGAAGAGACAGAGAGAACCAAAGAGTCTTGCCTTGCACAAATGACTAAACTTCAGGAACAACTTGAAGAGCAAACTGAAGATCTGAAAAGGGAACTCGAAGCAGAAAGATCAAGGTGACTTTCTTAAACTAAAACTGCATATTATGGCATGTCCAAGTTGTATTGGGAACAAGTGCTGAGAGCTAACAAGGAACATAATGAAACTCCACGTCTTCCTTTTTAGGAAAACTGTAAGTGAAGATGTGACCTCTAGCTTAAAGACAGAGATCAAGACCTGGCGTAAACTGTACGAAGATTTACATAACAAAGTTAAGCCTTTTCAGGTGAGTTGTGAAGTAGGTGTTTGTCAGTGTCTGTTGACATAAGACCTTTGCAGTTGGCTCCTGTTCTACTCTTGAGAAGTAAATCTGCTGCTTCCCATTCTAAGGCATTTATTCTGCAGTGGTTTCCTAAATTACTATCCACTGAACCAGCTATTCCCCTTCCAAACTAATGTTCCTTGGCAGATTTCAGTTCCATAAAAAGCTGTACTTACTTGAAAGATTTCTAAGAGATTCAAATGTATTTCAGCAACAGCTAGATGCTTTTGAAGCAGAGAAGAATGCGCTCCTGGAGGAGCATGGGGCAGCCCAAGAAGAACTGAATAAACTGAGTGATGCATATGCTAAACTACTTGGCCACCAGAACATGAAGCAAAAAATCAAGCATGTTATGAAGTTAAAGGAAGACAACACCCACCTGAAGCAGGTTTGTGAAATGAAAAATGAGAAATCTGCAAGTTACTAATTTGCTTGATGCTTTTGTTTGTTGCTCTAAATATTTATAGACTAATCCTACAAGCTACTTATTTCTGTGGTTCTTAAATTCCCTGCATGAAGCAGATTACAATAAACCACCAGCTTCCAGAAATGCCAAGAGACTCTTTTGTTTTTGACTGAATTTGGAACATGGAGAGGGATCAACAGTACAAATAACTACCTCTACTCTTAGCTACTCTACTCTAAGCTTTTCTTGTTTCTTTGGGGGATCCTAGCCTTAAAATATCTGCTGAAAGTTTGACTGCCACACTTAGTGGTGTTACACAGCACTCTACAGTGCTGCTGGCTTTTCTACACCTGTATGTTTGGGCTGGGTTTTAATGCCACCAATAATGATGTTTAGCATTGGGCAAAATGTCTCCCTCAGTAAATGATGAAGCAGGCTCTTCTCCTGTTCTTCATTTAACTTCCAAGTATTTTTTTCTCTAGGATGTCTCAAAACTGCGTGCATTGCTAGCCAAGGAAAAGCAAACCAGCAGACATCTTCAGGAGCAGCTGTGTGCAGTACAGGGCATGAAGCGTTTTGATCCTTCCAAAGCTTTCCAGCATGACAGCAAGGAAAATATTCCTCCGAAAACACCTCTGAAAGAAGGTAAGTTGCAATATTGATGTAGCCTTTGTACCTCTTCAGCTAAACCAAAGAAGGTATGAGAGTCTTGTACACTCTGCTGCATCTGGGGAAGCAGAAGGGCATCCCTTGTTTCACAGCAGATGTTGGAGCTGCATCAATGGGGCACTCCCAGAGTTCACTTTGCTGCTGTGCTTTCCAGCCCAGATCCTGACAACCTGCCAGGAACAGGTGCTGTGCCAGGTCAGACAGCACAGCCACTTCTGTCCCCCAACTCACACATTGCAGCTGATGAGGTGACAGAAGTGTCTCTTGTATTGGTTGTGGGGTACAAGTGGCTCAGCCAGATTTTTGCACCTTGATTCTTTGGCTGCTACCTGGCAGGACCTTACACCACTGCAGGTGTCAAGGTAAGAGTCAAAAGGGTTGCAGATAAATGTGGAGTGGAGGGAAAGATGGAGAGGGGATAGGGAAGCAGGGTAGGTGAGAGAGTTTCATTAGTGTCTGTTCCAGGGTCTGAAATCCTGCCTGGCCTGCTGGATTCAGTGTAGGGCCTTCTGTCCCCCAGGAGACAAGAAATTAATTCATGTGGTGGGAGCAATAGTGAAAAATGCATACTAAGTAACATTTTTCTGTTGCAGGTAATAAAAACAAAATTTGAACTCTTCTTGGTGTTGAGAAAATAAAGCGCCCATAAATTCGTGTGCCACAGGAAGACTTCACTGCTTCTTCAAGGTGAACTTGGATGCTGTATATAATGCAAATCAGTAGGAGCCCCAGAGAAATTATCCAAAATTATATATTTTTAGCAAACCTGTGTTTTACTGAGAAGCAACAGGTGACTGCATGTTCCTGACTCCTGGTAAGATAACTACAAGCATGAATTCGGAGAAGTGTTCACTGTTGCACTTTTTGGCTATGCTGAAGCTGCTTAGTTTGGTTTTCAACAGAGCATCTTCAGGTTGGAAACTGTGAATAAGCACTGGAGAATAAAATTACAGATTAAATCAGTTTCATGCAAATTTTTATATTTTTTTTTTAATATATATATATTTGAGTTTGTCTCATACAGTTCTATGTAAAATTAATTTTGCTGTTTATAGCTGCTTTGGTAACAATGGCAGCAGTACTGCCAAGAGACCCTTTTACTTGTGGTCTACATAATATAGAATCTGTGTTGCAAATGGGACTGTACATTTTATTGATATTCTATGGGATCTGTATTCAGTATATGCTAATTTAAACCCTGGGGCTAGGTATTGCAGCTGCTGATCTTCAGAAGACCATTTTCAGGTCAAAGTCAAATTGACTGCATGTATCTAAATGTTTGTGTACTGTGGCTAAGATTAGGTTCTTAAGAGCAATGCTGTGCTCACTGGACTCTTAAACTGCCATAAAATCTCTGTAGCCAGCTGTTGTCAGTGATCAGTGCTACAGTGACAGGGAATGCCAACAGAAATTGCCTCACTTGGGTGGGAGGACACCCACTGTACTCACATGCATTGTACAGACTGGAAAGAATCTGTTTAACTGCATTTAAAATTATTTTAGCACAATAAAAACTTCAAATTAAAGAACTTGTTCATTTCCTTTGTGATCCAGGATAAAACCCAAAATTAGATTACAGTGTGATTCATCTAATGTTCTTTTTTCTACTCTTGTCTTCATAACAGAGCCCAATGTCAGTCTTGCCTCAGAAATGACATATGCTCTAGTCTTGAGGAAATTATTTTATGTGCAGTTATTATGTACAATACATGCAACCTGCAATTCTCTGATTTGTCTTAACACAGAAGTAAATGCTGACTTGAAGTCCAAGGTGGAACTGTCTGCTCTTGTTATTGTATGTCTGTGCAGCTACCCTGCACAGAAGTGCTGCAGAGAGGCAGTACCCAAAGCTTAGCTGGTAAAAGTATTGCCATTTATGCTGACATTGTGAGCTTACAGACACCTGATCATTCCTAGGAAATGATACACAAAGAATGCACATGAAATCCAAGGAAAGAAGTTGTTAGATGTTGTCTGTTAATGTCAGCTTTGTGTATTTGCTGAATTACTTGATCCTCTGAAGATTGAGGATTAGCTTCAGGTGTTTTAATTAAGAGAGTGCTTGGTATTCAATTTAGCAGCTTGAAGTGTTGAAAGACCTTTTAAAAACAAGGTTGTTGCAACTGTTCGATTCTGGAGTTCTCTCCATGTGGAGAAAAAGCAGCAAGTTGGTTTTTCCTTTTTCAGAAAAAAAAATGGAGAAGAAAGTTGTAGAGGAAATGTGCATTTATCTGAATGTTAATGGAAGGTTCCACCAAACTAGTGTATATACATATAGAGACACTGAGTTAAGGTACTTTTTTTTTCTTTTTAATTAACCTCATTTTTGGTGTTTGACATGCCCTGTGTCCAATTAGCAAGAGTTTGACAGAGGCTAGAAATATGCCAAGAGAAGCCAAAAATGGCAGGTGTTCCAGGACTGGGCTTTGAGGGCTGTTCCATCCTTGTTTGATACAGCTGCCATGAGCATGCTTGTGATGACAGAAGGAAAGGGGAACTACAGCAAGTCATTCTGCTAGCCTTATAGCAAGGGTGATCCTTGAGCTCTAAAATATTGATAAATCATATAGAACAGACTGGGGAGAGAAGCCAAGGGTGAAATTCAGGGGGAAATTGAGTGCTTTGTGTCAACTTCAGTCTAGGAGCCTTTCACTTTCATGCACATACGAAATGAAGTATTAAAAACTGAAACATTGACATTTTTAGCTCAACTGACTTAAGTATTCACTGCAGGAATCCATTACTTTCATGTCGTGGAAGATTTTTTTTTTTTTTTTAATTGAAAAATCCCTGGTTTAACACAAAGTTATTTCTCTGATCATTCAACTTGCTGTATTGTAGCAAGAGCTGGGCTGTGCTTAGCTGAAGTGTAAAATGAAGAGCTCTTCGAATTCTCAACCTGCCTGACCTAATTAGAGCCCTCCTCCTGTTTGCTATAAAAGACAAACTGTATAAGACTCAGTGCCAGTGCTTTCAGTGAATTTTATACACACAATGGCTGTGCTTGCTCATGCTGGCTGTTAAGAAGTAAAAATTTAAGCTCACACTGAGCTGCTTAAATGGTACCACTGGGACCAGACCGAAAGCTTACCAGGTTTCAGAGCCACACGTGATGTAGGGCTTGGATTTGTGTTTTGGTCTCAAAGGTCGACAGAGCCAGTGCTGCTCTCAGTCCCTGTGCTCCCTGCAGGCACAGCAGACAGAGGGACAAGTGCACAGCTGAACTGCAATGACTTCCTAGGCTGGTAATTCCTCCTGTAGTTGGGTGATGCCTGAGATGCTGCTGGAAATGGAGCAGGTAAGGCTGTGGATATTTGCATTAACAGCTTGCTACCACACTTTGGTTACAAAATCTAGGGAAAAGAAAATGGGGGGAGGAGAGAGAGACTTAATTATGCTCTAATCTCTGTGAATTAGTCTGAAATGTCAATTTAATGTGTGTTCTATTTAGTTACCCAGGGATGCATTGTGCTTAAGTGACTGTGATATAGACAACAATACAATTTTTTTTCAGCTGCTTCATATTTCACAAAGTGAATGTAACAGTAATAAAGAAACTGAAAGTATAGATAGAACACTGTGGAACTCAAGTATTTCAGGAAAGAATAGATTATACTATATAATGAAGATACAAAAACTACATATAATTTAACTTATTCTGGTGACAAAGATGGATTATGATATTTTACAGGCTGATTGAAGATTGTAGCTTGAGACTTCAGTGTTCATGCTTTTGCTGTTTCCTCTTGCCTAGAAGATAAAAATTTTATTTCCCCATCATAGCTTCAGTTAAGATGCACAGGGCGATCTTCCAGTCTCTGTTGGGAGGTGATGCTGTGACATCAGGTGTGCTGAGAGTTCTTACCTCCATGCTGCTGAACAGTTTGGTATTTATCAAGTTAAAAATTAGAATTCTATTTCAAAAATATCAGTAAAGTTAGTAGAAGGAAATTAAATGTGAATATCTTCTTATGGGGGGGAAAAAAGGGCATCTGCATTCCATAAATGCAGAAACTGGCTGAAGTGGTTTAATTTTTCTTTTTAAATATAAATAATCTTTCTCCTTTAAATGTTAGTTGTTTGTCATAAATAAAGGCCATTTATGATATTCTTTGAATTTTTAGTAGACCTTTCCGGTTTTCTTCCTCAAGTACTACCACTTCAATACTGTTTTAATCAACTCAAGTTGAAATAATTCATCGGGTAGATACAAATGTGAACATAGCTAAAGTGAGTTTGGGCCAGTAGTTCCTGTGCACCTACTTAACTTTAGTCTTCCTGCTAAAAAAACGCTAGGCATGGTCTCTGCCTTTGTGGGTCAGAAATGGTACAGTAACACTTTGTATACAGTATCCTGTTACCTTTAAAACTTCTATTAAAAAAGAAACCAAATCTGTCACCATGTAAGCATGTAATGATAAATATAGGATGAGTACAGTAAGCAGTGATTGCTTTCTCAAAAAAAAACCCCTTCTCTGTGGGACTTACCAGTTGCTTTTAGATCCAAGTCTGGATCAAGGCGAAGTGGCAGTGCTTATTATTTTCCACGATTCTAAAAAGATAAATGAAGTAATTTCTTATGCATAGGTGACAGCAGCGGTCTGTGCAGGGTCATAAGATACTTTGGTTTAATTACAAAGTTCTGTTTTCCTTTGTACAAAACAAAGATCCCAACAGAAAGACCAGTTTTCATAGGTGAACCTTGGTCAAATGTTAGAATACAGCCCCACCTGTGCTTACTGCGGTAACTTTGGTTACTGCTGGAAGCACCATGAACAGAACAGGACCCAGCCCTGCAGGTAAGGCAGCCTCGCTGCGGTACTGCATCCCCCTAACCGGAGCATCCCTCTGCTTCCCTTCTCCCTGACGCTGTAAAGGTTAGTAAGGGGCAGCACGTCTCGTTTTCTAACCCCTCCTTGCTGCTGCCGCCTCTCTGTCCGCTCTGATGAGCGGGGCTGGCCCGCCTCCAGTCCCCGGCACCTCTCGCTGTCCCCTCCCGGCACGTGCCGGCCCCGGCGGGCCGCGCCCGCCCCTTTAAACTCCCTGCTGGCCCCGCCCCCTCGGCTCCGCCCCAGCCAATCAGCGCTCGGCGGCGGGAGGCGCGTGCGTCGGGCGCGNCCGGGCCCGGGGGGCCGCGGCCGCTGGGGCTGCGCCCTGAGGGAGCGGGGCTGTCCGTGAGCCGCAGCTGGGAGCGCCCGCGGCCTGCGGGAGTTGGCTGGGTTTGTATCCGCTCGGCCTGGCCGGAACGGCCACGGGGCCGCTGTGCTCCGCCGCGCTCGGGGGTCGCGGCGCCGGTGTGGGCGGGCCCGGGGCACGGGGAAGGGCTCTGCGGTGGAGAACCGTGCAGGGGTTCCACAGAGGATTCCTCTGGGGGCTCGTCCCTGCCTGCTGTCCCGGCCGCTGTCGGCGGTGCCCCACAGGTGTACGTGAGCTGCCGCAGCAATGAGGCTTGGGCGTGTAGGGAAAGGCAGAACAACTTCTGGCAACGCGAATGCGTGTTCACCTGTCATTCCAAGCTTTTGGAAAGCCCCAGGGTTTGCCTTTAGCTTTCTGTGGCTGCAGGAGATGTCAGAGCGGAGAGAGCTCAGTCTCGTGTTCCCTTCTCTGTGGTGACTTGAATCTCATTGTATTAAGTTGCAAATCTGTTAGACCAGGAGCTTCCGGGTTTTAATAGCCATTCCTTAAAATTGGTGGTTTGAGTTCACCCTGATTTTCTAAATAAAAATATAAAGCTTGAAAAGCTTTCTAGAAAGCTTAGAAAGTACTTGTTTCTGGTGCATGCATCACGTTTTGCTCTTTTTATAAATTATGCTCTTACTGTATTTTGGTCCTGTCTACAACGTGATCTTGTGCCTCATAAATGCTATTTTTTAACTTGCTAATGCTATGATTTGTTTATTTTTATGTGAATGAGACTTCTAAACACAATCTTTTTTTGTTTGTTTTTCTTAGTTAATATGGACATCAGATAACATTAAATTGGATGGTTCATTATAAAGCTCAGAATTACATATTTCAGTAATATTAGTAGATCTTAGAAGTGCTGCTGCTGCTGGGTGATGTCCTGTGAAGGAGCAAGGCAGCATACAGTGAAAAAAGAATTCATCGGTGCCGGTTTTGTATCAGCAGAATATTAAAACTTCTGGCAAGACGAGGTTCAGGCTGGTAGTTAGTTGGTGTTGGATTTATGGGAAACATTGATCATTTGTCTTGCTCTTTCAGAAATAAGTGACTAGAATCAATTAGTCTTGCAGACAACATCAATAGGATGGAAGCTGTGCTTCTTGAAAGCTGTGCTTGTGTCCAGTTCAAGCTGTGCTGCTGATGTAACATCCTCTTTATGATTATAGAATAAACAAACGTAAATGAATGAGGCTTAAAAAGGTCAGATTTTGTAAATGACACTTGGTTTTGTATCGGTCATTTTCTACTTATTACAGATATTCAGTGACATTTCTAGAGAACCTTTTTGGCTCTGTTCTGCAGCAAGTGTTGGATATTTATTGGTGAGCACCTCTGGCTGTAGAAGCCCTGATCATCTGTCCTGTGACACTGTGCAGATGTTGACCAGAGAAGTACAGAAGAAAATAGTAGTGGCATATTCTTGCTTATGGTGTTCAGAGAAGCCTGGGTAACCTTAAAAATTGTCAATCAACTTGTGTTCTGAGGTAAAATTTAAGGATAAAAGTAACTTTTGGAAACATCACTTGCTGCACTCTGTCATTTTCAGGCAACTGTCCAGATGTGAATCATTAATTTTCATCCAGTACTAATGGGAATAAGTCAGCCGTCATCTAGAGATTTAGAGTTGAGAAAAATGCATGTGCTGTACTGGGAACTTGAAGCAGTTGTTTTGGGATAGGCTGTTTTTATCATGCCCCTCTGAATATACCTCTGTGGAACAAAAGCTTTGTAACTTCAACAGTGAAGGACAGTAATTTGAAAGTGATTGCTGTGGCTTCCTGTGCTGCAATCAACAAGCAGCAGTCTGGTACAATGCTTAGAAATTACTGGGCTATTGAGATTGCATAGCAGAAAGCATTCTATGATATACAGAATTATAGTAATTTGTCACAAATTGTCCTTGTGTGTAAAGCGGTGAGGAAATCCAAGATTTGTGGGTTCTGCACACCCAAAGTTTTTTCTGCGCAGGCATGCTAAGGATATGCTTTCATTTTTTGTTTTTAACTGGCAGTTTTTGGTTCTGTTTGTGGTAGATACAGAAGGAAAGCATTACTGGAAAATCAAGTTTGCACAGACAGACATGGTTCTTGTGTTTGCTCTCTTCAAAACTTGATGTTCTGGGGAGAGGTGGGATGAAGTTTGTGTGTGCTGATGTTCACAGCTGTCCCAGGTACCAAAATATGCAGGACCTTAAGTAGAGCTTTAGTCAGTTGTAGAGATTGAGAAGTGAAATTGTCAAATCGCCTCCAGATGCATTTTGTAAAACTGACAAGAGGTCTGTATCTTGGTTTTATTTATTACTAGACTATTGTATTGAATAACAATGAATTACTCTTCTTTTTAGTAGTAAAATTCAAGTCTTTAATTACTACAGTGAGTTATGGTTGTATTTGTGCAGCTTTGAACACAGTCTATCCAGAATTATTTGTTGTATGATTTGGACCCTAAATGTTACTCCTTTTAGGTCCATTTTCTAAAGAAATTATTTCCTTTCTTCCAGATTGCACAAAGTTATCAGCTTTTGATGAACTTACAACAGTCTTCACTAGTGGTTTGGATTGTTGTAGAAGTAAATGAGTTTCTCGCTCAAGTTTTGTTTTCATTATCTTTGAATATGTGTTTAAATAGTTGACTGGCTGCAGTATTGGTGCTCCCAGATGTTGGTGTTCCATGAGGCACTCCAAAAGACTCAGGAAAAGCTTATTTAATACAGTAGCCTCTGACTGTAGCGTTGCATACTTTTAAAGAAAAAACAGTAAAACATTACAGTAGAAACAAAACCTTTTCTGTTCTCATTTCCCTAGGAAGATGTTGACATTCCCAGTAGGCGAGTTTTGATCACTGGTGCTACGGGACTTCTTGGCAGAGCTGTGTTTAAAGAATTCAATGAAAATAATTGGAATGCAGTTGGCTGCGGATACAGGAGAGCTCAGCCCAGATTTGAACAGATTAATCTTCTGGACTCTATTGCAGTTCATGACATTATCCATGATTTTCAGGTAAGTTTTGGGAGTGTGAAGTGGATGGGAGGGGTACTTTTGACACTGTGTTAGTCAGCTGGTAGTGCTGCTGAGTTCTGGGGCAGGAGTGGGACTGCTGCTCTGGCGGAGCTCTCTGACAAAGGTGTGGCAGTGTGTTCTGCCGCACCCGGAGCAGAGCTTTGCTCTGTAGGTACAGACAGCTCTGGCCTTTGCTCTGCTCACCACAGGCAGGCTGCAATTACAGCTGTGTGTGCCAGCATGCTGGAAAGGGAAGAAAAAGACACAGGTGAGTTATTGACACAGTCATGTGTTGATACACAGTTCTGGGGAAGTGGAGGAATACTTGAATACAACAGCAGTAACTCTCTGTAGTGTGCAGTGTTCACTGTTTTTTCAGTCTAAGTGCCAAGAGGAATATATAAGCCCTGTAATACGTTATACAGGGCGGCATTCTATAAAATAGTCTTAAATTTCATCCTAATAGTTGTGTATGTCAAATAAGCCTCATGTAAATAGCTTATCTAAAAACTTTTAGTACCCTTGTGTGTGTGAGAGATGTATCTTATATGAATGTATTTTCCATTAATATATTTTACTACACAGAGGTAAAAAGAAAAAAAATCCCCACAACTTCAAACTTGCTGTAAAATTGAAGCTACTGAAGAACACAATTGCAGAATTAATGATAAATGTTTTTGGTATCTTGAAACAGCATGGTTGTATTGTAAAAAGATACTAAGGAAAAGGTGTTCCTCAGAATACCATAACTCAAAATAACACTGCTATTTTTATTACTTAGTTTTGCTGGAGGGGTGTCATTGCTAGAGTTTGGGTGCAGTCGCAATCTCTTGACATGTTGGTTGTTTAAAATTAGTCTTTAATTTCCAGCCTCATGTTATAGTGCACTGTGCAGCTGAGAGAAGGCCAGATGTTGTAGAAAGCCAGCCAGATGCTGCTTCCCAGCTCAATGTAGCTGCTTCAGCGAACTTAGCAAAAGAGGCAGGTAAGGAGAACCATCTCACAGATTTGGTGTCTTGTTAAAATCCTGCGTTTATTTATTCAAGGACATCACTACAAATAGTACAAGTGTGAATGTCAATTCTGCCATCAGTACGCTCTCGATCCATTTTCCATAAGAGGAGCATGCACAACTCTGTGAAGGATCAGGGAACAGACAAAGCACCAGGAATTAATGTGGGTGGAAGATGAGATCCTTGGGAGATTGGTTTAAGGGTCTATTGGGATTTCAAAGAAGGCATGAATTAATATAAACTATGTATAAACCTTTTCTTCCTAGCTGGAATTGGAGCGTTTCTGATCTACATTAGTACAGACTACGTATTTGATGGAACGAGCCCTCCATATAAAGAGACTGATGTACCAAATCCCCTGAATTTATATGGGAAAACCAAACTGGAGGGTGAAAAGGCAGTTCTGGAAAACAACGAAGGTAAGAAGACACTCAGCCGTTTTTAATACAAGCTTTCTATTTTTACTCAGTTACATATTAGCTTAATAGACTCTCAAGTCAATGGTGAAGTTGCAAAACCATGGAAACGAGTTTCAGAGAAGAATGTGATTAGGAGTTGGTTTCCTTGCTCATGAGCAATTCCTCTTGCTTATAGCTTGAGTAAAGCTTTTATTTCTTACCTGTTCCAATCTTCATTTGTGTTATTCATCTCTCCTGATGGACATTCATAAACCTTTGTCTATTGTGAGTCTGCTGTTAGTAAGGAAAGATAAAATACTTCATTCAGTATGTAACTGCAGGTATTTAGGGGGATGCATTGCAAGTAGTCTCAATGTATGCTTATTTAAAGGGAAAACCAGACTTGTGATTCAGTAATAATACAGATCAAATTGGCATAGAGTTTTGTTACTCTTTGGGTTTTGCTCTATTATGTGTGCCAGCAGGCCACCTACTTGGATTTTATTCACCTACACTCATCAGATTCCTGCTTGTAACACTTTCTGAAGGGTTAATAACATATTGTTTTGTTTTGAACAACAGGATTTTTAAATTTACTGTTTAAGTATTTTCTTAATGAAAATTTGGCATTAAAAATATACAAACATCATTTAAAAAATTCTACTTAAGGGAAAAGAGCATGTTCTCTTTAATCTAAGACTTATTTCTTGTATAAAAGAGATTTGCTTGTTTCTAGTTAGTGTGCTGTCAGTGTCCAGTCACAGATTATAGGGAAAGAAACACTTGTATTTTATAAAAAAATCTCAAGAAAATAATCTCAGTACACATGCAGAAGAAGCTTCTGATGTGTCAGTACGATACTCGCACTGTGGTTCTGTGCTGCCCAACCAGAGAACTGAGCTACTGATAAATAGGTGTGATGGTGTTCCAGTAAGTAAATATATGCTATGTATGATGGATTTGGCATTACTAGTAAGAAAGAAACTTTGTAAAAAATACTTTGATAGGAAAAGTCTTACTTCAAGTAAAAATAAATTTAAATGACACCTTATTCACTCCACCTCTAGATTAAATACCATCTCTGAATTTGACCGTGATGCTGTTTGCTCCCTCTTCTAGATTGGTAATGAAGATCAGACTTAACCATATCCAAGTAGGTGTGGGTATCTTGTGAGACCCTTCCCCCCACTCAACACTGCAGTTTGGTTTTGTAACCTTTTGGAGCAGGATCTGTCAGGCAGCAGTGGGTTGCAGCAGTGGTATTATTAGCGGGAAGAGTTTTGAGGTGGTGCTGAGGAAAGTGCTTGAAAATATGAGTTCTCTTGATTCATACAAATATAAGTATTTTCCATGTATATTGGTGTTCCGACCACTAATTTGCTGATACAGTGTAGGTAGAATTCAGTTGGTCAAATCCGTGGTTGTGGGAAGAACTGCCCTGTCCCTTTCTGCTGTACAGTGCAGAAATATCCAGTAATAATTTGGTGGGCTTAACATATTTTAAAAGATCCTCTACTTTGGTCAGGAGGGGATACATGCTTATAAATATGTATATAGTCTATGCTTATGAAACTACAAAGTGTCAGGAGGTGCTCAGAGCTGTTGGTCATGAGGCTGATCCTTTCCACATCCCAGAGAGCTGAGAACAGAAGGAAGGCAGTTGACTTCCCAAAGAATGAATACTTCTAAAGCAATTAAAAAAGAGAGATTTCAACCAGTATTTGAAGAGAGGAAGAACATATGTGCTGAGTGACCAAATAACTGCTTCTAGAGCAGCAGGAAATCAGTGTCATGTTGAGTTTTCTATTTGTTTTTCTTGTCTAAGTACTTATTCTGGTTTACTTTTCTGTGAGAATAATTTCTGTTGTTAGCTTTTTCTGTTTGTCTCTCCAATAGCTGTAGCATTTTTCTCCAAATCTCTTAAGAATTGCAGTGTTTTGATGACTTCAGCTTCTAATACCAGGTCTGATGTATTTGTTTTCTCTTTCAGCAAAACTATCTATTACTATTAATGAATTTGTCACAGCCTTCTTGGATTTCTCCTCAGAGGCTTTTTGAGTCTTCAGGACAGAGATAGATTAGTATGATGTATTCCATCATGAAATATTCTTCTCTTTGCTCTTTGTTAATTTAATTTCTCAAATCACTGTCCTGGAATCTAGCATTGTTTGCTGCTGTGTTCTGTGAACCTGTTCCTTACTTGTCAAGCTTCTTACTCATTTCAAAGTTCACGTCCTATTTTCTGGTAAATAATATCCTCCTTTACACAGGAGGCTTCTGCATGATGGGTGAAAAATCTTTGTAATTGATGCCTGAAGATGAAGACTTGTGATTGGTGGGAAATTTTTCTCCTTGGTCCTACCCAGTGAGGATGAGGAGTGCTGGAGTAACTGCATAGAGCAGTTGGGTTTTTTAATTTTTTTAATTTTTGTTCTAACCTAAACAGGCATTTTAATGCTGTTAATGAAAGCTTGGTAACTTTCTGGAAATCAATGGTATAAATGAAAATAATATTGTATAATCTTAGTGTTTATAAACTGGTTTTGATATAAATTAATTATTTTTTTTAAGGCAAACATACTACTTTTTTTTGTCATTTGTAGATGCTTAATATGATTGACATATTTCTTAACACTTCCAAACCATTTCTCAGATTATCCTGCAGCATTTGTACCCATCCATGATGTACAATATTCTTTCTTCTAGAAACTGCAGTACTTAGGATTCCTGTCTTATATGGAGAGGTGGAAAGACTGGAGGAAAGTGCTGTGACAGTTATGTTTGATAAAGTGCAGTTCAGTAATAAATCTGCCAACATGGACCACTGGCAACAGAGATTTCCTACCAACGTCAAGGATGTAGCAGCTGTTTGCAGACAACTAGCAGAGAAGAGAATGCTGGTAAGAATGGCAAGAGATGAGCTTCTGCAAGCTGGAAACAGTGGGAGTTTTCAGCTTTGCTTCTGAACAACTGAGAACTGCACGTCACCTGGATTCTTCTTTGCATTTCTGGAATGCGGGGAGGGAGGAAAGAACTGCCTGTAATGCTATAGAATCTTTACATGACTGTGGGGGTATTGTGGTCTTCAAAACAAAAGTGATTGAAAGGATGGGACAGAACCTTCTGAAAAATGTCTTGTGTCTTGTAGTATAGAGGAGAGAATTAGAAATGCCTAATTTATTCTGATATGCCTTTTAGAAATTGCTAGCTTGAACTAAAAAAACCATGGTGGTTGCATGTAGTTCTCACAGATGCCCTTGTTTATTGTATTAAGAACACTGAAGTGGTAAAACAAAGCCCCTGGATTGAATTACTTCATTGTGTTTATTAACACCTTCAGATTACCATCTCTGCAAGATAACAGAACCAGGCAGCAAACAGCCACCTTTATTTTTTCACACAGTAACTCTGAAAACATGGGCCATGCACATGTGGTGGACAGGGTGCAGTCAGTTTGATCGGACCTGCACAGGGTTTGCAGTTTAACATTCAGAATGTGTGCGGTGCCTTTTGCCTCTGTTTTTGGGTGAGTGAATAACAGAACAGCTGAGTTCCTCCTCCCCAGCTCTTTGACCTTGCTTGCTTGGTGAGTGAACAGGAGTTCACTCTACAGAACACAAGCTGTTCGTGAAAAGCCAGGTCAGACAGAAGTAACACCGGTTTCTAGCGTAAGTCCCTAGTCAGGTTTTCTCTGCAAAGGTACAGGTGTTTCTAGAGCACCACTGAGGTGCTGTAAGGTGCCTTTTGGGATAGGATCTTGCTGGCTGATTCTGCACAGTTCTTGCTCAGGAATTAGTCTGAGGGCCAGCTGGCTGCTTCCTTTCATCTGTGTTCCTCTTTCTTCCCTAGGACCCGTCAATAAAAGGAACATTTCACTGGTCTGGCAATGAACAGATGACTAAGTATGAGATGGCATGTGCAATTGCAGATGCTTTCAACCTTCCCAGCAGCCACTTGAGACCAGTAAGTGATGTGTTGTTGGATCTGTGGGCAGATGGGTGTGCCTGACCACTGCCAGGAGCAGGTCTCACACTGGCTGTACAAGTGAGCTTCCTCTTCAGGACAGGCTGTGCATGTCCAACACAGCAGCTCTGTTGCTGAGGGGAACAAGCTCAGGAAAACAACAGCTGCCTGGGCCTGCTGAATTAGGAAGATTTACTCAGTCACCAGTTTCCCAGTCTGTAGTGTAATGGTATTTCTGCAGAAAGCTCCCCTTAGTCATGAGTAAATCTATATTTTTGTTACAGATTGATAGAACATGAACTTGAAGGTAGGGCTCTGTAAAAGCTATGCAGTGTCCAGGTTTATTTCTGAATACATGCACTTAAGAACTACAAATTATTTTTAATTTGGTTAAAACATTTGTCCTGCAGTTTCATTGATTCTTGAAATTACTCTTTAAGACATACTGATCATGTGAGAGTGTAACATATCAATAAGATTTTATCCATATACAAAATAAATTCCGAAGGATTCGGAATTGGTAAACACTGGAACTGAAATGTGACTTGGAAGATGGCAGGAAAAACAACGGAGATCACTTAGTCTGAATTTTTTCTGCCCAGCTCTATTTCTCATCAAGTGTATTGATCAGGACATGGTCCTGTTAACATTCTGGAGCATTGCTTACCTTGTGATGATAATAACAGAGTGAAAATATGAATAAAATGTAGAAAAGCACAAATAGCAGTAATTGAATGACAAAAATTTACCTTAAGATACTTCACATGGCCTGACATGTTGAAATAAAGTTAACCATAGAAGAAGCAAATAACAATTCCCAACCAAAAAAAACAGCAAAAAAAAAAACAAACAAACAAAAAAAAAAAACCACAAAAAGTTGGACGGGAGGAGGAGAACATACCTATACAGAAAGCCATGAAGAAAAAGCTCTAATGTATATATACAAGTATTTTTCTGTCACTTCTGATTACTTTTTGGTGTGGGGGTTTTTTATCTTTTGTTTCTGTTTTTAGATCACTGATAGTCCAGTTGTGGGTGCCCTTCGTCCGAAGAATGCTCAGCTGGACTGCTCCAAGTTGGAGATGCTGGGGATAGGTCAGAGAACGCCATTTCGAGCTGGGATCAGAGAATCACTTTGGCCTTTCCTTGTTGACAAGAGATGGAGACAGACAGTCTTCCATTAGTTTGTAACTTT
This sequence comes from Pardalotus punctatus, assembly GCA_013400915.1. NCBI lineage: Eukaryota > Metazoa > Chordata > Aves > Passeriformes > Pardalotidae > Pardalotus > Pardalotus punctatus. Next base: position 125,780 of record VZTX01004862.1, on the reverse strand, counting down.
TTTAGTAAAAGTATGGTATGTGGCACTTTTTTAAAAGAAAAAATAGTTTTGTATGAGTGTTCTTAAATTGTGACATTTATGAGCTTTCATTTAATTGGGTAAACAAATGGTCTTGCACTAGTGAAACTTAGCCTAAAAAAAAGTTCAGTGACAAAAACTGAGCCTATTTGATGTCATGGATTTTTCCTTCCATTTGTTCCAGTTTAACTTAATATCTGTTCTTGGTGGATTGAGGTTCTTAGTAATCAGTACTGTGTGATGCTAAGAATGACTCAGATCACTTGCTGACTTACTTTTGGCTGAAATATGTTGTTGATGCTTAAGGTCTGTGCCATTGTTGTATATACCATTTCTCTTCATTAAAAGACATGGTTGGTTACTTTATCACCAAAAATCTGATTTTTTTGGTTTGAACTTCTCAAGGTGGTGTTCTTAGGCAGTTAAGCTGAAGTAGGAATCCTTAAATGTTTGTTTTGCTTGAGCTCTGATCAAAATGTTTTTTAAAAAAGTGAAACTTTATTTTTGCAATTATCAAGTGTACTTTTTATGCTTGAAATATTTTCAGAATGTTCTGTAACTTGAATGCCTGCAGCTTTGTATTTGTACAGTAAGTTGTATGCATTTGTTTTCATGGTGACTTCTAAAAGCTAGGGGAGGGCAGGGAGGGTGGGGAACCAATAGTTTTGACCTGGGGTTTTCTGGGTGGGGGGATTGGAGTTGGAGGATTTTTTTTTTTTTTTTTTACTGGGTGGTTGTTTGTTTTTTGTATGAAAGCACAAAATATCTTCATCTTTCCCTTTTTGGGGACAGCATTTGGGACTGGTTAAATTAATGGAAGGTGTTTGTTAGCCAATACATGGGAGGTGGAGATCAAAGGTGTCTAAGAACTTGTAGCACTGCAGTGGTTTTTGCACAGACTGCCAGGCCTGGCCCTGCTGCAGCTTGTTCGGAACAGCAGTGTGTGGTGAAGGTTTGCAGCATGACAATGTCACCACAATAGTCTGACATAAGACACTCTTTAGTCTGCTGAAGTCTAGTCTTAAAAGCTGGACTCAATAGGCAGATAACATGGAGGAAGAGTATTGTTTGTAAAGCTTTGCTTCCTTTTGAAGTTGTAGAATCAACAATATCAATGTTCTGATACTGCTAGCAGATTAGTAGTAAAAGGTGCAGCTGGATGGTCATTTATTTTTCTGAGGCTGAAATGAAGGGGAAGGCAAAGATGTTCAGATTTTTTTTTTTTTTAAATGTGTAGGAGAGACACACACAAAAATAGACCAGTTGAAGGTCTTGTAAGGGTCAGCTTTATATTCAGTCATTTCATTTCAACTGGCATATGCTAAACATTCATAATCCCATTTTGTTTTTAGTCTGAAGTCCTGATACACCCATGGTAACCTATCTCCAAAATGACAATAAATATATATTACCAGCATGAGAAACCATTGTTGATTCTTTCTTTACCATCAGGATTTATTTATCTGAATCATAAGTGTTTTCAGTTTTTCTTGAAATATGTGTGCCCTTTCAGTGCTGGGGTTTTTTCCCCCTCTTTAATTCAGTAATTATTTTCAGAGTTACGTTAGGTTAGATCAGTTTCTCTGTCAGTGTCACTACCTTGGAGATGTGGTAAATATACACGTAAAAGATACAGAAGGTGTTGAAGATATAAGCCTGAAACCTCAGGGCTGGGTCAGAAAGATTTTATGTCCCTTCCCCTGGCAGGGAGCAGTTTGACCATGAAGGAAAAAAAGATGACTTCTCTCCCAAAGATCAAAGACCTAAGTGAGATGAGTTGGGCATTTTACTGGGAGGATGAAATTGAAATATTTGAGCTTTTTTTTCCACACTGATCAAGTAAGTCCCACTGTCCAGATATAGCCTGTCAGAGGGGAATCCATGTCCTCATCATCCCCCTTGGAGACTGCAGTCTCAAGACACTTTGCTACTGGACAGACACTTTGGATGACATTTCCCTCCTTCAGTTATAGAAATCTAAGACAGCACCATAAATACTGCAAGAGGCAGTGGAACTAACACTTGTTTTCCAATCAATTTAAAGATATATTGCTCTTGAAAGAACTTGTCATACTCTTCTCTTTTTGTCTCTGGCTTTGTTTCTGGCTCCATGATACTGGAGGTATTTGTGTTCATCAGCAAGGGCCCATGAACCTTTCAGGGTCAAAACCATTGTGATTGCATGAAACACGGTCTTGTTGTTGGGAGGAAAGAGTGGCCTCTTTTTATAGAAGCGGTGCCAATTTCTGCCAGGTCAGTGATTGTGGAAATATGGCAATATACAGTCAGTCCTGCTTGAGTCCTCATTCAAGGGTTACTGGAGGTTTATATTTATTTAGTCACTGCTGTCAGCCAAGGGCATAAAGGAAGTAAAGTCACTGCTTTCAAAGTCTCATTTTCTGTTCAGACTGCAGTGATGCTGTAGAAACCCAGAAGAGAAGCTGCTGTGTGTCTCAAATTCTGATGATGGCTGCAGAACCAGCCCAGGACTCTTGGTGTCTGGAGAAAGGGGCCCTACAGGGGTTGGGCAGTGCTTTTCTGGGACAAATGCCCTTGTTCTGGCTGCTGGACATAAGCACAACACAAAGCAGAACAAGCACAGGACTGTGGTCCAGAAGTGGGCATACATTTTTGAAAAAGACCCCCAAAACTCTCTGCCTGATTTGTAGAAAGGTCTAGAAGAAGGGACTGCATGATAACTAATTTGTATAGAAAGTGGTAAGCTCATCTCCAGGGCAGGGAAAACTTCCCTAGAGAAAGGTGCCCCCACCAGACCAAGGCACGCGTGCCCCAGGGTCCTGGACACCCCATCAGCTGGATCAGTGCTGGAACCAGGACTGGTGATCTCTTTTTCTCCCTTTATTCCTCTCTCTCCCCCTCTTTAATTCATCTCTCCTCCCTCTCTCTTCCCTTTCACCCAACTCCATATAAAACCCCCTGCCCTGTGCTTGCTCAGGAGGTCAGGGACTCACTGCTATCAATTTCCTTGCCAAGTGTGTAACTCACTAATCAAACTCTAAGCTTTTGCAGACCCTCTGACTTTTGTCATCCTTTGCAACCACGAATGAGTCGGTTGAGGAAATTTCTTGGCTGTTTCGGGAAGCGTAAGTGTAAAAAGTGTTTGCCTTTCAGTAGAAACCCTGTGGAAGTGCTAGTGCCATAACCTCCAAGGACTTTTGTGCAGAGCTGGACTTGGAAGCCCATTAGATTTACAAAATAATTTGATGGCGGTTTTTGGTTGTTTTGAGGTTTTTTGTTTGTTTTTGCTTTTAAGGTTTAAACTGCCTCCTTGTATTCTAAATTTGCAATTTGCTAATAGGCAAATTCCCAATTTGCTAAGGATTTTTCACACAGAGAAAAAGTAAATGTATTAATTGGCATATCTGGATTTTTCTGGAGTGCTAGATTTTCTTGAATTCCAAAATTTAATATTTGCTCTGTAAAACCTGAAGGTAAAAATGTCATGGCTCTGCATGTCCACTTTGCTTTAGTATTCTGGGGTTTGTGGTTCATGGGGTGAATGTGAAACAGGAAATTCACAAGATGCTCAAAATCCTTTTCATTAAGAGCCACATTTTTGGAATTTTAGGCTAAAATCTCTAGGAAAACCCTATTTCTGCTCAAACCCGTCTTTTAGTGTCTCTCACTTCCTACTCTATGTTATACAGTAGGTTTCAAATAAAAGCAGGTTGACAGAAGTTGGTGACATTTCTCATCCCACAAAGAGAATTCTAAGTCACCAACTGGCATTTTGGCATTTTTTCCATCTGCTGTCTGGAAGTGATCAATGCACCTGTCAGTTGCACACTAAATTACTGCAGCTGAAGGGAGGCAGAGGCAAAGTGCACCAAATGCTGCATCCCTGATCAAAAAGAGAGGACATTCTGCTCTCCACATCCCTGGGCTGCAGTTGGGCTGCAGCCCACTCAAAAGTAATTCATGGATGTGTCCAAGTTACAGCTGGCTCAGGAGACAGCAGGACGAGGAGCTTGTCCCTCCCATACTCACCATGGGCCTTTGAGAAAGATGTGCTTCAAAGGCTGTTGTGAATCGCAGGGACTGCAACTGAAGCCGTGAAGAAAAACTTCATTAAAAAATAATTCCTGTGGATGAAGTTCTTCTGTGTGCTGAAGTCTTCAAGAAACAGCTGAAATAATTCAGTCAGCCTTGCCTGACATCACCCCCTATACCATCACACACACACATAAGTCTTTATCTCAGCTCATTGAATTCAAGTCTGTTCTGCTGCAGAGGCAAATGTGGGTATGGGAATTAGGACAGTTGGCTGAAAACAATTTTTCAGTGATTAATATAATGAGAAATAAGTACATCTCTTAAGGAGGATTCCCCCCCCAGCACCCTTCAGCCCCCCTTCCCCATGTGTCCGAAGGGACTGCACATCTCCCAGGAGGCTCAGGAAGCACCTGCTTGTGGAGAGCGTGACAGCAGCAGGGGAGCAGCTCCTGCTCCAAACACCTGCATGTACCTGCAGGAGGTACCTGCAGAGCTGTGACCTGTGCCTGGGGGGCACCTGGCACAGCAGGTAACTTAATCCTAAATTATATCAGTCAGTTCTGCCCTAGTTTACATCAGGCTGTTTTACATTAAATCACTAATGACATAGATTACTCAAGTTTTTAACCATTCTGTTCCCATTTACTCTTGTAATTAAATCAAAACTGGATGTTGAGGCACAGCTGTACGTAAGGTATTTGCTTCATGTGTCAACTTTACAACCAGTCACTCATATATGAAACTGCTTGTGCATCTAGGGATTACAGTATAACAGGAACTTAAATGAACTGTATAACAAGATAGAAATATATAGCCTCCTACAATATCCACTGCTTTTGATGAGATGTTGGACTTCAGAGATAAATTGAATGGTAAGCTTAGCACTGTCTTGAGGGTCCCCGAGTTGCAGCTTTGAGCTCAGGGAACTGGTGGCTTTGCAGTGTTGCTTGTTTACTTTATAACAGTTACTTCCCTGAATAATTAAAACCTTGGAGAAGTGAGGCTTCTGTCTGAAATGGTTTCTTTATAACCTGAAAAAGGGCTCTTGAGGGGGATTGGCTGTTCAGTGACACAGGCTGCCAAAATAATGACTGCTGTGTAATGTCATAGGGCATTTGCCAGCATGAAAAAATGCCATTAGTAAGTATGGAGAAAGAACAAGTGTGTAGACAGCAGGGATTAGGAATTACATTAAGAAAACTATTACAGAAAAGATTTCTTTCGTGCTTAATGTTCGACTGATTTCAGTAGGGTTCCTTACTGTGCTTACATTTAAGTACAGGATAAAACTTCGAAGCATCAATGCTTGGGAGTACCTTGATGAAAGGTGAATAAGGATACAGATTATGGACTTCCATGTATTTTTAAATTTTGATAGTACTCTGTTGGGGATACTGAAATTCACATCAGTATCAAAGAGTGCAGCAGTTCAGTTCCAACTCTCTTCACTGCAGTGTAGCAACTGCTGCTGGCAGTGAGTGCAATGGCAGGGGATGGACCTGATGAGCTCCCCAAAGCCACTGCTCCCACCGCAGTCCCACTGACAATGCTCTACAAGTAAGCATGTGTGCACGTAGGGCTTGCACTGCATTTTATGGGGCTGCTGTGTTAGTAGAAGGCAAAGGAGGGGCTAAAACAGTTTGTAGGTTTTACTTCAATGCAATCTGGGAAAGAACAATCTCTAATTGCTCACAGTGACTAGCAGTCAAGCCGAGACATTACAGAAACACTGTAAGGGAAAAAATCCTCCTGGACCAACACCCATGGCTGTGCTGTTTGAGCAGAGGGACAGCCTGCACGGTCTGCAGCTGTGGGAACAGGCTCTGAGTCCTGCAGGATGGCAAACTTGCAGAAAACAGAAAAGACACATTTGGCAGAAATGTCCCGGAAAAGCTTCTTTCAAACTTTTGGGGCTGATATACTTTTAACCCCTGGTATGGCATAAAAACATTTTCTCACTTCCTGCTATGCTCTTCCTCCCTTTACCAGCACTCCAGCACACAAATCTTTTTAGTCATCAGTAGGAATTTTAATTGCTTGGAGTTTCTGATCTTCCTTTTATAGATACATGCTATATTTGCCTGATATGTTTGATACACAGCTGATTGTGCTTGTTGCCATTGTCTGTGGGAAGTTTCCAAAACAACCCAGTACTTCACAATTTCAAACACCAGGTTCTGTTCTTGCCTGTCTTGCCAGTTGATTCAACCAGTGTGTTTTTATTTTTAACTCAAGAAGGAAATGGTCTAATTTTCAGAATTACTGATTGTCATCTAATAGTGTCTTGTAGATTCTGACTCATTAGAATATAGGGAAATCAGACAGTAGTTTTGAAAGTCCTGAATAATGGATGGGCAAATAAAGGACGGGAAAAAAGGCTTAAAAGGAGTCAAAGTTAATGAATCCATTAAAAAAAAAAAAAAAGCTTGGATTTGTATACCAGTCCTAGCCACTTCATTCTGTTGACCTAGGAACTATAAAGAGGTAGTGCAAATATCCTATATAAGTTCAATTAGTTCAACAACAACTCTGAAGAACTCATCTCTAGGGCAAACAAACATTTGAGACAAATATTAGAAGGACAGTGCCAACTGCACCATTTCTACTGGGAAGAAAATTGTGTCCTTCTCTTTAACAGCTGGAAGAAACAAATGGGATGAATCCACGACCTGGGAGAGGTGATGGAATGCTCGCTCAGCAAGTCTGCAGATGGCACCAAATTGTGAGGAGCAGCAGTTATGCTCAAGGGCAAGGCTGCCATTCAGATGGCTCCAAACAGGGGAACAGACACTGGCAGTCGTCTAAGTGAATTTATTTGGCCCATTATTCATGAGAAAGGCTGGAGAAGGTCAAATTTTGGAAACTGGAGTAAGTGAGATGTTAAAAGGTTCTATGATTATGCTGGAGCAGACGGGTGATTAGAAGTATTAAAAGCTGGCAAGGTGCAAGGTCGAGATGAATTATATATTTCAATATTCTTGCAGGAGTGGGAAGAGAAATATTTTGAGCAGCAGATGCTTTGCTACAGTGGAGGTTCAAAAGATGAGTGTAGGTCTGAAGAACTGAAAATTAACCAACATGCCCTTGTATATAGAGGCCTTATTTTGCCCAAATTCAGTTTGCAAATGAAGACAGCAGGAAGGAAAGAGTTTGTGAATAGGAGAAGGATCCAAATGAAAGCAAAACATATTCCTCTGTGTAATATTCTGTATATTTTCTCAAAGTAAAGCTAAAGGAAAAAGAAACAGGGACCAAGTCTGTGCATAACTGTTTCAAGTCTTTAGCCGATAGCTAGCTCCAACAAAAATGCAACTGTGCACACTGATGACAGTGATACACAAAGGCAACAAATACTGGAAGAAAAAAAAATCATAGCGACGCACTGAAAGTACAAGATAATCAGAGCCCATGAACCAAAGTTCTCCATCTGAAAACAAATACACTACTGTAAATCAAGATACGCTTAACTCAGTAACTAAAACATTGCATTGTGTCATATAACTCTTATCTTTTCATGCAAACAAGATGTAAATACTGTAGGAGCAAACGTCCATCACACACTGTCTGGGACTACTCTGCAGCAGCAGTGCTTGTCTCAGCCTAAACAAAGCCTGCACACTGCCTAAGTGTACTGTCCACTTCAACCTGACTTGTAAAAGCACAAAAGGAATACAACACAACCAGTCCATGGGAACTGGATGCACAATGCTAGTTTGAACCTTTACTTGTGCTTTTGATATCCCCTCTCCTCATTATCTTCTGTGCAATTAAATGGGGAGCTTTGCACAATGCCCTCCTCCCTTCTGCTGAGAACTGCTGTGTTTGTTTATCAGGAGGAAAGTACAGCTTCTTCAGCTTCCAGAAACCTGATTCACCCAACTGTGCCATGGGGGCATCCCTGTAAGTGCCTGCATGTCCCACAGATCTAGAGGATTCATTTCTGGAGTTAAACTAATGCAGAGAAAAGGAACAGAGCCGTTTAGAAATAAGTCCAGACAAAAGCAGGGGAACTATAAAAACACTGGCTCTGGGCCTCTCCAGGACAGAGCAGAGGAGTCTTATTTCCTCCTGTTTTTTGGGGCAATACAGGTGGAGTTACATGTAAGTTCAGCAAAATATTACCCTTTGTATTCAGGCTTTCTTTTGTTCATATTTTAGTTACAGATCTCACGTTATGAGTGGGGGATTTTTTGTTTGATCTTTGAAGAGGACTTTCAGTAGGAAAAGAAGAAATATAACACAGAAAGCTGAGAGTATGGCAATGACTATAAAGGGCCATATAGAAAACAGAGCAAGTACTGAACAGACAGGAAAAATACAAGGTCATGTTTTTAACAGTGGAGTGAAAGGCTCAGAGACATGATTTACACCACAGGGTACACTGCAGATGGATCTCAGGGCCCTGAGGGGGTCCCTGGCTTGGCTGCAGTGTGGGCTCAGCTCTAGGATGTGCCTGCCAGGAGAGGCTCAGTGGGGAAGAGCTGTGCACAAACTGCCCGGGCCTTTGCCCCAGATGTGACTGTGGTCACTGCCAGGCCCCTCTCCCTGCCGGCTGGGGCCAGCCTGTACCCAGGGGATGAGGAGCTCAGCCTGCCTGCCCTGGGGGCAGCTCTGGTTTCTCCTGGACCAGGGAAATAAGAAGGCCCGTAGGAAACACAAAGCCTCTAGGCTGGGTGAGATCAGAGAAACAACTTAAAAAGTTTCACTTCTTGAGTCTTAATGGTGGCTATTTTGACTTTTTCTTTCTAAAGTATGTATTTTACTGATAATTTATTAAAGGACAAAGTACAGCATTAGGCACCAGTGAGCATCTAATAGAAGCAGAAGGACTAGGAGAAGATTGAGAACACTGCAGGCTTGTAAATCTGATCTCAGCGGCAGAGAATGCATGGAGAGCAATTATGCACACAGAACATTTAGATATATGTAATTGCTTAAGGGGAGTCAGCATGGATCCTGGAAAGAAGATTAGGCAAGATAAATGTGCTTGGCAGCTCTGAGTAGGCAGGACAGCTAGAGTGGATATCATTTATCTGGATTATGGGGAGGGAGGGGAAAATTTCTTAATCCTACATAAACTGAAAGATGAGTCATTTTCAAAGTCCATAAACATAGCTTGAGAAAAGAAAGCTGGTGGAGTGGATTATGGCAGGTAGAGACAACAGGTATAACTATCATGTAACACTTTTATTACAAAAATCCCCCATCTGATTTTCAGAGACTGCTTAGTGAACCCCTGAGGCTTTGTGTTTCTCTCAATTGCATGTAAGTAACCCCGACTGGCTTTAGGACTGCCCTAATAGAACCTGAGCCACGGCAGCACTTTCTGTGGCAGAGGCTCGAGCCTGTATTCACCTGTGAATATCCACGGTCACAGAAGTTAGGGATACAGGAAGGGGCCTGGCCTGCCATCAAGGACCTTGGCAGGAATTAAGTCACCCATTTTAGGATGTGTTGGAACCTATTTTAGGACCATGTGCTGCATTACCTCAGGGATGGAAAGTATGGGATGGGATCTAGGACAACTCTCAGGGCCTCCATCTTAATTTTAATTTCCATCTCCAACAGCCATTCATTTTAGAATGTATGGCTGGGCTAGAAAACTCTTCACAGATTGGACTCCAGTGGTTTTTTTGTATCTCCAGTCAGAGCTGTCATGGACACTCATCCAAGGCACATTCCTGGCCTTACTGCTGCAGTGCCACCACTTCAGCGCAGGTATCCAGCATTCCTCAGGGATCAAAGCCAGCCAGAGCTTTAAAACCCAAGTCACTTCAAAAGTTCATTTTCGTTCTGCACTGAAGGCTTCACCCAGTTTACACAGAAGAATTAAATTGGTCAGAGTACCTTTCACAGGTCACAGCCTCATTTTCTAGCTCTCAAGCACTAAGGGAGCTGTTTCATGGGTGCTTCTGGCACTGGGATAAAATATTTAAATGAACTCACTACCTGATTTAGATCAGGTAAGTAAAACCAAAAACATTCCTCAAGACTTTAGGTGAGGATCGGGGTCATTATGATGTCAGTACTCAGCCACAGCTGTGAAGGTTCTCAGTGCTTCAAGTGATGTGCATGAAACTGGATGAAGCTTCCAGGTGGTAGTTACACCCCTTTTATAGCTGAAGGCCAAGTATCCAGCGACTAATTTCATTTTAGTTTTGTGCAGGGAAGGAATTACAGAATGGAGACTTATGAGCATCCTAAACTCTGCCTTCTCATGGGGAAAAACCTCACCTCTTTTCCCGGGCATTGTTTCCTCTGGTAAGTGCAGCTAGCAGTCAGCTCAGTGCCTACAAAAAGAGTAGCTGTTCTTCGAGCCTGCACTTTTTCTCTATGAAAGAAAGAATTAGTGCAGGATAGATGTTAGAATTAGTGATAAATAGTGCAGCTTAACACATGATAACGATATGAGCAGCCTGTGCACTACAGTGGGGTGGAATTTGTGTAAAGCTCCAGTGTCTGTCAGGACAAGTGAGCCGCAGGTGCTGGCTGGGCCAGAAGCCTCTCTAGTGCCCGGCCCTAGTGCAAGAGCAGGCACAGAGGAATTCCTGGAGGAATGGCCCAAGCTTGTTCTTGAGACCAGACCAGTGTTGTTGTAGGGTTTTTTTCGTGGTTGTTTGTTAGTTTTAGGGGCGTCCCTGATTATTTTTTGTTTCTTTTTCTGTTTGTTTCTGTTAGTTTCTGGGTTTTTTGTTTTCTTGTTTGGGTTGACTTTTTGTTTAATTAAAGCTCTCCGTGCACTGTGAAAGAGATGGAATAGACTGCAACTGAAGCAAGGATGGTTTGCAACAGCCTTTCCTCATCGAGTTGCCAATTTGCACAAGAATCTGTGTTTGGGAGCTGTGATGTTTGCTTTGACTTTAAAGTCTGTATGAGGCCGAGAGCCCTGCCTGTGACCAGGGCTTGCTTGTGCTGCTGCAACCACAGTGCTCAGTGATGGGGAGATTGTGAGGGACAATTCCCGTGCCCATCAGCAGAACACATCAGTGCTCAGCCATGAGGGTTGTTTAGTGGCAAATTCCCGTGTGTGTGGCACTTAACCAAACACACCACGAGTCAGTGACAAGGATGGGCTACCCGGGAATTCCCAGTTAGCCAAACGCACCGGTGGTCGGTGCCGGCTGGGATATCAGGCATGAATTCCCTGTTTGGGGCAATAGTCAAACCCTGCGGGTGGGCGTGCCGGGTGGGTCCCGGGGTCAGTTCCCAGTTTGGGGCAGTTACTCTGCTGTAACTGCCCTGCGGTCGGTGCCGGGTGGATCCCAGGTGAATTCCCTGTTGGGGGCCGTTATCCAAACCCCGCTGCGGTCGGTGCCGGGTGGATCCCCGGTGAATTCCCAGTTTGGGGCAGTTATCCAAACCCCGCTGCGGTCGGTGCCGAGTGGATCCTGGGGGGTGAATTCCCAGTTTGGGGCCGTTATCCAAACCCCGCTGCGGTCGGTGCCGGGTGGATCCCAGGTGAATTCCCAGTTTGGGGCAGTTATCCAAGCCTCGCTGCGGTCGGTGCCGGGTGGATCCCAGGTGAATTCCCAGTTTGGGGCAGTTATCCAAGCCTCGCTGCGGTCGGTGCCGGGTGGATCCCAGGTGAATTCCCAGTTTGGGGCAGTTATCCAAGCCCCGCTGCGGTCGGTGCCGGGTGGATCCCAGGTGAATTCCCAGTTTGGGGCCGTTATCCAAGCCTCGCTGCGGTCGGTGCCGGGTGGATCCCAGGTGAATTCCCAGTTTGGGGCAGTTATCCAAGCCTCGCTGCGGTCGGTGCCGGGTGGATCCCAGGTGAATTCCCAGTTTGGGGCAGTTATCCAAGCCCCGCTGCGGTCGGTGCCGGGTGGATCCCAGGTGAATTCCCAGTTTGGGGCCGTTATCCAAGCCTCGCTGCGGTCGGTGCCGGGTGGATCCCAGGTGAATTCCCAGTTTGGGGCAGTTATCCAAGCCTCGCTGCGGTCGGTGCCGGGTGGATCCCAGGTGAATTCCCAGTTTGGGGCAGTTATCCAAGCCCCGCTGCGGTCGGTGCCGGGTGGATCCCAGGTGAATTCCCAGTTTGGGGCCGTTATCCAAGCCTCGCTGCGGTCGGTGCCGGGTGGATCCCAGGTGAATTCCCAGTTTGGGGCAGTTATCCAAGCCTCGCTGCGGTCGGTGCCGGGTGGATCCCAGGTGAATTCCCCGCTCGTGGCCGCTGGAGGGCGCTGCTGCCCGCGCGGTGCCCGAGCCCTTCCCGGTTATTGGAGGCAGAGGGAATTTCGCCTTTTCCGGGGCAAAGATGAGCGGTTTAAAATTCATCATGTTTATTATTTCTTCATATGTTTACGCTGATGCAAGCGGCCAAGCAGCTGATTTATCTTCATTTGTCAGTTTGATGGACACGTGCTAATTGCCTGAGTAGGGTGCTCGTTCCCCTGCTGACGCACGCCTTGTACGATAGGTGATGATTAGTTAGTAGCGCACATCACTTGCTGGATGCTACCTGCCAAACCTGTCGTTAAGATTTCAGCTGTGCTTTTCTACAGGCAGTGTAAAATGGCTGGAGGCAATAGCATCATTTTTGGGGGGGTGTGTGGTAATGAGTTTACTTGTTCCTTTTGTGCTGGATGACTGGCAAGCAATAATAATGTCCAAAGTCTGAAAGTTGGCGTGTCATCAAGCATGATGTTACACTGTAATTTTCTCAACTGGTAAGAAAATCCTGAACAAAATCGGTTTGGGAGTTTTCTTGTAAAATATACTGCGGGAAAAACTCTACAGGATTTTAGTTTTGTTTATCTAGCTTAAATATAAACAATCTCATTTTCATAATGTGTGAAATTTCTCTGTTTTAAACGGAGTGTTCATCTGCTTCGCTTGGAAGTGTCAGTTACTCATACATAACGACAGAAGTGCATTAATAAAGCAGTCGGGAACAAAATGCCAGGGCCTTCTCGTTCTGTCTCTTGACACCCTGGAAATCCTAGTGTTTAATTTTCACTTACTAGAGCAGATTGCATAAGTATTGAAAAGAGATGCACCTAATCCTGAAGTGCACTTTTGACCCCTTGTCTTTGACCCTGACACACATGTTGGCAGTGGAAATAAAATTCTGGCAGTTTTGCTTGGTTCAGTAAAGGCAAGTTTGCAGAGACAGACAGAAAATCCATTCCTACTCTGTAGATTTATCACAAAAACGCCGAAAGCAAACAACAAAGCAAGTTTGCTTTAGTGGAAACAAACTCACACCTTTGCTCTTTCAAAGATCCTGTTTACAAGTTAAAGCCATAGCTCAGACTGTCTTTCTTCTTAAGCTACCAATCTATAGGTGCTGCCTGAAGGCACTTGCAAAGGAAGAGATCAGGAGATATCCTGCTGCTATCATGGTCTAACAGAAGCACTTGATGTTCGGAATACTGGATGATTGTGCTTCCTTTCAGCCTGGAGAGCTGAACTGAAATGGTGGCGCAGGTGTGCTGTCACCAGCAAAGTGATTGCTCTGCGGAGGAACGCTCCAATTGAAGTTACCCAGACCAATACAAATCTTTCTGGTGCAAATTGCATTCCCAATAAGCCTATTAATGGACTATATCCTAAAAAGATTCCAAAAAGGTCAGTTGAAATGAGTCTTGATGTTATCTTCCTCGAAGGCTCTGCCCACGCTTGGAATAGAGTTATGTTTGAAATGGTGTTGAGGCACAGTTTGAGCCCAGCTCTTGCTGTTCTGTTGGCAACCTGGCAAGAGCTTGGATGAGATGTTAGAAGCTGTGTTTTCTTCTTGGAGGAGGAGGGGAAGGTTTTGAATTTTTTTAGATTTAAACAAAGTGCCATGAGGCACAAGTAGTTTGTTTGTTGGGTTTTTTTTTTCCTTCCCCTCGGTAATACGGCTGTTTGTGCAAAACATTTCCGTGTTGGAGATTGCAATGACACGAAATTCATCTTGGTTTGCTTTTAAGACTGTTGTTGGCATGGCTTTCCTTCTCAGAATAGACCAAATCTCTGTTTGGAAGGGACAAAATTAAATAAAATCATTATAGCCTATGAAACAGACCTAGCAATGAAAGTGTGTTATGAGCACATGACAAGAAAATGCTCCTGTCACATGGTGGGTGTGAAAGTTGATGCACAGAAGGAAGAAAGTGATGCAGGAGTAAAGGTATAGATTTGTTATGCTGGCTAGAAAGTGAATACAATAAGTTTGTAGTACAATGGGAAAGAAAAAACAAATATTTTGGTGCCCCATTCTGTGGTCTGTTTGCTGGCAATGATTGGATTCTAATTTGGCACTCCAAGAAAGTGGTGCGTGGAGGTGACTTGTTAGGATTGCTGATAACTTGTAGAGTTTCTACTGGACACTGTTGTTGGACAGTTTCTGATGTGAAACTCCATTTTAAATATGGAAACAGGTATATTAAAAAGAAATAAAAATACCTCTTTTTCCTTTCTGTCTGGGAAAATGCTGTTAACGCTTCCTTCAAGCTGTTTTCTCTCTCCAGAAGATGTTTTTACAGTCAGTGAAACTGGCAGCATGGTGTAGTCAGGATACCAAAGAGAAGCTCCAAATTCTTATCCATGGAAGTTGCTGATGGGGCTTGCTCCTTACTTTGCATTACCTCTTGCTTGCTACTTCTGCATCATCACTGCCTTGTGTGAGTGTGTTTATTGAATTCTCAGTTATGACACAGATTTTTTTTTGTTGTTGTTGTTTTGGCAATGAAATGTCACCTACAAATATAACAGAAATACAAGAATGTTGTTAGTGCCTCATCCAAACATTTGCTCAAGAACAGGTGCCTTATGTTTAAAATCCTCTTGATGGCACTGAAGCCTTAGATATACACACTCAGAGCCCTTTCTTTTGGGTACCAAATCCTATTATCTAGGTTAGCTCATCTGTATTCAAAAGATCAATGTTGCATTATTACAAAGATCCTTTCAAGTGTAAAAAGGATGGCACTTCATTACAGAAAGTAAAAGAAACTAATCAAACTTTCTTGGTGAAATCATTGACTTTTTAAAGTAAAGGGCAAATTTAAGAATTTGAAAGTCCGAAATGTAAGAGTCTTACAGTTGAGGCTCTGTGCTGCTCTAACTTAAATCTCCTGTAACCCAGTCCTTGGATTTTCACATAATCTGGAGAAGGAAGTGGTGTGATGTAACTCTCCTCTTGGCTTCTGGTTAAGACAAGTTGCTGATATTCTATGTTGCTTAGAAAGTGTCCAGCATGCAAAGAGGGTGTTTATATGAGAGAACAGATGAGATAATTTTTTTGTTGAGGACAGTTCGGTTGTGCCTTAGCACTGTGCAGTATCCAGTTAGCCTGAAATCATTCTGGGGTTAACCTGAGACCTTGTCTAGGTTGTTATTTAGGGTTGTGCAACTTGTCATAACAAATGTTCAACTATTTTTTCCCTTGTTTTGTTTCATCTGTGGAAGGCCAGCACACAGTTGTACAGTTCCCTGCTTTATTTCTGATAGCCAGATCTCCTCTCTCATGCCTCTTATTTGTAGCTTTCCAAATGCTTTGTTACACAAATGGTTATTAGTGCTTTACATTGCCTGAGGCTAGATCCAGGACAGAGCTCAGACCACTGAACCTCCACTCCTCAGTGAATTGGTCCTGATTAGCAGTGAACACCTCACTGTGAGTATTGGTAATCACTTTTTTTTTTCCTTTCACTTGTTTCCTTGCCTGATTAGGTGACTTGTTTAGTTCACCAGTCACTGGTAGGCCTTGCCAGTGAAAATGCTGCTCAGAATTCCTTTTTGGTGACTGAGCTCTGTTCATTTTCATGAATAAATCTCTAGCATCTGATCATCCTCAGAAATGAATATAAATGGGTTATGAATGCAGCCAAATCAAAATTCAGCTTTAGTTTGCATGAATATTCATGAATGTTTCTTCTCACCACCTCCTTTCTCACTGACAACAGGCACGAGTGAAACTGAGTTGCCAAAGTTCAGTGCAGTAGCAAATTTCACCAGCACTTAAAGCAGATCAGTCCAATCAACTTGTACCTGTTTGCACTTGGAACTTGATTCTTGCTTCTCCATCACATCTCAAACAGCCTTACATTTCTTTTGTATAGGGAATACTGGACTGGCTGCTTTGTGGTCAAGGTGAGGTGTTGGAGAGTGCAGCCCTGAAATAAATTGTAGTGAATGTGATGTTTGATAATCCAACTACTCTATCCTCAGTTCTTCAATCCAAGGTAATGGTGGTTGCTGGAGAAAACTGAGCATAAAGTAGTATTTATGTCAAGGAGAGAAGGGAGTGTCTTTCCTGATGCGTTACGAGGGGCTCACCTTGGGATTTGCTGAGATGAGCTTGGCTCCAGTGTGGTGCTGATAACACCAGGGTGTGGGTTCAGTCCCTGTATGGGCCATTCACTGCAGAGCTGGACTCCATGGTCCTTGTGGGTCCCTTCCAGCCCAGAGTATCTTGTGATCCTCTCTACTTCTAGAAACATCTGGTGTTTTCTGCTATCAGAGATGAGGTGCTGGATTAGATGAACATTGGCTAGTTGTGGGGTTTGTAGGTTTTTTTTTCCCTTTCTGGAAATGCTGGGAACAAATACACTACAAAGTTTGTGCAAATCTATCAAAGGGTAGAAATGTGTCTTGGGCTGAGGTTTCACATTATTAACTATGCCATCAGGGCATTGTAAGAACAATATAAACCTAGTTAGCAATTATTAGGTTATTTCTGGGAAATAATGGAAGACCACTAAAGACTAATTTCTTTTCTTTTGCAGTGATTGTATTTGCAGTTTGTAATGTGATTTCTAAATTATGTTAGAAATGCTTTTGTTCCCCTACTTCTTTTTTTTTTTAATTATTATTATTTTTGGTGTGTGTTTACATTTTTATCTAGTTTGCTCAGGTCATGTAGCAATTGTTACAACTGTCCTTGGCACTGCTGCCCCAGAACAGAATGTACTAAAAAAAAGAAATTGAAGTACCCCCTTTTTTTCCCCCCCATAGCTTCTGTTGGCTATTTCTGTCACTTATATTGCAGGTTTAGAGGATGCAGAACTGAAATCCTCTGCCATTTTACTGTGACTTATGAAGGCTAAAGTAGAGTGCACAAAGCTATCAAGCTGGATTGCAAGTTCTTTTGTAGGGCTGTTTTCCTTACATTTTAGCATTTTATTTGCTCACCAACTATTTTGACTGATTCATCATCTTCAGGTGTTCATTTCAAGGGGAATACTTGGCTTAATCTAAAGAAAGACACAAATAAATGCACATTGTATCAGTAGCCCTTTTTTTTTTTTTTTTAAGGCTCAAAGTAGTCTTACTATTCTGAATGAATTTAGAGGGAAACAAGTTAGGCTGGATTTTTCTGCAAAGGTATGCTACTGTTTTCCATCCTTTGTATAATATGACTCTCTTTAAATCGATCTATTAAAAATGCTTTTCTGGTTTTTTAGATATCTTTTTCTTAGACAAAAGACTTGTACAAAACCTAATGAAGACCAAGACAGACATAGCTAGCTGGCAAGTGAATTTATTCCATTCCATAGTAAATAAAGCTATGATTTTTGACTATTTATATTTTAATATGAGGAAAGGAATCCACTGCCTCATTTTTTACTTCTTAGACTTACTGTCCATAGCTTAAAATTTGTCCTGGATCTGCATGACTTTTCTTCCTGTCTTGATATTTCTGGTACTGTATCCCATGTGAATTAGAACAGCTAAGTTCTGCCAGTGGTACATGGAATTAGGGCATTCCTTTGTCAGGATTTTGTTTGAAAAGAGCAGGATGTTTCTGCATCTCAAACCCTTAATGCCTTGATATCAGCTTAACTGTTGGGAAGCACTATATTTTAATAATAAAGTTCAAAAAGTTCACTCCTTGGGTTCAAAAGTCACTACTTGGAGTATTTGTGGCATTATAAAAACTTTAAAATATTAAGAGCAGGTGTATAGTTGATTTATCTTAGGGCATGGCTGAACAACATGAAGATCTTTCCTGGGTGTATCAGCCCTGTGTCAGGGCCCAGCTCTCCTGGCAGGCACAACCAGCGCAGCCCAAATCCCTGATAGCTCAGTTTTTTATTCTGTACGTGTTGGTGAGGGATTTTAGAGTACAGTCCCAAAATAGCTTTAATTCTGGTTAAGAGCTGTGTCTGACTCAAGTTCATTTTCTTTTTTGTTATGATTTTGACTCGTGGCCCTGAGTACATCTGGGTTTCCTGTTAATCCTTACCAAAAAAAAGTAACACTGATGCATCCGCATATTCTATTAAGCCCATCTTCCCATCACTTATCTCATTAACTGCTTGATCACTGTCAAAAAAAGAATAATCTTTCGTTAGCTCTCCACTTCAAAAGACTCTGATTTTCAGATCAAACAGTTTTTCAACAGCTGTATAAAAGTCTTTAAATCCAAGAGGTTAACTTCAAAGAACACCTTGTGGGTGTTCTGAACCCAGCTGACAGGTAAACAGTAATTTATGACCAAAGATATGCAATAGTGAAATGCCTTTAAACCATGGGTAATCTCTTACTCTTCCCCTTTTGATTCTGGTGGGAGGTTTCTAGACTGACAGCAATACAAGTGGATGGCTTAATTAGCCATGGAGCAAGCAGTGACAATCTGGGGTTTTTACTGTACTCTTCTGCCAACATGCTTAAAACACGCTTCGTTAGGAGTGGGAAGCTACTCCCAGCAATAAAGGAGCAGCTACAACTTTGTTTTCACTTGCTCGTAGGCATTTCTGTTAAGGCTGTGCAAGTTGAATTTGATGGGTGATGTGTAGAGCTGCAAAGCTTATCAGCAGCTGCTCTTCTAAGGGATAGTGGGAAGCTGGGAGGAAAACCTGATGTTTTTGTGCTCTTCCATTTTATAGGGTACTAGTATAAAGACTATTACCTATTCCATGACTCAGGAGGTGTAACTGTTCCATGTGGAATGCTGCAGAAACTCAGGAAGTGATTTGAGGGAAAACAGGCAGAGCAAGTGGTGGTGGGGAAGAGAATGTGGGTGTTGTAGAA
Source organism: Pardalotus punctatus (assembly GCA_013400915.1). Taxonomy (NCBI): domain Eukaryota; kingdom Metazoa; phylum Chordata; class Aves; order Passeriformes; family Pardalotidae; genus Pardalotus; species Pardalotus punctatus. The sequence goes on along the minus strand of VZTX01004862.1, from coordinate 106,787 downwards.
TGATTGCCCCATATGCAAGTGACTTCTGCCTCTTTCCAAATGCTTGGCTGAGAGTATTGAAGGAAAAGTAGTGCTTTGGAATATGGTCTGATGAAATGAATTTATTCCTTTCCTTTGAGATTTGTTGGGGATGCACAAGGAGCTGGGAGGGGACACATCTGGGTCAGCTGACCCCACATGACCAAAGGGATGTCCCAGACCATATGGTATCATATTCAGCTATAGAGCCTGGGAAAGGGGAGGAAGGAGAGGGGGAGTGTTTGGGATGGCAACTTTGTCTTCACAAATCACTATTACACAGGTTGGAGCCCTGCTTTCCCAGGGAAGGCTGAATTCCTGCCTGGCCATAGAAAGCAGTGAATAAATTCCTTGTTTTGCTTGTGTGCATGGCTTTTGCTTTGCCTGGTAAACTTTATTTCAATGCCCAAGTTTTCTCACAGTTCCTGCTCTGGTTCTCTCCCCCATCCCACCAGTGAGGGGGGGCTGTGAATGACTGCTGGGGATGAGTTGCCAGCTGGGGTTAAACCATAACTCTGTATAACATGAACTTATCAGAACCATAACGATGCTATTGCTGGAACAGAGCGAGCAGAGAAGAGATTTAATCTAAGACAGTTCTGCCCAAGAAAACCTTATGCAGTTTCACCCCTAGGAATACTTTTGAGATGAGGATCATGGGAGAAACATATCCAAGTGTTTCTCTTCTTTACTTTTTCAGACCTATAATATTCTAGATACTAGGCCAAGCAGAACTAACTCGTGCTCCATGGTGTTACAGCAGAAATTATTTCAAGCAGTGGTGGGTCAAATTATCCTCATATGTGGAATGAAGATACCCATGCTTGAGGCTGACCCTGATGAGCAGGGAAAGGTGATCCTACATAAAGGATCCAGGACCCATGCCTCCCACTGCTTGCTGATGCAGAGGCTCCTGATTTGGTTTATAACTAAACAATTAAGTAAATGGTTAAACCCCTTTCCAAGACAAACCGAATCCAAACACCTCTTAGCTGATCAGTGCACCAGAGATTATACCTTCTTCATATTCACCTCTACAGTTATGTAGTCCAAACTAAGTAAAATAAAGCTCCTGGTCTGTGGCATGTGGCAATAAAACAAACATCTGGGCTTACTTTTTTCATGATCTTGAATTGAGCTGACGGGGTAGCATGTGAATTGTCAGTGAATAAATTATAATTCAATGTGCATGTTTTGTGTTCTTCTGAGGGCTGGGCTTTGCCAACTGAAAGTATTTTAGTCAGTCTGAACAAAGAAACAGACAAATCTTAAATAACAGACAAATCAAAGGCGTAATTTAGGTGACTCAGCTGGATGGAGTTTTCATAAAAATATGAGATGGTGGATTATTATTTTTAGCAGTTCATATGCATGGCATAGTTGAGGGGATTGTGGTCTTTTTTGTTGTTGTTTTCTCTTTTTTCCTTCTGAATGACACTGGGACTTGAGGATTTTCATGTGAATGGCTGCCATCTGCAGAGTGACTGGCTTTCAGAGGTATTTATACATTGAGTCTCTTTTGGATAATAAGGAAAAGACTTATATTATCTGTTAAGATTTATAATATTCCTACTAGTGTCAGAAAAAAATTTACCTTTGAAAGATTTCTAGATTGCTTATATGTCCTTCCAGGTGGCCACTTCATTATTTGAAGTATGTGTATCCCTTGGGAAAAAGAATAAACCTCTTACACAGTCTTGTTACTCTTGAAGAAGCATCTCTGTGGCTATTGAAGAGTTGATGCCAGACTATGGATGCCAAGTAAAAGCTTAATAGTGTGATTATAGCAAAACTTTCCTATGTGGATTTGTTCTGCTCCTGTGTGCTGATCAGAGTGGTGTTTGCAGCAGTTTTGGGGCTATTAGGCCATTTGCAAAAGAGAATTTTGAAGCTTCAGTGGACAACTAAATGTCCTAAAGAGTGCTCTAATCTTTGTTTCTACACCGTTGCTATCAAACAGAGCAGAGTGACTGCTTCTTGACTCATGGACTTTCCCTCATGGACTTTCCCTCATGGATGTCTCTGTGTTGAAAAGGTGCAGACAGCAGTCCAGTGTGAAATCAGCTTGATGTCTCTGCCCTGCTGCAGACCCCTAGAAGTGCCTTTTCTGTGTCCTGTAGCGTCACAAACCACTTTTCCCTGGTCCCCTTTTGTAACTTGGCCATGTGTGTGTTTTGAATGACAAGCCAAATCCTTGTCAAGTGTTTGGTGATGAAACCAGCGTTATTTCCATCTTGTGTCAAAGGGGCAGTGGGCAGAGAAACAACACCAACATGTCAAGCTTCTTGATCTGTGGGCCATTAAACCTCCAGACATTTTTTAGTTAGCGACATTTTACAGTGTAAATGATGCCAGTGCTGAGGCAGGGAGGTGTGGGAGACAGATAAAGTGTCTGAAATTATTAATTGGTGTCCTAGTGACAATGCTAATTTTGTGTGGTGCTGGACTTCAGTTTACATTTTCTTGTCTGATGCAAACAAACATATCTTCCTCCTCCTGCCTTTCATTTAATGATGGTCCATAGCAACTAATCCCTTTTCCTAACCTGAATGCAACCTTCTCTGCAAGTTTTGTTACTCATTCTCTCACTCATGTATGTTGTGAAACTTGGTGGCCCTTCAGGTTAAGGCACGAAGGCCACACAGGCACCGTTGCTTGCTCAGAAAAGCACCAAAGCCCTGAGGCAGACAATTGGAAATGGAGAGCAGAGAGCTCTCCAGCTGCCGGTGCTCAGATGCTCGAGTAGTCTGTGCTCCTCACAAGTGGCCCATCCATTTCGCCATGCAGGCACTCTGATGGGGCAGTGTTTGAAGGCTGCCACCATCCTTGCCTATGCTGCATCTGTCTTTTGGATTACTTGAGGACTTTCATAGTCTCTCTCTGCCTTTTTCGGACACTTAAAAACCGAAAGCCTTTCAGAGTGTACTTATCTCCCAGCTCCCATGATTGGTTGTGGCCAGTACGATCCTGCTGCTCATGTGATGACACCGTAGGGGCAGTGTTGTTCAAATGAAAGAAAATTCATGTCAGTGAACATAAGGGGAACTTGAAAAAGTGTGGTACCCACAGAAGATGGGATGTTAAGGGTAAGCCTGGGCTAAGCATTGGTAAGCAGACATTCAACTGCAAAAAGTAGAGTACTCAGAGGCAATTGAAAGCAGAATGAATCAACAGATGGATCAGTGAAAGTTATCCAGAGGTTAATTCAGCAAATGGATTTGAATGGAAGCTTCTTCATATTTTCTCATTTTCAAGAGGAGTTTTGCCTGAATAAGCAAGATTGATTGAGCCTGCAGATGTTACATTGCTATTAAAATTGTTGTTTGCACTCTGTGAGCTGGACATTCAGATCCCTCAGGCAGCTGGGAAAATGTCAGCCCTACCCATGTCATAAATACCACCCGTGCTGACCTGCTGCAGGACTTGGTTTCCCTTGTTCTGGGATTGCTGAAAGACACTGTTACTGCCTTCCAGGATAACTGCTCTGATCTCTTAATTTGGGAAAAAAACTACTGTATTTGTGTACAAAAGTCACAGATATGACCAGATATCCTTTGTGTATAAATGCCCAGAAATAGGTTAAATCAAGTTTATTAATGAACAAGCCACACAGACGATACCGAGTTATGGGAAGGAATCTATTCCTGCTGCATCCAATTCATGATGTGCTTATGTAAATTTAAATGTCTTTATGCTGATGCACAAGCACATCACTGAAATGAAAAAATAAAAAAAAGGTAGGTAATTAATGACAGTGAAGTCTGGGAAGGTTCAGTACTTGGGCTGAGCTCCAGAAAATAGTCTGAAAGTATGCCTAGAGTTTGTTCAGCAAACAAAATGCAGGTATGCATTTTGTTAGGAGAAAAGCTAAGATGTTTCCTGTTGTTGGCTAAGCTGAAAACTTGACATTTCAGTGCTTTTGTCTGTGTATGTGCATGTCTTCTTGTATGTATTTTGAAGAGATGTGTATTGTTTTGTATGTCTGCCATAAGAAAGAGAAAAACATAGGCCACAGCTTGAGAACCACCTGTGAGTAACTTGCTCTTCATTTTTAGCTCATTTTGTTTTGTGATGTGTTGGCATGTATTGATTACATGGCTAGATTTTCAAGATGATGAGCTCAAGAGATGGAGCAGCACATGCAGTGAGAATAAAACAGTTTGATGCAGAATGCTATTTTTAATTTCAACTTAGATGCCACTTACTTTGTCCCATAGTCTGTCTTTACCTGTTCACTGTTTAGTTGCTCTGTTGCAATCTTGAGTGTAAACAAATCTGAATTTAGCATCATAAAACTCTCTTAGTTTTGGAGATGGGGGGGGGGTGGTGAGGGAGAGTCAAGGACAGAAATTACAGGAATACTTAATACTGCAGTATAATGCAATCATAAATAATTCATGGAAAATTGTTTTTTTTTTTCTCACTGCATTTTCTCATGTCGCTGAAAGTCTCATTGAATATGAGAAGAACAGCACTAAAATATGTCAATAGGATAGTCTGCAAAAGACAGAACATGCCTTTTCACAGGGGCATCGTGAACTTCAGGAAAAATTGTCACCAAACGAGAGATTGCTGCCTATCTTTAGGTTGTTTAGTATTATATTTTAAATCGTGTTTATTTTTTTTTATTCTTCCCACTTTTTTGTTGTTACTGTTCCAAAATGAATTAAGTAACTAAAATAATTCAGACTGTTGGAGGATTTACAGGGAATGTACTTGAAAAAGTTGTGAAGGGTGATAAGTGTGATAGTCTCCACCCTGATCTGGTCATTTAGGCTTGCTGTTTGACTAGCTTGATGTCTGGTGCCAGGGGTCACAAACAATAAGTCAGATGTTTTTCCCCTCCCATTTTTCTTTCTTGCCCAGTTTCGTAGTTAAAGACTGTGGCTTATGGGATGGGGGATTTCAATCTTTGTGGCTCCATTTGTTTTAGTGGAGATGGAATGATTTTTTGCTTATATAGAATTGATTGAAGTAAAATGAACACAAGTTGGAGGAAGCCAAGGGGAAAAATACATTAAGTGCTGTGTGTTATACCCTGTATGAGGGGGAAGGGGGTTACAATAACTTCCTCTGCCATAAGAGTTTTAGAATCCACATCTATGAGAGAACGTCCTGGATATGACCAAGTGTATGCAGTTGGGAAATGACTTTCAGTCCGTGCAGTTGACCTTGCTCAACTTGGCATGAGCTTCTGAGCATCCTGTGGAGCTGTGCCTGGAGTCCCTGGTACATCTTCTAATTGCCAGGGGGTAGCACTGTTCTTATGCACTCTGATATTTTGTATACAGTGCACCAGCATGCTCTTATAATGCTCCACGTGGAGTCCTGGGGACCTTTGGTAAAAAGATGGAGTTGGCTGAATTTCTGCCTCATGCAGCACAGCAATTTGGTGATATCTATCACGATGGATAGGAAAGATGTGTGCTAATGTCTTTACATTGTCTGTGCCAGGGGTCTGCCAGCCTTGTAGGAAGGAGGAATGACTGATACAACGAAAACAGAGGCTGGGTCCCTTCTGCATGGTGAGTCTGAATGTTTGAGAGGTGCTTTGAAGAACACGTTGGTAAGTCTCAAGATGAGTTCTGCAGCTGATAACTAATACAAGCTAGTTGGTGGAATCAGATTTTGAGGGAGCTGTGGTAGTGTGTGTGGGCACTTGACGTGCTCTTGCAGCCTCTGGGACACTACAGGTGCTCCAGCAAAGCCCTGTGCTGAGTATGGCACATCAGATTATCCAAACCAAAAAAGAGCTCTTCTCTGTCAGCTTAGTTATGTTTTCTCTCCTAGTCTTGCCACAGTGGAGATTTTAATGGAGTGACAGAAATTCTTGAAATCCTGATCCACAATGTGAAAGGAGCGATGCCAAATCTCGTTTGGCATTAAAAGTCTTTTGAGTTGCTTTTTGTGAAACTACCTTTGGTGCTCTGTAGTTCGGTGCAGTAATGTAGCTCTGCTAGCCTTGCTTCAGCTCTGTGCCATGAAGACAATCCTGAAAATAATGAAGAGAATGACTGTAGGCAGAGTACCGTTTATACTGCAGCTCTGCCATGTGGTATCAGTGTCTGCAGCAGGAATTCTACAGCTTTTTACACAGTTACAACTGGATGTAAAAAAGACCACACTGAGTTCTGTCCCCAGTCTTCTGCCTTGCTTTTATTTTTTTTTTTTTAAGTTTTTCCCCCTATACTTAATATTCCATAAAACTCCTTAGGATACTTGTGTTTTAAAAGTCAACTTAAGCATTACATTGAGTCAGGCTCTGTGGCAGCCCATCCCTCCCGAGGCAGTGCTGGAGCCGCAGAGGCGCCCGGCTCCAGTAGCCCTTTCTTAGTAATTGCTGCGGTGCTCTATAATCAAGTGCTCAGCTACTCTGAGCATACTTGAGCTTGCTGTAACTGCCCTTTGTTTCAGTCAAGGGACTGGTAATTACTCCTGTGGGCCGAGTCTTTTACTTTCTTAGTTTGCTTGAAACCAGTCATTTGTTGTGCTAAAATGGTCAGGCTTTCTGCAGAGTTTACAAATAAGCTTTCTGTGTGATAGTCATTTAGTCTACCCAGCCATCCATATAGTAAAGATATTGCACATTTTCCCTTTCTATGTTCAGACAAATCAGCTGCTGATTTCAGTTTGATTATGTGTCAGTTTACAGAGTTCTTCTTAGGAGTTCACTTTACTAATTTCTGCTTGGAGCAAGAGTGTTTTTTGCTGGGCCTGTGCTAGTTTTTTTTGGGCTGTTGCAAATTATGGGTGTAAAACTCATTAATAAAGTGAACTAAATACCTTTATGCATACTTTAATATTAATCCCTTTTTCTTATCACTGCATAAAAGCATATGCCACTGCTTCGTGAGGCTTTTTAAATATTAGTGGTTTGGAATAACTGATCAGTTATTCACAAGGTATTAGCTAGATTTCATTTACAGCAATATAAATATTTTATTGATTGCCAAGTTTTCCTAGTAGCTAAATATCTGAAAACTAAGAGTGCTTCATGAAAGGTGTTTACAAATAGTGTTTATGAAAGGAGCCAGAAAACTTTAGAAGAAAACTGGGCTGGAATTCTCTGAGCAATCTCACAGTGAGATGGTTGTTATGTGTCAGGGGTTAACTGAGTCTGGGATGGGCAGTCTGGGTAATCGAGGGTGTTTGGGTGATTCTGTGTCCCAAGAAATTGAAATGGGTGTGTTTGATGTTACTCATTTAAAATAGGATTAAAGATAACCATTAATAAGAATCTTGCTGTAACCTAGAAGAAAAATGTGCAAATAGAATTCAATGACTAGGGATCTTTGGGAACTGTTTTGCTCAATTATCTGTTATAACTCCCTCTGCCATCTAGGGTTCTTGCTCCCTTCAAAGAGAGTGCATTCCAAAGACTTCATACCTTTTCAGACTTTCTTCTGTAGAAGAAACAGGCAGTAGTTCAGATTTTGACATTTCAGAGCTCTATCCTTTATTATTCAAATAATTCCAAATGATTTGTAGGAGTATCAGTCTTTGTGCCTCGTGGCAGTCAGATAATGTGTGGCTCTGAGGGTTATGGGTCTGACTATTTTGCTTGAGCAATCAAGAGTTCTGCTTTTAGACCACGAGCCATCTTCCAGGTTTACTTGGATTAGTCGCTTAAATCCATAGTTTAAATTCTGTAAGTTGTGACTGCATACAGACTTCTAAAGACTGTTGTTGATAGGTGACCGTTCATAAGGAAATAGAGTATTTCTTGAATCCTACCTTCAATGATCTTCCTTTGCTGTGTTGTCTTTAAATGGATTTTTGATGGGTTTTTTTGTTTGTTTTTGTTTGTTTGTTCTTTTAAATTTATTTTGTTGTTGTTTGTTTGGTTGGTTTTGGGTTATTTTTCCTGTTTTTCAACTCTATGACCAGTGCTTATTGTGTATGATTGCAGGGGATTCCTAAACCCTGTTCCCTCCCAACCAAAACCAGCCCTTTCCCTAGAAAGGACTTGGCCTATGAAATTATTGGTTTGATGGAATTTTGCATTCTATACCCCAACATCAAGTTTTAAATTTTACAGCAACATTTAAAAAACCAACTAACCAACCAAACCCCCCCAACAACAAAAGCCTGCCAAATTTCTTATTCAGGTTAGACTTCCAGGTTTGTCTTGGTTAAAGCTGATAGGTTTGTGTGCTCTTGTGTGCACTGACCTTACATAGAATGAAATGTGGATTAACAGCATAATTCTGCATCAGAGAGCAGGCTTGGAGCATAACTGAGGAGAGAAAGGCATTTGGAACAAAAAATCCATATGTAGTCTATATACATTTAGATGAATAGATAATCCCAGCTCAATATGTGGAAATGCAGGGCATTAAAACGAGCAGCATCTGGTCTTGAAGAAAAAATGAAATAAAATGAAACAGAGACATGGTGAACCTTAAATTATTTAAGCTCCTCCAGTGGTAGTGCTCTGTAATTGCTTTCCTTTTCTGTAAATGTTTCACAGCTGTGAAGTTTCCAAGTGAAGAGCTAAAGTGCTGGCTATTGTACAGAAATTAGGGCCAATTTCTGCTTGCCTTGGTCTCTGGTAAAATCTCATCAGGGCTGCTGTCCCTCTCTTGTGCTCTCTGCAGGCCATTACACCGGTGCCAAGCGGTTGTAAACTGCTGCTATTGATGAGCCGATGGAGTTCTGTCTTGTCTTGTGCCCGGTCCCCAAGACCAAAAACGGTGGCACACAGTGCAGGACTGGGCCAGCTTTCCTTGCAGCCACAGGAAGTGTACTTGATAGCAAAGACCAGTCAAAAAAGACATGAAAACGGCAAGGAGTTGGGGCAGTGTGGTGGTTTTACTTGGCCCAGTTTTTGCTAGTGGGTAGGGAGGGGCACAAAGATGGCTCCTGTGTGTCCTGTGCGAAAGTTCTGGACGTTTTTCACCCTGTCCAGCAGAGCCACTCTCTGTTGGCTCTGAAAATGATGGACATGCTGCTGGCCAAACCTGGGCCAAGTAGAAATGTTAGTTACGCCTCTGTGAAAACATATTTAAGAAGAAATCAAAACAATGAGTGCACGCACTTCTTTGTAGCCAGAGGAGGAGGAGGAGGAGGTAAAAATATGTGAGGGAAAACAA
>VZTX01004862.1:47071-97058 GCA_013400915.1 Pardalotus punctatus | reverse complement strand
CCAGTGTGTTTGTGTTAGTTTGAGTCCTCTCCTCTGCGTAAATGCAGCAGGAGAGAGCATAGAAAGCAAACGTCGTAGGTCCCTGGCATTTGGCCAGGGTCAAACCACGACAGGCAGGTGTCGGAAAGACTCGACCTCCAGAAATTCCCGAGGGAAGTGAAGGCAGCAGCAGCAGCAGCTTGCTTTGCTTGCACTGGACACTCGTGGGATGCACTGCAGGCCAGGCTGTTGGGAGCTGCTTGGTCAGGCAGGATCTGCAGGGAGCTGAGCTCCACTTACAGGACTTGAGCTTAACTGAGCTCCTTTCGTATGTCTCTGGAGTGTTAAATAATCTTAGTTTTTGTTTAGGAAATCTTAGTTTTTCTTTTATTCATTTTTGCTAATTGGTCTGGAATAATGTCAGCAGTAACTTTGTTCTACACAGTTTAATAGTGGGTGTTTTTTTCAGGCAGCGTACAACAATGAAGGTTACTCAAAAAGCGCTTACTTTTATTCTGATTGTGTGTGGACAGCCACCTTTTTGAGAAATGAAAGATAATTTGGAGCCTTAATGAAATTACGGGAAATGTATGATGTGTCTGATTTGCCTTATGCCTCTCTAGGTTTTTCAGCATTGGTGTGTAGTTCATCTAAGCACAGGAAAGTTCCAGGATTTTTTACTACTTCCTCTCTGGCAATATGTGCACCCCCAGGCCCCCATTTTAAACCCGTCTGATCCTGAGCAGTGCCCAGTGTCCCCTGTGGGATGGCAGCAGTGCTTGTCACACGTGCAGCAGGTGTGATGAGTTTGCCAGAGGGGATTTCTATGGAGGGAAGATTGAGGTGTCATGAGAGGGATGGAAAAGTACATCACTCAGAGAAAGTGAGAGGGGAGGAAGAGATGACCTTTCTTTCATATAATTCCCAGCCTCAAGAACACAAAATTGTGTCTGTTTGTGGGACAGGCACATGCTAGTAGTAGCATGAGGATTTTTTTTTAGTTTTATTCTTTCAGCTAATATAGATTTATATTTTTCTGGGGGGATGACTCTAGAGGATGTGTATCACCAGGGGTTAGTTACATTTCAGCAGTAAGCAGCATGGATTTTGTTGGAATGACTCAAATGTGTATGTAAATGTATGTAAAACTGGGCTGATCAAAGCAGGATCTGCCACAAAATGTAATGACATAAAGATTGGCTTTGCATAACTCATCTACTACCACTGTAGTGATAATGTGGCATTTGGCTACTTCTCTGCTGTGTTCTTTCTGCTTGTCCTCATAATGTCTTTGACTTTTTTTTGGTTTTGTGGGGCTTCTGTTTGTCTTGTTTTGTTGGTTTTTTTGGGTTTTTTTGGAAGGTGAATGGGTGCTGTTGTTCATGATTTTGAATGTTTTGAGTTGCTTGTCCCTTTGATTTTTGAAATACTGCTTTTGCTCTGGTGCCAGGTTAGACTGAGTAAGCTGTAGAAAAATCCAACCTAACAACTCTACTGAGAACTTAAAATACTATTGAATTGTTGTAGTGCTTTAAACAGTTTTGGGTTTTTTTTTTGTTTGTTTGTTTGTTTTTTTTTTTCCTTAAAGTACATCTCCTTGGTGCTACAAATAAAATAAAATTGAATTAGTTGTAATTTACCACCTCTACCCTATGGTGGAATGAGCTAAAAAGCTTTACATAATCAAGTAATTTGGGATTTAACTAACTTGTTTATTTAAACAGAGTGTATTTTTCAGAGAAATCCATAGTCTACTTTGTAAATTCTTTTCAGATCTTTTTATTTTTATTGACTTTGATTAGCCAGCTAATTTGTACTAAATCAATAAGTGTGATTCTGATAGCTCATTTTGAACCCTTAGCATGGAAGGCTGAAACAAAGAAGGGATTAGTGAAGTGTTTTGCTGACATTCCAATCTATTTTAAGTGAATGCAAGCTTTCTAATAAATATTTAATGGATAGTTGTTTGTGGTTTAATAGAATTAGATAATTCTATTAGAATCCTGTTTGGAGATTTACATGTACCATACATCACTGCCGAGGACACGGTTAATAATTTAGGCTAAGTGACTAGTAATTAGAAACACAGTTAGAGTAAGCAGGGATGTTCTCTCTGTCACCCAGGGATTTAGGTGGTGTGTGTTTGCTGTGCAACTGCAAATCAATTCTTAGGTTCTCTCTTGCACAGGAGAGCTCATTTGGTGAGTTTGGGACAAGCCTCAAATGTGATAACAAAGCATGAGGCCCCTGGGTTTATTTAATATCTTATCCTCTGAGTTAATGAGTTGGAAAATAGTTCACTGTTTATCTACAGTAGATTGAGCAGATGTTGCCAATTCAATTTTATGGAACGTAATCTCTGAGAGATTGTCTTCTGCCCACTGCTTTTTCACAGTTTGAATCTCTGCTGTCCTTGGCTTCAAGAGAATGTTTCCCACACTGGTCATGGAGTTCTCAAAAGATTAGTGCAGCAGAACTTGGTAAAGCTGGTTAGCATGGGAGACTTTGCCAAGAGAGGCTTTGGAAATTTGTATGAGAATGTGCAAAACTTAAGTTGTAAACTGGGAAAAAGATAAGCATTTGAGAAAGCACTGAGGAAAATTGAAATTAAATATTAAACACTACCACTTACATCAGTTTAGGTTTTCAGGTGAAGCTTTAGGAATGGTTTTATGGGAATCTCTATGGACCTTTATTTTAGGGTTAGCACGAATAGCTGTTCACAGCTGCAGAAGGGGACTGGTTGTTGCTAGACCTGTTCTCAGTGAGTGTGGTTTGACACGATGTTCTCATCTCCTGCAGCAGTCTTGGACCATGTGGACAATTGGAATGAGTGCAGGGCCCATGCCCAGCAAGCTCTGCATGCCAGCCATCCTTGGGCAGCTGAGATGAGGAGGCTGCTGCTCATCTCGGGCATTGTTCAGGCTGTGAGCCCTTTATCTGCTCCCTGGTTATTGACATTGTAACATCACCTTTATCCATCTCCTGGACTACAGAGTTGCCATCTATCCCAGGAGTGTGGGAGGTGCTGACTGTGTTTCCTGAGGTGTTTGTTCTCACATCCGTGTGTGTCTGAACACTGGAGAACCAGAGCTTGTGTTTTCAAGTTGATGCAGCATTTCAGCTCAGGTGCTGTTTACTTTGTCAGTGTACCTACCAAATGCTGCAGTGCAGCAGGAGCTCCAGCAGATTTAACTCAAGGAATAATGGCAATTCCGCAGAACAAACACTGAAACTCTCAAGAAATCAAACTGTCTTCAAACCCCAAGAGGTCTGGTTCTGAGCTTGGCAGTGTCCAGAGCAGAGCCCAGCTCCAGTTCCAGACAGTATTCCTGCCATCATTCTTTGAGTTAAATCTGCTGAGCTGAGGCCTAATCTGATTTTTACTTCCAGTGTGTGCACATGGGTGTGCATGTTGTGTAGGGAAACCTTCCTAAAGCGCTCTGGGCAGGTTCTGAGGCATCGCTGCTAGTGCTGAGCTACCTTGCTACAGTGAGGTTAACAGGCACTGCACTGGTATGAAAGATAGGATTAAAACTCTTCTTTTGGGATGATTTTTCTTAAGATTCTCTTTAGAATTTTTCTAGTCCTGGCATGGATAAAAGAATGGCATCACCCTGGTTCCTGTGCTCATTTGAAGTTTGCTCTGTTCTAGTTCTATCTCTTTGAGGTAGTGATACATACTGTGTTCTCTGGAGAACAGTTCCATTACTGTGAGCTGTTAGTTCCACTCAATATTCACTCCTTGGAAGCAATGGTTTGATGGGCTGGGACATGGATTGTTATATTAACCAAGAGAATAACTTGAACTGCTCCTGTAATTACTCTGCATGCAGTCAGTCTCAGGATTTCTGGCAAGCTTACCTTCATTTCTATATATATAATGTTACAGTACTTAGCATTTCTGTAACATGGCATTACACCTTCAAATTGTTTTCTAGTTATTAACTAATTAATCTCATAACACCCCTGTAAGGTATATCTGTTTGTTTCTGCTTGGGTGACTGTGTGGAGGACAATAATATGTGGCTTGAATATTAATAAACATAAAGTAGTGTGTTGCATTTGTAGTTGGTGCTGTGTTTTGAGGTTTTGTTTTGGTTTAACCCTGGCTGGCAGCCACTCGCTTGCTTTCCCTCAGCCGGATGGAGGAGAGGATCAGAAGGGTAAAAGTGAGAGAGATTGTAGGTTGAGATACAGTTTAGTAGATAAAGCAAAACTGAACAAACCACAAAATAAAATAGGGAATTAATTCTCTGCTTTACATGGGAAAACAGGTCTTCAGCCATCTCCAGGAAAGCAGGGTTCCATCACATGTAAAGGTGATTTGAAAAAGCCAAGTGCCACAAAACTGAATGTTATTCCCCTTCCTCCATCTTTCCTCTGGCTTTTGTTGCTGGGTATGATGTCATATGGTCTGGAATATCCCTGTGGTCAGTTGGGGTCAGCTGTCCCAGCTGTGTCCCCCCAGTTCTTGTCCATCCTGAGCTGCTCGCTGCTGGGGCAGAGTGGCAAAAGGAGGAGGCCCTGAGGCTGAGCGAGCCCAGTTCCACAAAGCTCAAATATCCTGTGTCAGCGCTGCTCACAGCACACACCCAAAACACAGCACACAGGAGCTACTGTGATGAAAGTTAACGCTATCCCCACCAAAACCAGCACACACCTGGCCTTCAGTTACATCTTTGTTTCCCCCGATGTCTTTGCCTCCAATATGGAATATTGACTTGTGTGTCCCCCCAAAGGCTGAACAGAAATGTGCTGTGACACAAGTGGGTAGTCCTGCAGGAGTCAGATTGCCACAGCTGTGAAGGGAAATATTTTCAAGTAAAAAACAAAGCTCTCACAAAATCTACCTCTTCTTCAAAGGAAGAAAACAATAAAAAAAAAAATCCTAAAACCAAACCAAACTGAAGCCTGACCAATTAAAACACAAAAAAAATTACCCCCAAAAACCCAAAGCACCAAGCCCACCTTCCCAAACAACAATATACCCAATCTTTGAATGTAGAAAACACTTTATTTTGTGGGTGTGTCATGCTCTTCTGTATGTTGAGCAGGAATCTTAGCCCAGTGTTTCCCTGACCTCACTCCTAAAATCGGACGGTAATTTTCCAGCTTTGTTCAATTTGGCTGTTTTTAGAATTTGATTCTTTGACATCTCTACTTTTGCGCAGTGCCTTGTGGAGTGGAAGGATAGGCATTTGGGTTTTCATTTTAGCAACTTGACTGAAACCAGTGTGGGGTTTTTTTTTGTTTGTGTTTTTTTGTTTGTTTGTTTTTTGTGTTTTTTTTTGTTTTGTTTTTTGGTTGGTTTTTTTATTTCTTTTTTGCGTTTGTATGANTTTTTTTGTTTTTTTTGTTTTTTTTTTGTTTTTGTTTTTTGGTTGGTTTTTTAATTTCTTTTTTGAGTTTGTATGGAGCAGCACCATTTGTCCTGTCACTGAAAGAAAACTGAGACACTTGGTGGAACTATAAAGAATTGTAAATTAACCATGGAGGACAAACAGGGAAGAGAAGGAGTAGGGTGCCCTGGCAGCTGTGTTGATTTTTGAAGAATATCTGTTTTGGCAGATAAGTTGCAAGTAGAGTTGCCAAGGAATAGTTTGAGTCGTGACATGCATCATTAGACAGCTCTCTCCAAGGTTTTGGCGAGGTCACTGACTAACTGTGAATGTGGGTCAAGGACCTGACTGGGTAAGGTAGCCTCATTTATCATCTGCCATGGCTGAGATAACACTCATCAGTCCATTTGACTAGCTGAGGGGTGAACAACTTATTTTGGTTTAGTAACGATTTGAGAGTCTCATCAATAAAATCACCAATACTCTGCAGTGCTGTAATCTGTCCGTGTCTCAGTGACCAGCATGATTTTTGGCAGCAGAGAAGAAGGGAGGGCCAAGTGGACAAGCTGGTTGTGTTTCCTCTTTTTTCCTCTGTTTAGAGACACTTTGGAATCTCAGGACTAATTCACCAAGGTCATCCATGATGGGATTCTCTTATTCTACAATGCAGTTCTATCTTGTTGCATGGAAATAGTTGAAACCTATATAAGGCAGGCATATTATCTGGTTCTGTGCAGAAATTCTTCCTAGAAGACTGGCATTGATTGTGCTATTCCTCCTTATTTTGTTTCATTATGAACAAAATATCTTCCACTGAAATATTCCTAGTTCATGTCGGCAGAGACAAGGATTTATGCAGGCCAGGTCAGCAGGGCAGGGTGTTTTGCTAGCACAGTTGTGGAACTCTCAAACCAGGTAACCTCTGGCCACCTTGGAGGGCAGGCAGAGCAAATTCTGCATTTCTTTGTGTGTAATTTGCCATTGTAGCCTGCTTGCAGCCCTGTTGAGCTGTAACTGCAGACAGAGAAACACTTGGGTTGATTTGAGCTAATTGAGTTGATCAAGTGTTGACGATGAGTTCAATTTGCACAGAGTCCCACTTGTCTTGTCTGCACTTGGAGCAGCAGCAGTGCTGGCAAATGAATTACCTCATCAGAGCTCTTGTCACCTATGGACAGGACAGGGATGCTTTGTTTCTGCACTGTGAGACTGATTGACAGGTTTTTGTAAAGTGTTAGTTACTTTCAAAATTTGACTGACCCTGAGAGGTGATTTATTTTTTACTCACCACAGAGAGTTTTCTGTATTCTGCTACTGCCCGAGGTGTAGAATTTAAATAATGATAGCTGAGTATCTACTGTACACTATGTTTGTCTGTTTGGCAGGTGTTTGTATTTCAATCTATGTTAATTTTAGATGTTCATCTATGTTAATTCTACATCAATGCATTTTTTTTCATTCAATGCCCCACTTGCCACTCTGCAAAGAAACCAGTAAAAATATCTTCATATTTGCAGTGCGATTTTTGCTCTCCTCATCTGATACACAGTGAGGAAGTGAAAAGCACTTCGTAGATGTTATAAGTTGTCCAAGACCCCAAAGTATAGGTGTTGGGAGAGCTGAGACAAAGAAGGGTTCAGTGTTTTGCTTTAAGGTATGCAGGCAGATGAAGTTTGAGATGGAAAGAGGAAGAAGTTACATATTACAAGGAGTCTGGGGGAGTTGGCTTTCAACCATTATTTCCTCACTGAGACTGCTGTGTTCCTCTGTCTGTCTTCACACATACAAGGTTAATCTTCCTGACATAGTTCTAGGTAACTAAAATGACCAAAAATCAAATGGCATTAATTTTGAATTTATGTTACTATTTAATATAATTTAATAAAATATTTTTAGTAGTTTAGCAAACAACTAAAAAGGGAGAAAGATAGGTCTTCTAAACTCTAGTAGGTCAAACCCACAAATGACTCTAAATACCAGAGAAATTTTCTTCCAAACTCCTGCTTGTTAGCTGTGTTGCATTCATCTGTAAAGAATATTGCAAGGGTGTTTTCCTGTACGAAGTGAAGGGCCTTGGGCTGCCTTGGAGCAAGCAGGTGCTCACTGTATCCTCTTCTCCCTTGGGTAACTTGATATTAAAAGAGCATGGAATGTGGCTGTATGAGTGCAGAAACACATATTCTCAGGTGATTTTATTTTTGTCTGGGTCTTTTTCATGTGGATTATGGCTGTTGATGTCAAAACAAGCTTGATTACAATATTTGGAACTTGTGGGTTGTCTTGCAGTCAGCACCAGTGGAAGAAGAATTCTTCTCCCAAGGCACCTTTGAATCCCCTTCCTCCAGGATTCGTAACATTTTTGCAGTGCAAGTTTTAAGTCATCGTTGTTGCATATACCCCAAGGTTTGGTCTATATGAAACTGAAGTGACTTTTTAGCTTATAGCTATAAATGGAACTGATACTGAAATAATTTTAAAATATGTCAGTAAATTATTTGGTAAGTTGTGGCAATGTGCACAAGGCTACATTTTATGATCTGTATTCATGATGGGATATTTGATGCCTTGATCCGTACATTCTCCATTTAGTGGGATTTTTGGTGGGGGACAGAGCTTGTGTGTACATGGGAGTAAATGTTGCCTTTATGCAGATCAGCCCCTTTTCCTGGTACAAGCTGATATTTTTAAGGAAGTGTTCTAGAACTCATCTTCAAGTCCATGATCTGAAGTTTAAAATTTGGACCCAAAACATTGCATTTAGTGGAAACTGTTTGTCAGAAAAGCAAAATCATTTGTCAGGTGACCTGTTACACATATTCCTTTCTAACAAGGAAGAAGAAAAGAAAATGCTCTCTCAGTTTTCTCCAAATGCTTCTATGGAAAATAAAAATATTTTCAATTCTCATGAGAGCTGACATTTTGTCAGTTCACATCTCCCTTCTGCTAACTGCTTTTCCCATGCTGCAAAATATTTAAACACCTTGTGCATTGTGGGAGAAATAGTCTGTGCATTTTAGTTTTTCAACTAAATATTTTGGTTTTTCCTCAGTTATCCACCTCCAAAAGGGATGAAAATGTGCAGAATATTAATTCTCCTTTGTCTACTGCTGCCTTTTCTGTCTCTGATCTCCAAACAGTTCTACTTCAACATTTATGGATAGTACAGTTCCTTAATCTTTCCAAGTTCATTGCATCTGGAAAACCTTTTTCTTATTTCTTTCACTTTTTGCATTTGACAGCATTCAGTGCAAAGGCAGCACAGCCATTTATTTCTCCTTTATGTCAGTGAGCCCTCTGTGGGTTTCTCTATGTATCTTTGATGCGCTGGCTTGGGAGACAGAAATACTTAGAAAAAAAATAAAAAACAGTGATTTTTGAAAATGAGGAACCCCTGTCAGGAGGACTCAAGGGTGAATGTAGTACAGAAAAGTACTTCTAACTCTACTTTAAAAACAAAATGAATAAAGAAAAAATGCCCAACCAACCAAACTCTGGCAAAATTACAAATTGTCTCTGTCCTTATAAAGCAAATGTAAACTGCCTCTGAAAGGACCAGATGGCTTTGCTTTGTGTGGAGATTTTTGTTTTCTTACTAGTATGTACAGCTGTTTCTAAAAAGATGTGGTTTCTTTTAATGAAGCAGTACTTTCGAGTGAGATGTAGTGCATGTGAAAGTTTGGGGGAATGAATTATTTGCAATTTCTGTGGGTATTCTGTGGATATATATATATATTCTGTGGCCTGTGGATATTTGCATCCAGATATGTTTCTCTAAGAAGAGCCAGCCCCAAGCTGAATCACAGCTTTTCAGCAACTCCGCTGTGCTCTTCCACCCAGAGGAGAGGGGACAGTTGTGTTTGTTCTGGGAAAATGGGGGACGCCTGAAGGGTTGGCCTTGCCTGTTTGTGCTGCAGGAGAACGGGAGGGTGGAGGTGTCCCGATGGTCCCTGCTCCCTGCTGGGACCCTGCAGTGGCAGCGCTGATGGGAATGTCTGGAGAGCCAGCCCTGGAGCAGGACCTGGGGCCGTGTTCCTCGTGTTCCTCGTGTTTCTCGTGTTCCTCGTGTTCCTCGTGTTCCTCGTGTTCCTCGTGTTTCTCGTGTTTCTCGTGTTCCTCGTGTTTCTCGTGTTCCTCGTGTTTCTCGTGTTCCTCGTGTTTCTCGTGTTCCTCGTGTTTCTCGTGTTTCTCGTGTTTCTCGTGGTCTTTGGCCCTGGGAAGGTGTTGATTTTGCCTCTTTGAGCATCCAGCCGCAGCCAGGGTTAGCTGGAGGTGAACACGCGTGCTGACACGTTGGGAAACAGCTCTTGCTCGTTGGAGGAAGCTGACAGGACATTTTCCCGTGCGTTTCCTGCTCTGGCAGGGCTTCGTGCCTGCAGCAGCAGGGTCACCCACAGAGCCCTCCTGCTTGTGCAGTGACAGCTGCTCACAGCTGTGCAGGAGTCACTGAAGGCTTTCAAAACGGGCAGAAAGCTTTGCACAGGCCTTGTGATGGTTGTGTATTTCTGTGGGAAATGCTGTATTGCCTTCTTGTGGTGCATGCACAGCACTCCAGAGTCCCAGTCACAGAACCCTTCCTGACAAGACAACAAAAATGTTATTTTCTTTTCATTAAATGAACACTGATTCTTATGAACAGTGTTTATTATGAAATAACCACAAAATATTTCACTTAAATTTGATCTTTTTATGCCTTAGAGGTGGTAATCTCTTTTCAAATTTATTCTGTTAAGGTGGAACAAACGTGTTACTCGGAGGCTCTAACAGCATGGGGCTGTCTGCTCTGGGGGGAGCACTGTCTTGCATTATCCCTGTGCCAGTCAATACTCTATTATTGCATGTTAAGTGGTTTGCTACAGCATCCTGTGTGCAGGGTATTAGAAAGGATCTTATCTAATTTCCTAAGCAATAATGGTATAAACAGTATGCATTTTTTATTATTAAAAAACAAACTATTGGCTCCACTGAGTTAATGCTTCTTTTATATACAGTTAGCACCCAGGAGACTGACTCATAAATCATAGCAAAATTAAATGGAAAGTGCAAAGTTTTGGAAAAGTAGAATTTATTATAGACTCAGAGCCTTTGACTCTACCTGCAAATGAACTTTAACTTGCTTAATAGTATTTTTATTTGACTGCCGTGTTCTTTAATGATTTTAGTTGATTAGAAAGAAGTCCAACCCCAAACCTTATTAACCTGTAACAAATAGAAACATTAACATGGAATGAGAGGAACATAAAGTACGTATTTTTATACTGGGAGTTTTCTGCTGCTTTGAATGTTGTATCAATTTCTATTCAGATGGCCCCAAAAAGTACTATTTTGATAGGTTCCTGATACTATTTAGTAGGATCTTTGTTTATGGAAGTAGTGTGTATTACTTGGAAATTCATATTTATAAAGTTGTTTTACCACTCCTCTCCAATATAAGGGCATACAAATGAAATATATTATAGTTTTGAGGGTATTTTTATTAATTAATTGAGGTATGTATTCTGTACAACTAATATTTCACATCAGAGGAATCAAAAGATGTGGAAAATTAAAATGTTAATGCCACAAAGATATATCTTGCGTTTATTACCGATGGCCCAGGTTAGGGACTCTTAGTCTTCAAAACCTCAAGTTTTCTAAAACCTTACCTTGTAGCTTCACTGGGGTTAAATGTTTTGTTGGGTTTTTTTCCACTTCCCATTATCTCCTGCCCAAGTTCATTCAATACTACTGCTAGAAGTGGGGATGCACTTAGAACTTTCTGCAGTTTTCTGTTTTGTTACAAATCACGGTTAAGTTTGAGGTGAATCTGAGCTAAATCGTGGATTTGCAGTGAACACTCACATTAGTGTTTGCAACATGGGAACATTGTATGCTGGTAACTTGCAGATAAAAGAATAAAAACTGGTTTTGATGGGCAGTTTTTGGAACTAATTAAATGTCATGTGAAAAAATGCCCTTAGTGAGCTGGTGTAAGTCACACCTTCACTTTGCAGAGCAGGAATTTGAATTGAAAGGATGTGTGGGTCTGCACGACAAGTGAAGGTAAGCTGTTGAGCTTTATGGGACTTTGTTCTTCTTGGTTTACAAGTGGCATGAACAGTTCAATCCAGCCTTTATGCTTTAATAGTAAAAGCAAATAGAAAAAAGGCTAAATATATATGAAAATCAAGAGCTTTTTGGCACCTCAAAGAAATGCTACTAGAGGCTGCAGAAATGTCATAAATCAAACCTGCAAAAAAAAAGGCTGACCTTAGGATATCTTAAGTTGGCATTCTTCTCCTGGGAATATACAGTGAACCTGCTATTAAAAGAAAAACTTTTATCGTATCTACCTTCATGGCAAAAAGCCTTAGTCCATTGAAAACCTGGACTCATTCTCTAATGAGTTCCTAGAGGCTAATTTTAAAGCCATTGCAGATGAGAATTGTCATCCTGAAAAGTTCCCAGGGAAGGGCTGTCTGTGTGCAGCGCCAGAATGTGCAAAGGTTTTCTGTCAGAGCGTCTGCAATTCCAAATGCATTAGTGGGGGATGCAGGCCTGCAGTGCTTTTAGTTGCTACTTTAATATTCTCTTCCCAGTGCAGCCTCTTCATCTTAAAACAAGCAAAAACCCCAAACCCAAGCCAGGCAAAATGCCCCACCTCAGAAAATTCTGCAAAACTATGGTAAATGTCTTGTTTTAAAACTGCACCAAGGCCAGGGTTTAAAATAAGCAGAGTTGTGTTCTGTGGAAAGGAAGGAGCTGCAGCCAGATGTGTCAGCTCAGGGGTGGGTGGTTGCTGTGGCCCCCAGGACAGTGTGTGATCCTGTGTTGTTCAGTTAATCTCTGTACAGAAAGTTTCACACTTGCCCAGCTTGCAGGCCCAGAACAGGGTCTGCAGGCAAACAGGGTGTGCGAGGCAGCACAGCTGAGATTGTGAGGGTTGGTGGCCAGAAGGCAAGTCCTGTGCTGAAAGGACATTGCTCACTTGAGTGCACAATATGTTAACTACATCTGGATTTAGCATAATCATCCTTGACTAATATGAAGAGAAGGGAGGGGGTTTAAGTGCTGAATAAATAAATTTCTTAATTTTGTGTTATCAGAGAGGAACAGATGGTCAGTTTAGTGTGTTTTCTGACTGCTTATGCTTTCAGGAGATCCACACTGGTTCTTGTACAGAAGGTTTCCCAGTGTCAATAATTCATGTGTGGGTACATCAAACCACTCTTGGTCTTATCTTTGAGGTGTGCCTTGCCAATACCCTTTTGGGCAACTAAAGGGTCTCAATGTCACCAGGAACTAACATTTTATAGAATTTTTTCTGTTCCCTGTATAGTAATTATATATTTATAATAGTGCTAGTTATTACTAAAGGTGAGAAATGGCTCAGGATACCACAGCAGAAGAGCTGGATCACTGCATGTCCTGTCATACGGGTATTGTACTGTATAACATTCTTCTACATCTGTTCATTTTTGCTCTTTGGAATTGTCCTGTAATCTTCTGCCAGCTTCAAAGAAATGCTTTCCTTGAAAGTTATCTCATACCCAGGGTTCAGCTTCTGCAGCACTTGTGTTAGTTGGCCTGGCCTGCTGTTGCTGTAGCTCTTGCCATCCCACCATTTTCCTCCCATGAGGAATTGTATGTGAAAATTAGGTGTAGGAGTGTTTCAGCTTGCTTTAATTACAGTTGCCTAACTGAAGGGAAGAGGTGCAAACCCTTCTGTATTTGATTTATTAAGAGAACATAAACAGCAAAAGGGAAAGTCTCCATTCTGAAACACTGACAGAAAGCAGGTTTGTCACTGTCTTTTCGATAAGACTCAGGAAATACTTCTCTATTACCTGTAGTTTATTAAAAGTAGCACCTTTAGCACTTCTCTCTCCCTGTGTGTCAACGTTAAAAGAGAATGCAGTAACAAATGTTTGAACCCTAATAATAAGGCATGTCCAAACTCTGAATCCAGGATCCACATTTGTATAATGAGGTTGATTTCTAAATTTCTGTTTACTTCTCATAACCTTTGATTTCTCTGCCAAATCTTTGTTAAAACAAAAACAAAATCCTCTTTCTATGGTGTTTTTTGAGCAGTAGGCAGGAATAAGGGCAAATATCACACGGTCAACTACTTTTCTGTATCCCTAATTTCCACATTCCTACACTCTGACTTTGCAATGATGGCACTGAAATGCAGGGTCCTGGTGTTCAGGGCTGATGTTTTCTCTGCACATATGATGGTTCAAGGAGATTTCTGTTTCTGTTGTGCCTGGTGTTTGGAGACAACAGCAGAAGCAAGAGAGTATCAATTTCTGTCATGTAATTGGATTAATGACCAGTTTACATGACAGGGCAGGCTCTTCATTGAATTAACTTGAAAAGGGATTATATCAATAAATAGCAGGAAGAGAAGGGCCATGTTAGCTACTCTTTGTTACAAATACTGCTTCAAAGGTCTTGTTCAATAGTCTTTATGGAGGGTCAGACAATTACTGTCCACCATTAAGTTGAGTTTGCTATAAATTTTTATTATAAGAAGTAGTTGACTTCTGAATTGTGTCCAAATGGAAGGAGAGGGTGATGCTGTGGTGGTGGTTGTTTTTTGGGTTTTTTTTTTTTCCCCTCTAAATCGTCTGTATAACTGGCAGCTTTGAATTGTCTTACATGCAAAACACCAAAACAGGAAAAAAACCCTGCAAAACACACAAGCTGCAAGTGTGAGTCACACAATGATTTTGAAAGGGGAAAGACAGGTGAGTTTTTGTGTGTTTTGACGGGAATTTGTTGGAAGGAACCATACTGAATAACAGCTAATGCCCCAATGAATCCACAAGGACCTGAAGTGACTGAACATGTCAGTGGAAGATGTCACTCCCATGAAAAGGATACACCCCTGTGGGATTTACAGTTCTCCTTGCATTGGCAAGGAGCTTTCATGGAGGTAGAAGAGTCACAGATGCCAAAAATACAGTTAGAAAGCATTTGCACCATTCTGAACTCTTTCCGAAGTATCCAGAACTTTTTTTAATAAATTCAATTTTGCCTGAAAAATCTGCATGCAATTTGAATGAAATTGAATATGTTTCAGGGCTCAAGCAGCGTGTCTTCCATCTAAAGCAAAAGGGAGATGAATTTCAATTAGATGTGTCCATTATAATCTGTCTCCACCTGTAGTTTTCATCAAAATTGTTGGGAAGTGCAATATAATGTCTGGTCAGGATTTGCCCACTAGCAGCAGTGTGCCCATTATCTTAGTTTAAAAAAAAGTATGTGAGGGTATAATGGCTTCTCACAGTGAATGACTTAAATGTGACAGGTATTTTGTATGGGATTTGAAAGTAGATTTATACATTTTGTGCATGTAGTACATACAATGGTTTATGTTCTTTTCATCATCATGATGATACAGGTTACTAATTAGACTGATAAAGGAAATGCTTCAAGAGATGCATTGTAATGTTGGCAGAGTAGTGTCAGTAGTTACTTTAAAATGCCTTTTTCATAGTGGTGTTTTGTTCTGAGCTTGATTTTTATGGAAATTTTTAATGTGCCTGGCCATAGGGTGAGTCTGAGAGCATGGGGTTAATTCAGGCTCATGGTGCACGCTGATGTGGGTCAGCAGCACCCCCTGCCAGTCCCCTGAAGCTCTCCTGCCTTACTGGAGCTGTTGCAATGCAGGGATGATGTGAGGGCCTGAAAGGAGTTTCCTCCTGCCACTTAATGCACACCATTCCTGCAGTTGGAGATATCTACACTGCACAGCTGATCAAATAGGTTAAATGTCCATCTTTCCTCACTGATTCATGCAAACAAGTTTTGAAGATGTCAGGCATACATGGATAATTCCTTTTTTCAAACAAGGAGTAACTTAGACTTGTGTTTCAGGCAATACTAGTGTCAAAGCCATGTTAAAATGCCTTGGTGTCTTGGGCTCTTAAGACAGAAATTTTGTTGGTTGTTTTTTTGTTTGTTTTTTTTTTTTGGTGACAGTACTATGATGTTTATAAACTTTAATTAATACTTGGAGTGCTTACTTGTGTGCATGTCTTTTCCCCGAGGACAATTTTTAGAGGTGTTGCTTACTGCCCTTACCCTGTCAAGTTGGTTTAGGACTATACAGTGTACTAGTACTGTTCACCTGCTGTATTATGTGGTTAGGACAGTTTTAGGTGTGTGATTTCATTGTATCATGAGGGACAGAGCACTTCCAGAAGGGAGAAGTGAATTCCTGAGTGCCGTGGTGCTGTTGAATGGGCTGCTGTATCCAGATTAGCTGTAGTGCTGAAGAACAAAGGTGAGCACAGCTGTGGTTCAGTGCTCAAAAGAGAGGATAAAACATGGGAAGGGAGATGTTTTGATGAGGTTAATAAAGTGTTCCCTGTTCAGAGAGACTTTGAGCTCTCTGGAGTTTGGTCATTTCTGTTTAGAGAGATGGGGAGAATTAAGTGGAAGATGCAAATGGTTCTACTTCAAATGAGACTTTGTGTATCTTTGGAGTGCCATATGAAATCTGTGTGTGAGACTGAATCAAATCACTAATATGTGAATAAGTGCTTGGCTTTTGCTGTGATTTAGTTTTGACGTGCCTTAAACGTGTGAGGATGGAATTGGCCCTCTGCTGCTGAACAGCTTGGCATCTGCTAATTTAAATCAGTATTTTCATTGTGGGTCTCACTGAAGCTGCACATCTTTGATACTGCAGTATGAATAATACTGTGTTTGTCAGGAGCTGCTGTTGTGAGCACACCACACTTTCCTTTTGCTCTTCCTTCCCCTGACAAATGTAGCAGTCCCTCTGGTGGGTCATTTCAGAGAAAGTCAGTGTTATCTGCTTGGAGGTGCACGTTGCAGGCTGCAGCTCACTCTGGAGCTCTGGTGTCTCATAGCTTTGCCAGCTGCTGACACATGCTGATAATGGAGTTCCTGTTAAGCAGCACTTTGATGGAAAAATCAGGTGAACTTAGGTAAGTGTGTCTATCTTAGACTGCAGTGAATCAAATTCACCTGAGGGCTATGGGTGAAATAAGCAGAATTGCCATTTCAGTACATGCACGATGGACTCTGAGATGGCAGAAGCCTCACTGCCATCAAGCAGGAGCAGGTAAGGCAGGCATTCCCCTGAACTCTGCTATCTAGAATAGAAACATTAGGATTGTCATCCTGTTCCTGCCTTCACCGAGATAAACGTTGCACAGGAAACCCAGCCCAAAACAAAGAACCCAAATCAATAATAAGGAAAGATGTTATGAAGTCAAATGCCCTGAGACAGCACTGGTGGCACATTGCGATGGCTTTGAGCCTTCCTCACCAGGGGAGCGATGTGTAAGAAGGGTAGAACACAATGGCCTGAGAAAAACAAAGCTTTGCTAGAGAAGCAGTGAGCAGCAGGATTGACTGAGGCCAAATGTGGGATCCCAGGGAATGCAGGCTCGGCAGGAACATCCCGAGTTACCAGGGTGTATCTTGGAAGAGTTAAGTGGAATTTTAGAAGGGATCAGTATTGTGTCCTTGGGTCTTCATTAGGGTTTGGGAGGAGCCTTGATCTCTTAATTGCCTCCTTGAAGAATTCTTCAGCTTCACACTGGTAATATGGGCCTGTGATCAAATGAAAATATGGGAATAAGACAAGTGTGCATGTAACTGGATATGTCAGCTTTCATTCTTAGCACAGATGTAACACTTTAGGCTTTGGTGGATCATACCCATCAATGCATATTTTCTTTTCCCTTGGCAAGTCAGGACAACAAGTATGACATCCAGGTAAAGACTGTTTCTTTCACTTCGTTTGTGAATTAATGTTGCAGCAGGATTGACCGAAGCAGATGCCCTTGAACCAGTAGAGGAGTTGTGAACCCAGTGACAGCAACTAACAGTGAAAAAGTCAGGAAGTATTGGCAACAAAATTGAGGTTTTGTAGGGATTCCTAAATACTAAGTATACTCAAGTAAATGTGGGGTTAGACCAAAGTGCTCAAGGTAAAAAGACAGGTCGTGAATTATTTCAAATTACCTGGTAGTCTTTAACGTGAATTATTGGTTGAACAGGTTCACTGTCTCAGAGCTGAAAGGAAACACCCCTTAGCTATTAATCACCTGCTCCACAGTGGGAGGGAGGGCACTTTGCTGTTGGGGGCCAGAATCCCCCTGTTGTGGTTTTGCTTTTTTTGTGCTAATTTTTGTGGGTTTTAAAATTTTTTGTCAGTTTGTTTGTTTATTTGTTTTTGTTTTGTAAGCATTTAGATCTTGCTTAGGTAGAAATAGTTGTGTTAGCATTTCCTAAAGATCTTACTCTGCCTTGTGTTCACAGGCAGAAACTGTGATGTTCTGTCAGAGTGAAATGCAAAGCAATCAAAAGTAATGTGCAAAGAGTAGATTCAGGTGAATAATTACAAGTACTAATATCTAATGATAACCTTGAGCTGGCCCATCATCTCTCTTTCCAGAATTGATTTCTTAATGGAAAACTTCACAGCTGCTGATGCAAAAGAGGTAGCAGGCAAGAGTTTTGGCAGTTTCTTTTATTTTCCAAAGCTTCTGCTGGAGAAGTTCATGCTGTTCTCAAGTGTTGAGAAAGACCTTTAGTGAGGGACTAAACTATCCTCGTGATAAATGAACAGTCTTAAGTTCTGTTGTAATAAATGTCATTCTTAAATGTTTTTAAGCAGCTGAGGACCAATATCAGTTGCCCATTACAAACTTATATAATTGCTAATTTAAAAAAAACCCCAGAAAACTGGAATTAAGCATCCTGCTATTGAAATCTTCATACCAAGATTTTGTTTTACTTTCTTCCTTTTTATTCTGTTGCTGGTGAGACAAAAACAAATGATTTAGAGGAAAAAGTCAGGCAATAAAACCCACAAACAGGATGTAATTTTTTTTTTCCTTCCCTCTCACTATTGAAAAGTAAAGGTGCATGGGAATAATTTCAGCAAACAAAATTTTTATTCATGGCTTCCGTCTGAAAAATGATTGTGAGGTTTGAGTAACCACAGATCTGGAATAAAACAGAGGTTTTTATAAAAAAAATAATAAATTCTTAATTTTCATCTTCCTCAGCTGTATTTCAGTCCCTGTGCAACTACTCAGTGTGCTGCATGCAGAAAGAAAAAACAATATCTAATTTTTTTTCCCCTATGTGGTTCAAAAAGGCTCTTTTTTGGGGCCTTCTGTCCTACATAGCAAACACAGGTCTATTTAGAAATTCATTATGGGTCCTGGCTGTATATTGCCTCTTCAGGTCCCTCAGTTGTTTTCAAATTCTCTAACCTGAGCTATTCTGCAGAGTTGATTTTGGTTTGTGGCTGTTCTGAAGTAAGGAGTTTATTTAAACTGGCCAGCTCCAGCAGTTAATGCAGCATCTCTGAAACTGCCAATAAGCCTAAATTAGGTTGTCAGAGTCAACATAGCGATCTAGTGAGCCTATTAAAATCTTAATAACTTTTAAAATTGGACTCTGGGTAACAAAACATTGCCCCTGTGCATTAGATTTTCAGTAGATAAATCCATTAAACTACATCTTGTCACCTTCCTTCTAGCTCTGTTAGAGACTACCCAAAGAGGAATTTTTATAAATCCAGTGAGTACCTTTAATAGTGGAACATCATAAATCAGTTATCATTGGACTACTTTCAGTTCATCCAAATCAATTCTGATGTGTTATGCAAATTTTCGGCTTTTCCTTGGGTCTTACTGATGGAGGTTGGAGGAAGGCAGTTCGTTTTAATGAGGGAAAAGTAGAGGTAAAATAACTCTAGTGCTTGTTTGTTGCCTGTTATTCTTAGCCCATAGTCTGTCCTGGTCTTAGTAAAGCAGCTGTCAGTGAGATTTAAAATCAGACTTCTGGTGTCTCAGCTTCAGTTCTGGGCATGAGAACGTGCTTTGAGTCCAGTAAAGTTCTACTGCTTTCTTCTTCTCCCTCCACTCCAGTGACAGATTATTATGTGGCAATATCTTTAAGGCATTGCCATAAATTAGAGTTTCCTCTTTCACTTTATTCTGAATTAGAAGGAAAATTTCTTCTCCTGCCATGATTCTCACGTATCACTTAAGTTCTCCTTCATTAATAGATGTGAGTGGGAGGTCAAAATTGAACTTGTTAATGCAAACAAAGTTGAAGCCTTAATTATGGAGGAAATTGTAGATTACTCATAATCTTCAACTGAAGTTTGAATTTTAAGTTTGACTGGCAGAAAAACATCTGTCACTATTATTATTATGTATGAGACCAAATCCATTTGCAGACAAGTAGCAAGTGATTAGACAGAACTAGGAGAAGTAGATGGACTTTTATGAGAAACTCATTATAATCCTTTTCTTTCAAGAAGGATAATTAGTAGCCTTTTAGATATTTCAGCTAGTTGTAATGCTCTCTGAAAGCAAATTAAATAAACCCAAGCATGGTCATATATGACAGCAATAACTGAAATGACCCCTTCTGCTCTGCTATCCTTTAGTCTTTGCATTGTGTATCTCTGTGCAAAGTGGTTATTAGCAAAAACGAAGGTTTTTTTTCCCAGCAATTAGCTAAAGGAGATGTAAAAGGGGGATATGTATAGCACATGTAATGCAGATGTGTAATTTTTCATAGTAAACAGTATCTTAGAATGCAGTTCCCAGTTCCTCCGTGGTGGTTGTCAGAATGTGTACTCTAAACTTGGAATAGAACCATAAAATGGGAATTGAGGAAAGTAGACAAAACATGGTGAAATAAGTATGCCTGACCTGAAAGAGAGTCATCATCAAAGACTGGGAAGTCAATATTACCAGCTGCAGTCAAACATGCTGCTAAACCCATGGAGCGATTTACAGTAGATTTTTCTGCCTTAGCACAAAAGGGTGAATTTGGCTTGAGGATTCTTGAGCAAACACAAGTTTTATCTGCCAAGCAATCCAAATGCCAGCACTTGGTTGTCATTAAAGCCTAATTGTCAAGGAATCTGCATCAGAGGATATTAATGACTGTGTATTTTGTTATTTAGACAAAACACTCCATAGAGCAAGTGATAAAGACAATTAGCTCTGCTAAGTGTAGTCTGTAGTACCTTATCTATGGATTTTCTCCTTACATGGTTAAATCTTCCCTCTGCAATTTAGGTTTCATCCAACAAAGAAGATTTGATTTCAGATAATTCTTGCTTTAAGAAAGCAGTTGGTACTTTAGTCAGCTATTCATCCATATCCACTTATCCCAGGATAAACACTCATTCATGAAAGAATTAAAAATAAAGCACAACGTGCAACTTCTCATTTTCAATAAATTGGTAGGTAGTTTTTTTTGTTCTCAAGCACTTCCCTACCAGTGGCCGTATCTCCAAGGAGATGAGTGCTATTGTAAATACTATGAGTTTCCACTTCTCCAAGGAAGCATAGCTATCCTTGTACAGTTTATAAAGGCACTGAATACTAACCTCAGTGAACACCAGGATTTCTTTGGTTTGTTTTCTCCCCTCATTTTTTATAGGGACAGAAACAGAAGCAACTAGGGCAGCTGTCTTTAGAGACAACACGGCCCTTGTTCCTTTCAAAGCTCTCAGAATAAACAGAAATTAGCAGGAACTGTGGCTCCTTAGGTTGGAAGGCTGTTGTGCTTGGTACAAATACACTACGTGAAGTTCATAATTTACTCTGAAAGTTTTTATAGTCATAAAACTTGTCAATTGTGAAATTGGACAAATGGCTGGAGTTGGGGAAGATGGGGAAGTGATGAAGGAATGGCTCTTAGCATGGCTTCAGGCTTCGTTCTCTGGCTTTTTGAAGGGTTTGAGTTTGGGTGGAGGAACCTCTGGTCTGGGACAGGAAGTGAAGGTGGGGGCGCCACAAATGCAACAAATCTTAGTGGAGCTTAGTTTTAAGCATGAGAGAATGAAATGAGGTATGAGGAATCTCACAAAAGTAAACTGTGCAATATTTTGAGAAATACAGGCTGTAAATACTTCACAGCAGTTAGAAGAAGAAAATAAAAAAATCACAAAAAGAATCCCAAAGCAAACAAACAAAAAACTCCTTACTGGAGGATCTCCAAGCAGCTTGCAAATATCCATTAATTACCTCTCTGTGGGAAACGATACAAAGATCATTTCTCTTGTTTTGGAATTTGAAATCAGTTGCTGTTAATGTGTAGATCAACATTGCTGCCATCTGTTAAAAGTAAGAAAGAAAGCTGAGCTTATGGACAAAGCATTAATTTGCAGTTGGGATGTTCACACACAGAATGTAACCACCTGACCTTGAATTTAAATTTTAAAAAGCACAAAAAGACATTTAGTGATTTTGTGTAGTAGAAATCTTCATAGCACACATTTTGTATCATCTCTCTTTTGAAGTGGAGATTGAGCATCGCCACCTGGAAGACAAAACCACCTGATTATGCTGTTAATGTGATCACGTTACTGACAACCTGTGCAACTGAAGGGGGTCAAAAGCTTCAGGAACTTTTGTGGCTGTTTGAACCTCAGAGCCTCTGCTGTTTATTAAATTACTTAAGCGAAGTCTCACCCCAGCTGCACTTTAGGGCTGTCATCTTTGCCTTAGTGGTATATTATTATAACCCTGCCCAAGGTGGCTGTGATGCATTGTGTGCAACAAAAACCTGCTTTAATAGGGCTTCACTTTTCACCTCCTCACTTCTTCAGAACCTTTTCTGTAGATATTGAAATAACGTGTAAATTACTTAACTGACCTCATCTGTGGCTTTTGATTAAACATACCTCCTATTCATATCTTTCTAAGGATTTGATCACAATAGTAAACACATTTTATTTTTCTAGATTTGTGAGTATATTCAATCAGTTTCGGGTTTAGTTACTGTTCCTATGACAATGAGTTTTCAGCATATCAGTTAAACCAGGCAAAAGGTGAAATTGCCTTTTACTACTTGAAAAACTGGGCCAAAGTAGCCAACAAATGTTTAACATCAAATACTTTGTTCCGTGTGAATGAGCACTTTTGTCAGTTGCCTGGGTAAATAATAGCTCCTATTAGGTGTTAGCAAGTACAAATGCATGATGAAAACAATCTCTCATTTTCCATAGAAATAATGCACTGATGCCCTTGAAATAGCTGTAAAGTGTTTTTTATTGAGAAGAACAGCATGGGAATGGGGAGTGGGGAAATGTCCCTGTTTTACTAGTTTTTTGGTGTGGGGTTTTTTTAAGCTGTTATTCACAGAAATACTCACCAGTCGTCTGTTCCTTGGGTTTGATTACAAGTCTGGTGTATTTTGGGGAGAAGAGTGAGATGAGGTATATGGTTATTATCACTAAGCAGAGGAAATATCCTTTTCCTGAACACAATCTTTGAAGGCAAACGGTATCCTTGGCGTGGGCTGTTTTGTAGCTTGGTTTTTGGTGCTTTTTGGTTTTTTGGGTTTGTTTTTGGTGTGTTGTTTGGTTTGGTTTTTTGGGGGTTTTTCTTGGTTATCTTTTTGTTTGTTTGTGTTTTTGTGTTTGTTTTTGTTTGTTCCTTTGTTTCTGATGTGTTATGAGAAGTGACAATTGTGCGAGACATTTTAACAATGGGGGTGGCTGTGCATGTCACAGATGAGAGAAAGGAAGCAAATAAATCAAAGGTGCTGCTGTTAGAATGTAGTAAGGAATGCAATGCATCCAGCGTGGAGGATGGGGTAGCCTTGAGTGTGACAAGTGAAATGGCCAGATAAAGATTAATTGTGGCTGTATTGGACTATGAAAATTAGGATATCTTTGTTCACTTCCTGCTCATTACTGACATTCATGTGCTTTTTGTCCATTCCGAACATTACTCACTTCACTCGCTCTACCCTTGTTATTTTGTGTGTGTGGATTAAGTAGGATTTCTGAAAAGAGCTCGGTTCCCCAGTAAAAGTGAGCTGCAGAACCATTTTATTTTAACTTATAGTATGTCAAATGTGGCTTCTAGTGTGACTGAAAAAATACACCTAGTAAGACCCAAATTCATCTGCTCACCACTTGGTGCCACTCTAGCTTTGTGAACTGCAGTCTCACCAAAATAACAGATTTTTCTTCCTTTAGGTTTGCCAAGTGCTGTCTGAAATACGACACTCTGGGCACCCATCTTTGAGCTATGTGTGTCTGAGGCAGAGGAGATCGTGGCTGATGGACAGGTTTCTGACATGGCTCAGGAGGGCATGGAGGTGGTGGGATCTGTGATGGGGATTTTAAACTGAGGCTATGAAAGCACTGTAGATTTTGGTTTTCTGATGCTGCTCTAAGTTCAAACCTGAAACAGGACTAAACCATTTCAGTGACTGCTCTGAGACTCTTCTTTTCCTGAAGAGGAAGAGAGACAGCCATTGAATGTTCTTGCAAGCATTTCCATAAAGTGTAGATGAGTTTTCAAGGAAGATGAGCAGAAGGCTTGGGCTCTGAACTACCTTAATTTATCAGTGTAGCTCTGTTGCATTCATCCCACCCCTATGTATGCCTAGTGCTCTGTGAAATACTTGCTGTAGTTTTTAAAATAAAAGTATGATAGTATTTTTCAAGCCACTTGTGAAATGGCAGCGCTGAAAATTGCAGACTTCAGGGGGAAAGAATGAAAAATGTTATGCTTAGCTATATAAAGCAGCATGTGCTTTTGATGATGAAAGACAAAGTTCCAAAGGAGCTCATGAGGTCTGTCTGACTTTTTAAGGCTGTGGTGATGAGACACATGAAACGGTGGATCTTAACAATTGAAAAATAACCTTAAAATGTTCTTACAGGTGTAAACAAGAAGATGGAAATCTACTGTTTGAGAAACTTCTGCTACTAAATAGTTATAATCACTTGTCAGCAAAGGTGGATTTGAGAATATGTGCCAAGATTCAAAAGAAAACTGAGTGATAATCTGTGAAAAAACAGATTAACACCTGAAGATGCAATTGTTTTCTTTATTAGTAAGTTGTATAATCACAAAAAGTACCAGCTGTTTATATTCCTGGGAACTTTGTTCTGGCAAAGCAGAGTGAGATCAACAAACACCTTGAATTTAGGGCATTTGGTAGTGCAGTCTTATGTGAAGTTGAGTTAATCATGTTGGTTGGGTGGTTGGCTTTTTTTTTTGTTGTGTGTGTGGGGGTTTTTTTGTTTGGTTTTTTTGTTGTATTTTTTAAAAAAAGTATAAGTAGCTATTGGAACACTGCTTTCCTCATGGGAAAAAACTGAAATTGAGCTCCCTGCTCCATCAGGCTCTCTCTGCTGCAGCAGCCCTGCTGGCAGTGATCAGATCCACGTCCTGAACTGCTGCAGCACCACTCAGCTGAGGATAAAATGAAAGGAATGCCTTTGGATCAGGCTGTGGGCAAGCACAAAGCTCAAAGCGTGCCACCATGACTCTGATCTTCCTGCGCTCCTCTGAGCGTTTCTGTTGCTGACCTGCATTGGCTCCAGCACTTGTGGGCAGGCTCTTAAACAAATAGCCAAGCATTTGCTTTCATTGTAATAATGGCATTAATGTTTGCTCGCCATGAAAAATGTATTAGCTATGTGTTGACTTACTGGTTAATGGGAAATATATGATTTTGAATGTTGAAACATGATGCTGCCATGTTGACTGCAAGTATCACACCACAAAGGTCAGAAAGGGATATTAATACGGTACCATAGATGGGATAATTCCTCAGGATTTCACTGAGTGTGTTCTAGGGGAAGAAAATGGATTTGATAAATGGAAAATAATCAGCCAACATTCCATTTATACCGTGTGCTTTTTCAAGCAACATTGCCTGTAGCTGTCTTAGCGTTGAAAAAGAATTGTTGGACCAATACACATTTTCCTGGACAGCCTGAGTGCTTAGGAGTTGACACTGGGGATTAACAAGGAACCGTGATTGCAGTTCTCAAACCAAGATTCATTCTGTTTAGCTCAAGTGCTTAAGGATATGTGTGGATTTGTCGAAGACTGAAACTGTGTTTCTGCACCAGAAAGTAATTATGTAGGCTCTATTGAAAGACCTGGTTTTTAATATGACTTTAAAGCATATTACACTTGTCCAAAGGGAAAGTTAAACTGGTACATGTGGACTCAAACAGAGCTATTGGGAGAGCAGTGTTTTGATCCCTAATAAAGAAAATGACACAAAGTAGTAAGCAGTAATAAATAGTGTGACTTATGAGTTTCATAGGCCAGAGAAACTCAGAAGAGCTGTAGGGTGAATAGGGACAGGAATAGCCAGTGAAAGGAGAGCCTGGAACGTCAGCTGTCATGTCTGGGGTAGAATGACTGGCCCCTCCATCAGAATCAATAAACCTTTCCTGGATTGTGCCTTGAATAGGTAATGAGTGTAATCAACTGTGCAGCCCAAGGACTGTGAGAGAAGGACACAGAAATCCAGGGACAATCTAATGATGATTATTGTGCAGGTGCTTGAGACAAGTGATCCTTACCCCTTCAGTAACATTTCCTTCCCTCCTTTAGATTTTCTGTGGTGCTTGGCGCTGCGTTTGCCTTTCAGAGTTCATTTGGGTAGGAAAGTGCAGTGTTATGAGTTGGATCTCAAACAGCAGGAAGTCAAATGTGCTTCCACAGAGATTAGTTTTCACTGTAAACCCCAAATTGTTTCCTAACAGATGCCCATCACTTTCCTCTTGTAAATTTAATAGAAGTCTTGATGTAATTTGTTTTCTTTAGATATACTGTGTTTATTTACTCAGTATGACCTTCTGGTAACCTGGAGTGAAACTTCACCTAAGGGAACCCAGGTTTTTCTGGTTTTTTTGAGGGGGGTGTTTCTAGGGCAGTCCTGTGATCACCTAACTGCAGCAAGTTTCTCCAAGTCCATTGTAAGGATATTGTTTGTCAATCTAAACAAGTACAAATTTTTAAATTGGGGAATTAATTCCCCATGGAGTTTTCAAGAATCATCTGAAACCTCATGCTGTAATATTGGTGACATTGGGCCTGCCACATATGAACATAGTTGAGTAGAAATCTCATTTAGCTCCAGGTACCCATTACCTCAAATTGACCAAGCTTTATTTACAGACTTGCACTACATTTCTTTAACTAGTTGTAATTAAGTGTATAGGTAGTAATTAGTTACCAAGTTAATAGAGATAGTAGACTGTAAAGCCAGAACTTTAATCCAATGGCTCAATAGTTTTTACCTATTGTTTAGTTCTGCCTGCAGAAGTAGGAGAAGTATCAGTGATAAACAAGCTCCAGTCAAGTGCTGTGTTACTGTTCCCTTTGAGGACAAAATTATCTCTGTATTTTTGTCCCTTCTTCACGTCTTTGATGTGAAAGACATGCACTATATAGGCAAAACATTACTCTGTTTCTTGATTTTCTTTCCTGTAAACCTCACCAGCCTTAGTCTGTAGCTGTTGAATAACAAAGTTGTATTTCAGACCTTACAACATCTGTAGTCTTTGGGTTGAGATCAGCCCCAATTTTTGTTCATTGTTTGCTTCCTCTTCAAAATGTGGTTTTATATATCACATGTATACTTCAGTGAGGATTTATCTCATGCAACGTAAGTATCTCTGCAGATTTTTTGTAGGAGAAAAGGGGTGGAAATAGCCCTGAGTGGGTTTGCTGCTCTGCCATTTGCTCTGTAGTCTAGGCTACATTCAATTGAAATATTTTTAAACTGGTAGCAACAAAAGATAGCTCATGAGTGGACAGGAGTTCCTGTTGCCTGTCAAGCTTGTGATATTCCATTTCTCTGAAGAAAGTCAAAATGGGTGGGCATTTTGCAGAATTTCTAGCTGCGGCAGTGCTGGTCTCTGCAGAGAATTATATTCCACCTAAGAAAAATGCATTTGTCTGCTGGAGAGGTAGAGTTGAGCGAGGAGAATACATCACCAGAGTGCTGAAGCAACTAGTTCTACATTTTCCAAGAGAAATACACTGTTACATTATTTATGCAATCTGTAATAACCTCAGCAAATATTAAGAATCCCAGTTGCAAAGTGTCTCTTTAATAACAATTATAGAGATGAGGGTATGGGGGTTGAATACTGTAATAAGGGGAATTTTCTTTGGGAAAAGAATTAGAAAAATGATCTTGTCTCTCCTTTTAGTAATTAGTTGAAGGGTTGTGTTGGTTTCCTTAGAGTTTCTTTCAAAATATAAAATTGCTTTGGTTTTCTTTGAGTTTCTTTCAAAATATAAAATATTTTACATCCATTGCAGGGATGCTTGAAGATCAAGTGGGGTATTTCACATTGGACAGATGAGGTAGAGATTGCCCCCTTGAAAATAGAATTGATACTTTTTTTTGGTGTGTGTTTTTGTTTGTTTTAGCTGGTAATAAACATGATCCTTAATTACAAATGTTTATAAAGATGTTGTTATATAGCAGATATGTAAATAAAAAAAACCCCAATGTTCTCTCCTGATTTCTGTTCTTACTGATTGCACAGCTTTCTCCTGGGTGGAATGACAAGTGCCTCAGGTCTTTGACACTTACCCCTTCTGCTGGCTCAGGCAGTTTAGAGCAGTTAATTGTAATAGCTGTATTTGTCTTACATGGGTTAGAGTTTACTCTGTGATATCATGATGTCCTTAATGCAATACTTGAGGATTGTTTCCATTAGGATCAAATGAATGCAATTGTTTAAGTACCTTTAAGCTGATCTAAGCTAAAAATTGATATTCAAACCGCAGCAACTTTGGGGGGAAAAAAAAAGAAAAAAAAAGACTCAGAGTAATGATTTGATAATCAATCAATAATCATTGTGTAAGGGCTGAGTCATTTGCTCTGGCATCTGTAGGACTGCTGTGAACGGTAAAGAAATATGGGAAGGACAAATGGGGAAGTTAAATACAGTGTAGCTCCCACAAGGAAACATCTCCATCTCTGGGTGTTTGGTAGCAGGGACTCACCAACAATTATTTTTTATCGTAGTGACCTCATGTAGTCCAGTAAGGAGTAGCTGCAGTAGCTAGGGAAGGTGTTGGGCTGTCAGAAATTTTTGTTGCTCTAGTGGGGCTTCTTCCTTCTAGAACAGATGTTTTTAAAAGGGGAAAGAGAAGGGAAAGGCCCTCTATACCCAGTGACCTCACTTTGGGGGGTTCAAAACTGCAAGAACTGGGGTTCAACACTAGCGAGATACACCAAAGTCATCAGTCAGCGAAAGCAAAGACGGGGATTAGAATTTCTGAGTTCTTGAGTTACAGACACAGTTCTAGGACTAAACCCAAGTTTCTCTTAACTGCATCTTAATTATTTTGTCCCCTAGAAACACTGTTTTCAATGTGGTGAAGTAGAAGTGTTACTATTATGACCTTCTTTCCAAAAATGGAACAATAAAACTCAAGGAAGTAGTGGGAGGGAGAGGTAGAAATGCAAATCTAAATACTTTGAGACCCAAGTGCACAGTTATAGTCTCAATTGCTTCAAAATTCTAGATGATTTTTATTGGTACAAGTCACTGTTTCTCTTGAACCTAATGCCTGCTCAATAGGAAGAAAATTTTCTTAAGCCACGACTGCCATTTTGTGTCTTCTTTTAGGATTTGTGTATTTTGAAAACATTTTTCTAGCTGCTTCAGAGAACTCTTCTATACTGAGGGATTTATGTCAATGAAAAAGTAGGTGCAGAAATTTTCTAGCTTTAAGTGTAGTTCTTAAATGTTTTCAAGGAAGCTGACCTGACGTGATTAATTCTAGGGCATTTAAAGAATTGGCAGTGTGGGGAAGAAAGTGGTATCTGGGGAAAAGCAAATACAGTACTTCAGGAGGGGATAGGGAAAGGATGAGCTGGGTAATTAAAGACCAGTCTGTTTGGCTTAAATATAGCAAGAAATAATTGGATAGACACCTTATAAGCCCCTGCCAGTTAGCAAGCTCTGTTACCAAGTAAACAGATTTCTCAAGGGCAAATCGTGACAAACCCATTTAATTTCTTTGTATGGCAGTGTTACAGGTCAGCTGGTGAGGAGAGAAGTATCAGGTATAATATAACCTTGATTGGCTCGAGTTTCTTGCACTGTATTCATGTAGTGTTTCCTTGAGTCAGGTGAGAAGTGGTCTAGAGGAGTCTACTGCCTGGTGGATATAGGATTGGTCAGAAAAAGATTGTTAAAGAATATTTATAATTAGCCAAATGTCAGAACATGGTAATATATCAAGGAGGGCTTGTCAATGTTCTATGTCTCATATTAATCAGATTTTTGTTAATTACTTGGATAGTAGAATGCAGCATTTTCTGGGTCTGTCAACCTTGGGAGAGAAGAAACACAGGCCATGGGGAAACAGGTACAGAACTCAAAATAATCTGGGGGACAAGACCCCTTGAGCAGGATGAATTAGCTGCATAAATCCCACACAGAAACATTTGGCTCAATGATGTTCCTGTGCAAAGTGATTTAGGATTTACAGAGAAACACAACTAATAGTTAAGGATTGAGACTGTCGGTGACTGATCTATGCTGGAAGGAGAATT
Organism: Pardalotus punctatus; assembly: GCA_013400915.1. Taxonomy (NCBI): domain Eukaryota; kingdom Metazoa; phylum Chordata; class Aves; order Passeriformes; family Pardalotidae; genus Pardalotus; species Pardalotus punctatus. Next base: position 67,392 of record VZTX01004862.1, on the reverse strand, counting down.
TTCTTTGTAGAATTGAATGAAGAATTTTTCAATTACATTTTAACGTCCTCATACACTTCCTGGCTCAGGAGATGACTCGTTTTGATTCATCCAGATTGAATCTTAAAATTGTGCAGTAAATATCATCTGTTTCCTCCTGCTCTCTCTTCTCCCTCAAATGCAGCTCCAAGAAAACTAAATGTAGACTCGTCTGGTTAATGTTTTAAGCCAGTAAAGGTTAAGTTAAAAAAACAGCCGATGAGAACTGTAATGACTGAAGGGAGAGAACACCATCTTCTTCCTATTTCTGGTTACAAAAATTCTTTCTCGTTAGAAACTGATCAGCAATCACTGGATTCAATTAAAAAGGAAGGCTCGTGTGCCTAATTGTAAAAAGTGCTTGCACCTTTTGCTAGTAGGAAAACTTGGAGTTTTCTTCATAAATAAATTCTGCATACAGACACATTTTTCTCCTTTTGGTTGTAATAAAAAGCAGCAAACAGGGATACAAGTGTGGATTTTGTAAGAAAACAGAATGGCAAAACTTACAAAGTTAGCCTGGTATGTCCTTAGTAAGGCTGCACTGACACATTGATGGTCAGAAGGTTTAAATTAGTGTTACCTGCCTTCCAGATGACAGTCTCTGTCTTCCTTCTCTTAGGGAGGGAAAGATTTGTGAGATAATGTGGATTGGGAAAAATCGATGTGGTTAAAGCTCACCTTTACTGTCCTCTTCAGCCCTCCACCACCTTCAGTTTTGTATCAGCCACTCAACATTCCTTGTGTTCCACTGCACTGGGCCAAGACTTGCACCAGGTTGAGTGAGTGAGACAGGAATGGAAAGCAGATTGATGGAAAAGGGGCAGAATTACCTCATGCAGTGGCTCAGACTGTCCTGAAGTGTACTTGAAACTTGGCTTTCAATTAAATGCCTAAACTGCCAACTTGTGGCAGCTTTGGCTCAGGCCCTCAGATCCTTGCATGCCTTTTTTCAGTCCACATGTGTTTTTTAACTGTACCTGTAGCTTGCAGAAGTAAAACATGTCATTTTAGGCTTCCTAGGGCTAGGAGGTTAGTTAACTGAAGAGCCAGGGCAGGTATTATGAAATATTTAGCAAGTCCACGTTGATGCTTGCACTGCTGTAGGTTATGTGTCAGAATCCAGTCCTGCTGTGCATGCCCAAGATGCCCAGCATTCACACCAGGCACTGCTTTGATGTCAGTGGGCTTCTGGCACGTGATGCTGTGCAGTGCAAGGGTTGTAGAAGCACTCCCAAGGATATGTCTGGAAGCTTCAGTCAACAAAAAGTTCTAATCACTTCTGATATTGTGACAGGCTCTCAACTTCTTGTATTCTTCATGTGAAAATTATTTCTAAAGATTTATCTTAGGAAGGAGACTTGAGATTCTGAAGCTTATATTGATACTTTATCCTGATATTAGAATGTTGAATTGTAAGTTTCTTTTGAAGTATGGACTATTACTGTTGCTCTTTGTCTCTAGAGATGCTTAACTAGAGAGGTTGCACAATAACTAAAGGTTCAGGGTTCATTATTAAAGCAGTTTTAGCCGTGCTAATTTGGTCACTTTGTGTGCAGCACCCATACTGCAAAGCTACCATGAAGAGGGTTCACCTAAATATTAACTGTATTAGGAAAACATATCTACATATGTTTTAGGCATAAATTGTCAGTTTCTTTTGATGTAATTTGCTGCTTGACCACAGGAGGAGTGAAAAATATGGTGATGCAACCTGAAGAGAGAGAATTCTATACTGCTGGGCACAGCAGTCAGCAGGCAAAGCCAAATGCAGGCAACGTGTTGAGTGGATTGTCAGGCATTGTGTGCTCTGTCTTTTATTGCTGGTCAGCACCTCTTCTGTTCCACTGGTGACAATCTTTCAGATTGTTTTTCATACCTAGACCTGTTTTACATATGCTTAGAGGAAATAATTTTGTCCCCTAGAGTTTCTTCCTTTGTTTTTATTTTTTTGTTGTTGTTGTTTGTTGGGTTTTTAACAATAGGCTGGAAGATGAAGGTAGATTTTTAATAAGCGTATGAGCACAAGCAACCTCAGAGTAACAAAGAGGGGAAGTGGATAAAGTGGCTCAGTGTTAACTTTTTCCCTTTCATGGACTTCTTCCATAACCAGATTGGACAGCTGGGGAGATTGGTGTCAGGACAGTACACTGTGATTTGAAAGAAATGCATGTTCCAGTGTTTGATGAAACAGGGGCCCTTTCAGCCTTGTATTGTCTGTAAGATAATAGCTCTTACCACTCTGAGATTAGTCAGAAAAATTTATTCTGCTTTTCCCCTCTCCCCCAAAGTTTAGGTCAAACTAATTAGGATAAAATGCTCATTCCTTGTTATTTAAATCCTCAGTTTAACTATCTCATCTTTTGACAAATAGGTATAATTAGTTCTCTTGTATAATTTATTAACTTCCCTATTAAGTTGTGTACAGATTAGTGAGGCACCAGGCACGCTAACAAAAAAGGCTTCCACTTAGAAGGTGATAGATGGGTTTGTTGTATTTGATAAACAGGCTTTGTCATATTTTCAAATGAAACTGGAAGGAGCTGTTTTTGTTTAAATCCTGTCGTATTATGAGTCTGACTGGTATTGAACTAGATTCTGTTTTGTGCATTGCCATGATAGCTTTGCAACAAAAGGAAAAGATTTCAAGATATTAATAGCATACAAAAAGACAAAGGAAGTATTGAGATTTCCTAAGAAGGGTATAAAAAAGGGTTAGAACAGGAGCAAAAAGTGAAATTTTTACCCTTGTCTTGTCCAGCTTGCTGACACAAGAACTTGTGTCTAACTGTGCACTGGGAAATGCCCCAGCAAGTGCTCTCTGAGGGCACGAACGTGTCCCAGCCTGGGGCAGGACTTGTGCTGCGGCTCCTGTCAGGCTGTGCTTGGCCCTGCTGGGCAGGAAGGTGTTTTATTGCACCAGAGCTGCAGTGATGGTGGCAGTGTTACTGCCCTTTGGGGAAAAACCTCCCAGCAGATGGCATGGCTGCTGGAATCTCCATGGAGAACCATTTAGTGAGCACTCAAAGGGTGTCCACAGGGCAGGACATAACCAGGGTATTTCCAGAGGATGGATCTGCCTGTGGTCAAACAGATGTAACAGGAAATGGAGATTAAATCAGACTGAGTTGGTGACAGAGTTAAAAGAGCAGGTTGCCTAATCCTGTACCCTGGCTGTATTTCCTTTGGAGTGCTTTTTTCTCTGTACAGCTTAACATACAAAATAATACTGCAGGTTATGATGATAAAATGGGACTTACATGAATATACACTATTGTTAAATAATTTCTTTAGCAAGCTGTGTTTATTATTGTCAATATTGTGTATCATCACAGAAACAGAGATTTCTGATCTTTATATTCTTCACCATCAGCAAACCCCTGTGCTAGTGCTCTTTCTTAAATGAGCTATTTCCTTTCAAATTGATGATAACTGATCCATATACTGCACTCAGTTAAACACCATGAATTCAGATCTATTCCATCAAAAGAAAGGCATTTTGATTTTAGAGAGTTGGCCTAGTGGCTCTCTTCCATCACTGCCTGTGCTGAGCTTTCATATTCTGCTCCTTTTTGGATGTGTTTTTTGTTTCTCAAGTGAGATGTTTGTGTGATTTGCCAGTCTCAAATGAGCATCTCCAACACCCTGTCACAAGCGTCATAATTTAAAATGGTTAGAAAAGTTATTAGTTTTAATTTCCAAAGTTGTAGTTTCCTTTAAAGTTGTTTTGGTTTGTCATCTCGGTGTTTTTTTGTTGTTGCTTTGTGTTTGGTTTTGAGAGAGAAGGCACAGTTGTTAGGTCAGACTTTCATACTTCATTTTCTTTTCTTGATCTATTAAAACCTGCCATGATTTTCCATCTTTTTTTTCCCTGCTACTGATGTATTGCACAGGAGTGAATCTGGCTTCCTGAGATAATTTATCTTTCTGCTATTTCCCTTGACTCTGTAACTTTGTCATTTCCCTTCAAGGGTTTTATTTACTTTGGAGGAGTTTGTACAGTAGGCACCTTTCTTTTGCTTTCATTCATATCCAGCAGATCGGTTTTCGTTGAGCTTACAAGAAGAGGTTTTCCCTTGACCCTAAGGATGAAGGGTTACTATTTCAGCCAGTATTTCTGGTACAGCTTCTTCCCCATGGAATTTTCTAAAGGAATGAGCTTACAGAATGACTGCCAACATTAAATATCCAACCTGGAAGTACTGCTTGAAAGTAAAAGACCCTTGGCTGCTGCTTCTCTCTCTCTCTCCCTTTCTTCAAAAGGAGAGGTAATAAAAGTTCTGCCTGTTTGACTACCTGCAGAAAGTTAAAATATCTGGGTGATCTGAGGTGCAAAAAAATGGAGCAACTAATGAGCTGGGCGTGGAAGTGACTTAAGGTGATGTAGGTTGCGATGTGTTAGTGAGATTACCTGTGCCTTTTCTCCTGGCTGATGCTTCATAAAAGCCTAAAATGCTGCCTGTAGAGTTGGTCAAACTTCTTAGAGAGAGAGAGCAAAAATTAAATAATTAGCCCTTAATCTTCCATGTGACATGTACTAGAAGCAAATAGAGATTTCACAAGACATGCTTGGATTTTGAACTGGGAGTTACTGTAGCACTAAGATACCAATAGAACTGAGTTGGTTTTGGTCCTATACAGAATCTGTTACAGAGGTTTTTGTCAAACAGGATGTAGGAATGCCTTTGGAACAGTCTTAGTTGATAGTTCAGACTTCCTTTTTTCCGTCTTCATCCGTGCTGTGCCTTTGGTGCCGAACTGGAACATGACTCCCCTGTCCCATGGATGCTCCTGAAGGAGCTGCCCACCAGGTAATGCCATTCCAATGGTCTGCATGTCATCACCTTACTCACAGGTGAGGAACAGGACTTCTCTTCAAGTCTAGCATAGCCCAAACCCCGTTTGGGCTGCAGTTTCTGTCATTTCTCCTTGTCGTGTCTCAGAGGCTCTTTCTAGAATCTATGCTTTCTAGCATATGCTGCTTGGTTGCCATGGTAACAAATATCTAGCTACCTGATTGTTCTGTTGCTTTTTTGACTTCTATTTTCTTATACCTTGCCCATCACCATTGTGTTCACTCCCCTTAACAGCACAGGACTGATTGATTCCAGCATCAGACCTTTCCTCACAGCACCTGAAGGCTCAGCTTTATTGTTTATGTCACAGGATCCAGCCTGGACTGTTGATCACTCAGAAAGAGGAGTCACTAAGTTCTGTCCTTTATCAACAGGGTTTTGCTTTTTATTAGCAGTTCTCTGATAGACATTTATTCTCCATATACTTTTTTATGAAATATTGTGTATTTTTTTTCCTCTTAAAGAGACCCTGGGTTCAGGGCCTTGATCTTACTGGTTGAAAGCTCCTTTGAACCTTTTTTCTGTGGTAGACCCTGGCTAAAGGTGGGCACAAGAGCACTGCCCTGTGCTGGAGCACAAAGCTGCCGAGATAATACAGACTGCCTAAATAGCAAAAATAATTAACTTGCTACAAATTATGGCATGGGGAGTTCCTAGAGCAAGGCTTTTGTGTATAACTATCTGTAAGTATCTAAATATTTTCTTGACTGAGCAAAAATACCCAATATTCTTGTGAACAGATGACAGAACTAATTTGCTAAAATGGCCAAATATTTTTCAGTTATGAACATAAACCTGCCCAGTTCTTAGAGAGTTTTCATTGGGGTGACTATGACACAGTCTATTAATGATCCTGGAAACTAACTCCAGGCTCTTAACTCATTAGATGCAGCTTCTGAAGGGGAAGGTAATTCAGCTAGAATGAGGCTAACAGGAACATGGCCATTGCCTGCTTTATAACATTATTGGGCTTTTCTGAATCTTCTTAGCCAAATGTATTTAGAAGTTGTATTGCAGATGTTTAAAATTTACAATACTTACAAAGAAATGATACATTGCATATATACAATCATCAGGAAAGAGCAAGTGACATTTTTGTCTTCCAGAGAAGTAGTTCAGCCTCTTTGTGGCTGTTGGTGCTCCTGCAATAGAAGAACACGAAGCACTTGTATGGTGTGTTCTTCCTGCTGCTTGAGGACAATAGTTCAAAATATCCTCTCAGAGCTTTTGGTGGTTCTCATTCTGGTGGGGAAATTGTCCTTGCTTTAACATCTTATTAAGTAGTCCACACGAAAAAGGAAAGGGGGACTGTGTTCTGGTTTTGGGGGACAAAATTAATGAATCTCTTAATTTAGCAACTGAATTTGGAACAAACGGAAAAGAAACAGATGTGAATTTCTCTACTATTTGGTATGGAATGTTAAGTTTAGAAAAGCTTGTTCTTCATATCATCAGGTACCCTTACTTCACTGTGATTTGACAGATAAGTACTTTAGAGACTGTGCAAGTTCTTGTATTTTAATACTGGTGACAATGTGTATATATAAGGATGAATTACAAGATGCAAAGAAGACATCCAGCCTTCAGTCTCCATTTTGAATGTGAAAACATCCTTTACCTGTTCCTAGCAGGGACTGCAGTATCTTTCGCAGATCATTGACTTATGCTTGAGGTTTTTTGTGGGTATTAACAGACTCTTTGTTGTTTTATGTTTTAGTGATCTTGGGAAATAAAATATTCAGGTATTAATGTGAGATTTCAGGAAAATTTGAATATCTCTTAAACAGGGTCCCAATTACAGCAGTATGTCTCCATAGTAATTTTTTTTTAAAGTTACTGCAGGTATTTATCTGGGTTTTGCTTCCCTATGTATTTATTTATTAATTTAACTGTGCCTTATTTTCCACTGCTCCGGGCCAGCCTGACATGCTCTGAATCACTAACCCTGTGCTCCAGGGAATTTACCCTTATGGGAGCATCTTTGATATTAGACTGGATCCCTTCCAGGCAAAATTTAATTGACTGGATTTCTAGGGAGAGAGCTGGTTCCCTCAGTGTCTCACTGCTCCAGCATCATTGTTTCAGCAGCTGATTTAGAAGCTAAGTTTGAGCTGTTCCGTGGTAGTGGAGGGAGAGCAGGCAGTGAATCAGAGGGCACAGGCTGTGCTTTGAAGCATAAGCTGATATGTTTCTTCATTTGGGGGTGTATTTGCTCGAAATGTACTGGCACTCTGTAAGTATTCATACCAATAAATGCAGCATGAGATGGATGAATACAATTTTATAGCACTTGGTTATGGATTACAGGGAAACCTGCAATTCTGTCCATGGTTGTTCAGGGAGACAATTACTCTAACAATAGTGTAATGAGGTGACGTATCTTACCTTAAGCTTGATTTGTATCACTGGGGTTGTGATTGTTGGCAGGTTTGGCCTCTAGGACAAGTTGGAGAAGAAACAGAAGATATTGATGTGTTTTTTCTATTAATCATGGCTGTAGAATTGCTTCTTACACAAAGCCCCTCTGAAGTCAATAGATCTGCTGATAGCTGTTTGCTTGTTCAGGCACTGCGCTGCCAGTGAGTTCTTCCAGGATCATCAAAGTTGTTTTTGATAAAATACAGAGCAGTGGTTATGGGTTTCCACACACAACTTCCATGAAAACTTGGATGTGGTACCTTTAGTTTGGTAGTAACCAAACCCAAGTACTCCCTCTTCCCTAAATGTTCCAGGATAAAGCAAGACTCAAAACCCAAAAGAGACAGAAAGTTCACTGTCAGATTAGTGAAGTCAGATGTGAAAAGAAAGTGAGCCCCAGATTTTGCCTTTGCATTCCAGGCTGTGTGTTCCTATCTGCCTGTGTTTAGTTGTGTCATGGCCGCAGCTCGGGAAGCCTCTGGGTATCTGACTTTTTCAGGATTAGTTTTGTAGGTATTCAGTGTTTTGACTGTGTATGTACAGGACAAGACTGGTTTTGTAGCAGTATGAAGCCAGTACGGGAAAGGCTGATAGAAATGGCATATTGTCTGTACTGTCCTTTTTGAAGAAGCGGTAATTTTTTTGAGATATGTTTCTACCAGTGTTCTGAAACTTAAAGAGAATATTAAGAAGGACAGCATAACCCAGCAAACCCTTTTCCCTGTGTTTAGATGGATTAGACTCCTTCCTTTCCTATCTAAATCTGGGGTAGTTCTGCTGTTATCTAAAAGCAGTTTTCATTAGAGGAAAAAATGTACATCCAAGTAAAATGTGAAGTTGAAAGCCAGAGCTGAGATAGAGCTGGTTGCGTCACTTGATCTCTATCTGAATGTTACTGGTGTGATTATCACAGTGCACTGGCTCAGTGGGGAGGGAGGATGTGCAGGCACCAGGCAGGAATTTCTTTTGTTGGGGGGAAAAAGTGAAAAATTTCACAGCAGCTGCTATGGGTTTTTACTAGATTTTGCTGAATGGTGCAAATGTAATACTACAAAGCTTTTTTGGTAGTTTGATTTCAGGGAAAAGAGAATGTATGGAGAAATGAATATGTGGGGATAAAAATGAGGCAGTAAACTTTAAATTTCCCCGTTAAAGCAGTGTGAGTTGTGGGAAAGCACAGAAATACAAAACCGTGTTTGTTGTTATCCCCTGTCCCCCAGATCTTGGGAAAGGTGAAAGCAGAACCTCAATCCCACAGTCTCTAACTTCTTTCCATGTTCTGTCCCTGGAGTGAGTGAGTGGCACACAGTGAGGAAACTGGGGCAGTCAGGAAGCCTTTGTTCTGCAAAGATAAATTCAAGTTAATGAAAGAGCAAACAGTAGTAATCACAGCAACTGTGGGGGATTAAAAGAACAGTAAAAATGCATGAAAGCCCAGTAAAAGAAACCCAAACCAACAAAACAATCACTCCAAAAAAAAACGAACAGAGCCCCCACTCCTACCTAAAAAGCGTCCATCTGTTTGGAGGTCCTGCTGTGTGCCAGGCTCTCGCTGTGTGCAGGCTCTGCCTTCGTGTGCTTTTTCTCTTTGTTTTTCTTTCTGTATCCATTTCTCAGTGACTGCCTACAGACCTCACAATCCTTGTTCTGTGTGGATGTGCCTTGTCCTGGAAATGAAAATGAGCAGGGTGTCATTAGGCTGGGGAGAGGACTGCAGGATTTGCTGCCAGGGCACTTGCTAACACTGCAGTACAAATAACATTCTCACCAGCTTGCAGGTGAGAGGGGTAAAACTACTGTCTTATTTACTGAGCTTTTCTGAGAAGTCTCCTGGGACAAATGAAGTTCTTCAGCTAGCAAAGGTCTTGAATGTTTTCCAAAAAGCCTTCAGATATTTTTTCCCAAATAACTCCCACGTCAAGTCTTAACTGCAGTCCTGCTTCCCTCCCCAGTATAATGTAGCCTCAAAGAACTATATATGATTATCACCTTAAGCTCTGCAGCCCCACATTTCCTGAAAGCATCTAAATTAGAGGTTTTAGGGTCTCTCATCTGTCATAACTTGTATCAAAGCCCCATCGTTTCATACTAACCCCCATTTCTTTGCTTCCTTTCTTTTACCACAGCAGCTGTGAGATTTGCAGTGAGAAAGGGTGTCACATACTAAATCAGCTAAGTGAGGAATTTAATATTTTATGAATTTAGGTCTTCAGTGTTCATTTCTCTTGCTTTTTTATTTTTATTTAGTAAAACAAACGGTGTCATTCATGTTGCCTAATGTTTTACAGCAGAAACATCTGTTACATTTTCCCGTTTCTGAGGATATAGACATATCACATGTAGCACTTAAATCTGCATTTAACATAAATTACAACTGATACACAATTTGTATTTCTCTGCCTGACTTTTAAAATAATTGCTAGAGATTAATCCATGTTCACAAGGATTTTTTTCCTCAGTAGAGTTTTGTTTTTGCTCCCTATGCTTATGTTTTGCCTCTGATATGAAGTAAATTCAGCAGCATTTGAATCAAATGAGAAACGTGCCACATTCAAAATTGGGCAGTATAAGTTTGTTTACCCTTTTCCATTCTTTACCACTAGGACTTTTAACCAGACTCTCATAACTTACCATCTGGATTACTGCAGCATCCTTGCAAGCTGCAAGCAAAGCTGTATCACCCTCTTCCAATGTATATGAAAATGCAACAGTTCTGAATGTCCTGTCTATGATGCCTTCCCCTAAATGAACCCTCTCTTTATGCCTCATTAGATTCTCATTTTGTTTTATCCTGTTTACATCCTCTGTTGCTCAGTTTCTTTTCTAATATAATCTTTTATTGCATTGTTCACATTCTTTCTATTTTATTAATGGTCATAAGCCCTTTCTTCAATTTTCCTTTTTATTTTCCTCCCAGTAAACTGTATCTTTCTGCCATATTACTCTATTTGGAGGTTTTCTGTGCAAAATCTCAGTGTTACTTATCATTCAAAATCCATACTGAGAACCAGTTCTTCAAGGAAATTCTTCTGTAGTGTTGGTTTCAACCAAGATAACTCAATAGTGCAAAACATTTAACTTCCCTGGATAATTATTTAATCTTACTGTATTCCCAAGAATCTTCCGCTCTGATCTTCTCGAATTGTCTTTTGTTCATTGACACTTTGAATCACCCCTGTGATGCTGTTGTGGTTCTGAGCTTGCTGCAGGTTGGAGCTCTGTGTTCATGTGGAGTCAAATTGGCACTAATGGCCTTAGTCACAGTTTGCAGGTGTGTCTTTATGGGCTCTTCAGAATATGAATTATGCATCTTTGCATCATGCTCTTCAGCACTGCAACTAATAATAGAACTGAAACTATCAGAGAATACTTATATTTTAGTAAAAATGAAGGTGAACTCATGGGATGGTAATACTTGAGGATCTCAAATGCTTTCATGTAGAAATGTTATTTGTAATTATCTCTGTTTCCAGGATTCTGATTCTAGATTTTGTAATATGCTTTTGAAATACACAGTTGAAGTTTTTGATAAGGGATGAATGAAAACTGACTCTTCCGTGACACTGAAAAATAACATCAGTTGAGGTTTATTATTCATGAAACAGATAGTCTGATTTTGTACCCTCTTGAAGAGAGTGCCTGTGAAATTTTCACTGCTGCTGTCCAGGACTGACCTCAGCTAACTCTCATCAGTGAACTTTATGGCTCCACAGTGTTGTTCTGGTGCTGCTGCTGCTACAGCCAGTGCTGTTGAGTTGGAGTTCATTGTGATATGAACTGAGCGGGAGAACTTCCTGCTTATGACATCTTTAAATTCAGTTAGTGCCCCTTCTACCGTGGGAGGCCACTGCAATATCTGAAGAGCAGAAAAAGAAAGAAATTCCTGCAGCCCTCTTTTGTTTGTACTTCCTTACTATTTTCCTAGAGCCCTGCTCTGAATCTGTTTTCACTGGAAGTGTCACGAATCAGCAGATGGAAAATGCAGGGTGGTTGTGGCTGAACCCCAGCTGGTCACTGAGCCCCACACAGCCACTGGCTCCTTCCCCCTCCCAGCACGAAGCAACTGCTCACCACCAACCCAGTGATGCCCAGGGCAGCAGCCCCTGGACAGCCTTGCCCCAGTTTATTGCTGAGCATTCTGCCATGGCCTGGGACATCCCTGTGGTCATTTGGGGTCAGCTGTCCCAGCCGTGTCCCTCCCAGCTCCTTGGGCATCCCCATCCTCCTTGCTGGTGGGGTGGAGTGAGGAGCAGGCACCGCCTCTGTGCCAGCCCTGCTCAGCAATAACCAAAATATCCCTCTTTTGGCAGCACTGTGGCCAGCCCAAATCCAAAACACAGTCCATACCAGCTAATGTGAAGAAAATTAACTCTAGCCCAGCCCTAAACATCACAATTATGAAGAAATAAACATTTATCAGATGGTCTTTTGAGAAGGTGAATTATTTAGCTAGAAAAATTCCAACAATAACTAAAGCATGCTGCTGACTGACAATTTATTTCATCCTATTGAGATGCAAGGAATTGTTGCATGCTGAGGGAATATTGATCTGCTCTATACAGATAAATGAAATTCCACTTACAATTCTTTGGTTGCTCACTTGTCACCAATTAAAACTGAAGAGCATGGTCATGCAGCAAAAATATTAATTAGCTGTCTTCAGTGGCTGGTTATGTGCTGACCCCAGAGGCTGTGGGCTGGCCCGTTGGATCCAGCTGTGCCTGGCCTTCTTCACTCCGTGCAAGAGCTCTTCTCTGGCTCAAGTCATTCCCTTTCCATTACCCTTCATGATGATGATGAGAGTAGTATGGTGTAGCCAGGTGGGGGGTCAAAATAATTACTTGTTCCTTCCTTCCCCTACTTCCTTTCAGTTTTATCTGGTTGTTACTCATTATTTTTGTGGATATATTATAGTCACTGTTTCTCACTGCTGCCTGCAGAGTCAGTGGTCATTATTTAACAGCTGTGCCTCTACTGGATGTGCAACCATGTAACAAGGTATGAACTGATGAAAAAATATTTGTTCTAGAGTCAAAACTGAACTAAATAAATTATTTGTTCTCTGGATTATCAGGTTTCAGAAAGTCACAGGACCCCTATCAGGAATAAAACTGATTGCCAGAAATTGGGCCAGTATGACAGGAAGAGAAGTAAACGAATGACAGAATGAAAGCTAGGGAATAAGATCAAAAGGGGGAGTTGGTTTGCTGGGAAGAGGGTCTGGTCAGCAGAGCAGCTGAAGCATCTCCTCTTTGGCTGATTTTCCTCCCCATTGCTGCAGCAGAGCTGGAACAGCCTGCAAGGAGCTCGGGCAGTGCAGCATTAAGGAGCAATAGTGGCTCTCCTCGTAGGAGTCAGGTCTCTGGCTCTCACTTCCCTCACCATCAGGAGTTCTAAAAATAATGCCTTGAGAGAAAAGACAGAAAACAAATAATATGATGAGGCTGTATTTTGAGCAGTTTTGTTTACAAATCCTGAGGGATTCTGCTGATGTGTAGTCGTACAGGTGTAATGGAGATCATGATCTGGGCCTCGATCTGAAAATGACATTTCAGTGTTTTGGCAGCTCTAAAAATACTGGCATTTCTAGTAGTAGTAGGCCACAAAAATATTGATTCAGCCACCAAATTGCTTTGTAAAGCAGTGATGGCTGGTTTCGAAACAGAAGCATGTTGCTGCAGGCTCTGTAGTGCATTGCTAACAAGGAAGGAGTAAGGCTGTGGAAAACCAAATATTTGTAGATGGGGAGCATTGCTTAAGAAATCAGTTAAGTTGCAGCTTTCTGGCTGTGCATCCCATTGTCACATAACTAGGAAAAAAAAGCAGTGTGCTGATAAAACTGGACTTGCACTGCAGTTTAAGCTACTCTAAGGCAGGGGAGTGGTCTCTAGATTGCTCTTCCTTAGGGTATCTTTTAAATAAGCCCATTGGATGGTAAAATATAATGAAACCCATGACATTTGAAGAAATTGAAGTGACAAAATACCATTAGACAGAGCAAGCTTACTTTGCACTGTCAAAATTTATGTGAACCTGAGCCATACAAAAGAGAGCAGAAGCACTTACTAGTATTTACAGTATGTGGGCAATGTAGTTATTTTTTCATTAGGAGAGCAGTAAGGAGAAGAAAAATCAACAAACCGTGAGAAAAAATATGCTTTGTTAAAAGTGGTTTGGTTTTTTTTGTTTTGTTTTTTTGTTGTTTTTTTTTTTTTTCCTCAGAAAGAGCTTATTCAACATGCTCCAGCAAACACTGAAGCAGATCAGTGCAGAAGAGGAAAAGCATTTTGGGAGCTGGTGTGCCTTGGAGCCTGTGTGTGTCAGAGTAACACAGGCAGCCTAGCCCAGCTCTGAAACAGGCATTTATTCCTTTTGTGCTGATAGTCAAAGAAATGAAGGAGAGATGAGGGTGAGGAAGGAATCCCTTAATTGTGCTGTTGTCATGCTGTTGTAACCAGGATTTGTGTAATTGTTACTGTTTGTCATGTTCTCTTTTATGGCCTAGATTTCATTGCATTTACTGTTCAAAAGGAACGTGTCCTAACCATGTTTCCCTCCTGCTCTCTCCACAAGTCTTTGTTCATTCTGCTCCCACCCTATCATCTGGTTTATGTATGGTTAATCACCAAAGAAAAGGAAATTACCTACTTCTGGGGTTGTTTTTTAATTTGCGTTTCTAGAAGGATTGCAAACCTTCTTTTAATCCAAAGGAACCAAGAGGGTCCTTCCTTTGTTGCTTCTGAGAAGACAAAGTTAGAGGTCCAGAGTCTTTGTTCTTGTGTGGTTTAGTCCTGTCCTCCTTGGAGCTGGCAATTTCAGTGAAGGGACAGAGTTCAGGATCATGGCAGGACAATTTTGATAGGGAAGTCACTTCAAAAGCCTCTGAAGAGGAAACTTCAGACCAAGTCTAACACCAACTAATGCCGTTGTGTTGGAGCCTTCTCAGCAGAGCAGTTGTGTGAATCTGTTCCATGGAGGTTGGCATTAGCAAGATCCTGCAGGCTGTTCATCCCAACATGAGCCCTGCTAATATCTGTGGTGTGAGGAAGGGGAAGAGACACAGGAGAGTGATTCATCTCCTGTGCCTTGGTAATAGCTAATCCTCCTGCTGTGTGGACAACGTGATTGCCCCCAGATCAGTAATTTCAAACTTGATGAGCCACCAATGAAACTGCCCTGTGAGCAGCACACAAATCAGAAGCCAAGCCAATGATTCTGATGATCATTTCTTACCCCTCTAAAAGTCTCTGGTTTTGGGTACAAGACACTTCTGCTTCTGCCACTGTAGTTGCATAGAAAGAGCTTACTACTATTGATTCATCCCCCATCTTACTTAAAAGCGAAAATATAATTCCCTTTCCTCCAAAAGAAGTGTAATGTTACAACTTCAGTGACAAAGGTGGTCTAAGCTGAATTTAAGGGAAACCATCTGGATGGCATCAAAAGCTGAAAAACTTACCTCTGCTGGACTTCGAATAGGAAACTCAGCATTCTTTTTTTTCTTAAGAGAACTTTGGATACTGGAGTTTCAGTTGAAATTTTATACGAAAAGGCAGGAAGAAAAGCTCTTTCACAAAAAATAACTGCATTTTCCCCAAGATGCTGAGGAAGTGGGCTCAGAAACATACCATGAAAATGAAATTTCTCAAAGTGCCTCTTAAATCTTTGCTGCAATTACTGTAATTCACAATAATAGATTCAGTACTATTTTTAAAAGCTTTTGAAAGTTGCAAGTAGCATCCATAAATTGTGGGTTGTGGGCAAGCTATGAAACCATAGGTTTCCAGGGCTTTTATTTAAATGAGAGTGAGAGAGAAAGATGTAATAAAAGTAGTTATGAAAAAACATTAAAGTTTGCATTGTGATGAAGAGTAACTAAAAAAAAAGGCAGGAAATGCCTGAGCATTTGTAAAAGTTGTCTTCAGGTTGGACATCATCTTGCAGAACTGGGAATGAGCCTCTTTTATTCTAATAGTTGCTTTTTTTGAAGAGACTGGTTAAAATGGTAGCTCACTGGGGAAGCACCTGTAACAGTTGGAGAGAATGGGAAGGTAAATCTACAAAAGCCAGAGGGACCTGTTTAGGCTGCTCTATATTGGCACAGACTTGGGCATTGAGGTAAGGTGGGTGAATGGATCACGGGGATGGGAGGAAGGTCAGAGTGGAATATGGGAAACGAGAGGGAATGAAGGGAAATGGCCACCAAAACAGAGTGTTAACACTGGTGATATTCACACAGGGCCCAGCAATTGTGAAATGATAAATAACAGCATGAAGTGCTGATAAGAGAGCTGTATTTTCACTTGAAAAGGAGAGTATGAGAAAGCAATGTGTTTTTAATATGCTTAAATGAAAATTAGTTCTGTCTCTAGGGCAGAGAACTGCTCTGGGAAGGATTCAAACCAGGAGTTGGAGGATTTTCCTGAATGTTAGTCTCATCAGCCCCTTCCTGAAAGCATAAGAAGCTATTAATGTTTCAACAAGGAAAATGCTACTTGTAGTAAACACTACTTGATAAGAATGCAGTGGCTATTAAAAAAATACAAAATTGAGGAATGACATTGAATTGTTGGAGGAAGTCCATGGAACAACCTCAAGTACATATTATACTGAGGGATTGCAGTCCACTGTCTTTACCAAAGACATGTAGAGAGGAATTTAATCAGTGTGTACATAAGGGCTGAGAAAACAAAACGCTCACCTTGGACTGCTGTCTGATGAATCAACTGTCTGAAAAAGCAGGAAATTATACATACAGAGTCAGCAGAAAACACGTGTGAGAATGGGTTTTGTGAGCTATATGACTGCAACATCTTGTCAAGACAAACCCCAACACAAGGCATCAGCCCCAGCTGAGAAGGAATAATCGTTGGTGTACAGCACTGTGGTACTGTCCACAATTTCACTTCAAACAGTTCTGTGCCATGTGACTGCTTATTATTGGGTGCAGTAGGACAGGAGTCAGTGTCCTGCCAAGATGTGTTTGAAGGGCTTGTGCAGCCTTCAGCGAGGATAACCTACAGAACAAAAAGTAAGGACATGCTGTTGTGACAACAGGCTTCTGAAAGCAGCATCTCTCTCCACCTGGGCCGATGCATTGTGCTAGGGTTTGTCTTGACAAGATGTTGCAGTCACACAGCAAGGGATGAAAGGGATGTCACATAACTCAGTTGTTAATGAAGCAGCTCCTCATTGAATGCTACAACCTGTCATGCGTCTTTCCTGACACGGCATGAAAGAAGGGGCTTTATTTGAGAAGGAAGAAGTGCCAATGAGAAATGAAAAAGAAAGAAGCTGTTGAGTCAAATGGATATTCCTCAGTGCTGCTTGTTTTGCTGTACCAGTGCATTGCAGATAATTAGGTGACGCATTTCAAGCAGACCCCCCACCTCCTCAAATGTTTTGGTAGGTGGGTGATTGCTCCCAGGCTTGGAGGTGAATGAATTTCTCATCAGCAGTTTGGCATCCCAGGCAGTGATGTAGATCTTCTGACAAGAAAATCAATTGCATTGCTAAGTTTCACAATTTGATTACTTTATAA
This sequence comes from Pardalotus punctatus, assembly GCA_013400915.1. Taxonomy (NCBI): domain Eukaryota; kingdom Metazoa; phylum Chordata; class Aves; order Passeriformes; family Pardalotidae; genus Pardalotus; species Pardalotus punctatus. The sequence goes on along the minus strand of VZTX01004862.1, from coordinate 50,559 downwards.
AAAGTCTCTAGAGCAGCTCTCTGTGTGATTATATAGACTTCTGAACTGCAGGCTTAGTCCCACATGCTTCACAGGTCTAAACAATTTGAAGTAATTATTTTGATTAGACATGCACTGAAATGCTACTTCAATAATGAACAAGGCGACGTGCAAATTGTAGACAAGAATATGCATAAAAGCCTTGAAGATAAATATAATAAGGCTAAATTCAGCTCTGGAATTATTGCATGAAGCTTCGTGGGGTTTGTTACATTATGTTTTCAAGTTCAAATCCCTTGTTAGTTTTGGATGTTTTTGCAACGGGAGTAGTTTTGCATATGAGATTCCATTCCATTTCTCTTGTTTCTGATCTATTTTGAGTGATCAAGTATTAAAAATAATGTATATGCATAAAAATGGTAAATTGGGTTTCTGTTAGTAATGAGCCTATTATAGCAAAAAAGCTGTAGACATTTAAACTCATTAAAAAGAAAATATTGACTGTATCTCAGGCAAGTCATCCAGCCATCTGGATCTGTTAGACTGTTAATATTGTGCTCAATGTGAAAGTATGGTTAAAATAAGAGAAATTAGCCGGATCAACTTCAGAGCTTTGTGTTAGTAGGAACAGATTTTTGGGCTGTAGATCAGTCCCCATGTAAAACCATCATTTGTTATCAAGGGTAAGATGTTTGAATGTCATTCTTGGAGACACTCAAAACTTATCTGGGTAAGATCCTAAGCAACCTGAAGTAATTGCACCTGTTTTTTGAGCAGGGGGTTGGGCTAGAGAACTCCAAACTTCCCTTCCAAACTAAACAGTATCATTCCAGGGTTAGCTGACAAGATTTTTTATGTGACAAGAAGGAGGAAAAGCACTCGCCTGCAAGAAAATAAATTTATTTAAAATAAGTGGAAAAAGACAAATATAGATGAATGGTTTGAATATGTTTTGGTGGGGTTTTTTTTGTTTTTTTACTTAGAGATCCTAGATCATCTGTTCGCTCACATGAGATGTACAGATCTTCCCTTAATGAAAAGAATCCACAAACTGGTTTTAAATAGTATCTCACTCTGATATTGAAAAGTGTCAGCACAAATGGTAGGAATTAAGGGGAGGAGAATATTCCTTTTGAAGGCCCACTTTGTTTGAGAAATGAGTTGTAATGACTACTTTTTGTCCAATTCTATTTATTTCCCAGCAAAGACATGAAATTCACAATACCAGAAAATGTGAGCCTTGAAAGTAGGATGAGAAGTTAGACTGTGCAGTGTGGGCTTTCTGCTGAATTGAGGGTGGAATGGATTTTCAGAAACCAGTGGGAGAGCATTAGTTCTTTTTTTAGGTGACAACACTGTTGGATAATTAAGGTCCTATTTTCTCAGCACTGTGGGAGAGTGTGGATATTACAATGCCTGCACATTTTCTGTCTCCTTTGCTTGAAGGTTGCACTCAACCTTTATTTTATGTGTAAGAGAATGAGCCTAGTTTGAATTTATGACAAGTTCTTTCTTCATAATAGTCTGGCATAAGGCATAATTTTTGCCTTCTCTGCATAAAATTCTGTGTGTAGCTTCTATTTTACTTTTTCTTTGCATTGCTTTGTGAGAAAGAGAGCGACCATTGTTCTTTGTGTAGAGGAAAGTTCAAATACCTTTCATTTTTAAAGGTGACATCAGTGGCAGTGCTAAGTGATTCGGGAGTGAATTAGAGTGACGCAGATTGACTGTCACAGCAGAGATTTGTGAACTGTTTCTTAAGAGTCTGTCTTGACTCTTTTCTCTGGGGTCTGGGGTGTTTTAGAGACTTTTTCTATTAATTGTACTTTTTCTATTAACTGTACTTTTTCATTAATTGTACTGTTTTATTAATTGTCCTTTTTATTTATTTTATTTTTAATTTTAGGTCATGCTTCAGGTAGTGGCCAAATATCTTCTTCCTGTGCTGATAAAGAATGCGCCTGTTATTCGTTGTTAGATAATGAGAACTCTGTGTTTTCCCTGAGTATCTTTAGGATGCATTTACTTCCCTTAAGAAGGAGCTAAATTCTGTTTAGTCCTGGGGATTGGTCTGCATGGAAGCTCTCTAGATGTAAATGTGCTTTAGGTTGATGGATGGCACTTCAGTCTGTCTAGATGCAATTTTACAGTAGCCCTTTACCATGTGGCATGTTGCTTTTGGTACTGAGATGTATTAAATATTAAGGTCTGGAATAGCATCCTGTAACACTGCAGCAGGGAGGAAAAGCCAAGGAGAAAAACACAGGAAAGGAGTCTGATCTGATTAAAAAAAAAGGCAAAAAGATTCATACAGAAGTCTTTAGATCTAATCAGGTTAGCATTTTCCAATGTTTTTTCATCCTGTTGGTGCTTTTTCAGAGAGATGAACTCCTAAAATATCAGTCTCAGCTCTGTATTTTTGTGATGTGACAACTTCAGGCTCTAGAGTGGCACACGTGCCCTAAAATCTCATGGCGGAAATGGGAACATGGAGACAGCAAGATGGTAAAATGGAGGAGTATGAAATAAATACATTTTTCTAATTTCCTTTATTCCAGTTAGGAGGTCTGTTTGCTTTTCTTCGATTTCAGCAGAGCTGTGTCAGGCAAGGAAGGAGTTAAGGAGCTTGGCAGGGTACAGAATGGACTGGCCCTACACCATTATGTGCCTGTAGAGAATGTTGTACATCCACTAACAAGCCTGCCATTCATTTTTTCAATAAATCCTGCACAGAGGTATTAGGGTCTGTGAACTGACAATTGATTTGCTGCCTGGAAAATTATTCTTTATTGATTTATATTACACAGAGGCAACCGCAAATCTATAGCAGCCTTAATCAGAGAGAAAATGCTAAAGTTAGTGTCATTCTTACTTAGTCAGGCAATTACAAGTAGGAGAATTGGTTTAGTACCTCTAGGTGACATCTACATATTATTCAATTATGAATCTCAGTAATCCATGAATTACAATACATAAAAGCATGTGAGATCTGGTTAATTAATTTTTTGTAATATGAACAGTGCCCTTTGTGCAAGAAGGTGTTTTAAATGTCAACCTAGCATTTAAAGTGAAATTTGGCACCAGAAACTAAGTATGATTTTTTTAATGAAGATTCTTAGGATCTTTACTGTGCCTGGTATTTTTCTCATATTTTGTGTGAATGGGACAAAATGAAGAATCTTAAAATATTTACAGAGTTTGTATATGTGATATTTTAAAATATTAGTAGAGGGTTTTTTTTTTTAACTTTTATTTTTTCTTCTGAGCTCAAAATGGATTGTGTGTAACAGGATAGAACCATCCATAGACACAGGAACTGTGATTCTGGGCTGGACATTCTTGAACTGTGTTGACAGCACGCTGCACTCAAACAGCAGAAACCCGGAGCTCATTCTGGACTGAATTTCCAGCCTTACCTTCTATTACCTCTATAGGATGTCAGTCCATGGCTGTCATTGCAAACCCTTCCGTTCTGGGGGCTGGAAATGGGGGGTGCTGGAAATGGGGGG
>VZTX01004862.1:0-47052 GCA_013400915.1 Pardalotus punctatus | reverse complement strand
GGGTGCTGGAAATGGGGGTGCTGGAAATGGGGGGTGCTGGAAATGGGGGTGCTGGAAATGGGGGTGCTGGAAATGGGGGTGCTGGACAGCCACGTGTGCAGTGCAGAACCAAAAAGAGTTTGCAGAACATGGGGCTGGTAATGAGGAGCTGGACACTAACAGCTGGATGGAAAAACCTCCTCGTGGTGGGGCTGGGATCTCGAGTTGGACTGCAGAGCTTTGGGAGCACATCTGGGATGTGACATTTAGCCTTTTCGTTTTTTTTCAGAGAAGTATGTCAGATGTACCTCACTCTATTGGTGAAACAGAGCTGGATCTCTGTGGGTTTTGATATGGGTCATTCCAAGAGCATTTTCCTTCTCGAGGAAGAAAGTGTGGGGGTTAGAAATGGAAAACTGTGCTGTATTATGTAAAGCTTTAGTTTTAAAAGTTATTTCTCCTGCAAGAGTAGAATGGAACTTCCTCTCTATTCATGGATTTTGTATTTATTTATTAGCTAAAGGATATTTTCCTGGTTTCCAGGCAGTGGTATCTGGTGTGGCCCAAAGCTTTCTGTGCACCTGGTCCTGCTGACATGGCATCTGAATTGAAATAGTTTAGAAAAAAATAAAATACTCATTTAAGGGAGTGCATTTGCTGTCTCTATAGTCCATCATTCTGAGGTATATTCCCAGGCAATGTCAAAGTGCAGCTTTTTCTGGCTCTATTTCCATTAGGTATTTAAGACCCTTTTAAGTTTGTCTGCTTTTGTCACTGACTGACATAATTGAGAATCTTGAAAAAAATCCAGAGCCCAGTTATTTCATCCTGCTGGTCACCGTTCAGTCCCTGACCCAGAAAGCAGAAATGATGAAATCTGAGCCAAGTCTGTGCTGTGTGAGGGTTTGCCAGTGGTCAGGCAGGAGAAGCACAAAGAAATTGGGAGCCCAAGTCTCCTGCACAGCTCGTGCTGCTCTGTTGTGCTGCAGCTTCAGCTACAAAAACCTGCTGCTGCTGCTTGGCAGCTCCAAGGGATGGCTAATTGTCAAATCTCAGTGTCCAGACCTGCTTTTACAACACAATATGCCACCACATAAAATGCTTTTTCATTCTATTACTTACTGCCAACAAAGATACAGACTTTTAAAAATCTGACATTTTGAAGGGGGGATTGGTGATTGTTGCTGTAGACAAGCAGGTTAATGAAGATGTTACTAAAATGCCTTTTCATCTATAAAAACTTGGAAAACAATTGCAGAAGCCATTCCCTATCCCAGTGTGATTTTGTTGTGTTTGACCAGGGTGTTTGATAAGCATTAGTTCTTGCTGAGAGCAAAGAGCAGATTTTATTTCAGGCATTGCTTTCCCATGTTTGGAAAAGGGAAGTAGCAGGAGGGCACTTAGAGCTGTGGGTCTGATCTCTGTGTGCAGGGGATGGGCGGCTCTCTGCAGCAGCCCTTTGGCTGGCAGTGGAGTCATAGGTGATAATAAAGCTACAGAAAGAGCTTTTGGGCATTGGGCTTCAGGAATTTGTTTAAAAATGCTACTTGAAATTTTTACCCAGTGTGTTCATGACGTCTTCTTCTTGTGTTTTTGTGAAATTCAGGCGGCTCTTAAGTATTCCACTAGAGTACAGTATAGGAAAAAACTACTTCTAGCTGAAAAAGATGCTGTAAGTCATGTTCCTCCCACCCCGGCAGCATCTTTTTGTGTGGAACTGTTGTAAAAACCAGAGGCTGTGGAATAGCCATTTATAGTTAATCTCTATTGCAAGAAATGCAGGTAATTCCAAAGTCATGCAAGGGCAGGAACAGCACATCCATGCTCTGATTTATGGCAGGGGTGTAACAGAAGGAAAGGAAATGCAAGGAGGCTGTTTTTTCTGGAGCACTGAGAAGTCACTGGAGGAGGGAATGCTCATCCCTGTGCGGCTTCAGGGTGACAAATTCAGGTAGCCAAGGTCCGGAGCCTGAGAGGTCCCATCAGTGTCTCACCTCAGTGTCCCTGGGGTCCCTGTGCCACAGGGTCCTGGGGCAGGGACAGGCTGTTCCCTGTGCTGCTGTCCTTGGCTCCAGGCAGCTCTGGGGGAACACACAGCCATGCTCTTCCTTCTCAGGGAGCAAAATCCTAAAAATGTAAGCAAATCCAGTTGTGGGAAGTGTGGCATATTTGTAAAAATGTCATTCGTTTATATGAATTTATTTCCATTTTAAACATATTTCCTTTAATGACTTGTAAGAAAAATGACAGTTGTGAATGATTAATTACTGTGTGATCAGAGGGAAGTTCCTAGGACCAGATTTGGAGACGTATAGAAAATGCCAGTAGATGACCTTTTTTTGGTAAATGCCAGGAGGGGTTTAAAACAAGCCCTTTAGGTCTCTGGATGGGAGCTCTGGGTTTTGTTGTGCTGGATTTTTTTTTTATTTTTTTTTTGTAGGGAGAAGGGGGGGAGGGTTGGTGAGTGTTGTGTTCTGTTATTTGGGTTGGTGGTTTTTTTGTTTGTTTGTTTGTTTGTTTGTTTGTTTTTAAAGGTAATAAGAGCATTTCTTTAGTTTTGGGGGATGATTTTTATGATCAAGTTGTTGAATGTAGTGTGTCACAAGATAAGATGATAATGATTCTGTATGAATATGTTAAGTAGGAAAATATTTTCCTCCCTCTGTGCACTTCTTTCCATTCAGACTTCTTTGTAGACAAAGACTTCTTAGGAAAATCCTCTTATCCAGTTCTTCTTTTAAAGCTAATAATTAATTTCCTGGACTGTGGATTCAATAAAGGAATAAATATTAGAGATTTTTCTTGGCATTAAAAAGCGGGCAAGAGATGGCTTTGTCTCAAGCTACCTAGCTTGGAATTACATCCCCCAAATATGGAGCTACCTGTTGCTTGCTTAGTGTTCAGATTAACTGTTTATGAGAACAGCTATTAATATTTTAACTGAATGATCATGCCGATGGTCTGTATTGTGCCTTTTTATTTCAAAGTCGCGTGAGAAATCAGGGTTTTGGAATGTAGATGCTCTCCTGCCAATGCAGTGGGATGGGAAGGCGCAGCATTCCCGTTCTCCTGTGCCCAGCATAGGGCAGAGTCAGGGGTGCCCCCCTCCAGCAGGACTCACATCTTTAAGGCACTGCTTCATATTTGTAACCTATTCCACGTCCCAGCAGTACAGCACTCTGGAGTAGCTAAGCTTCATGTTTAAATTTACAGCTATCAAGCGGAGTTATTGCTATGGATAAGCTTTTTTTCCTCCTTCAGCTCGGAGGCTTTTCCTTGTTGCCCTTTCCTAAGCAGAGATTATTAACTGACGGAGCAATATGTGCCGGTTGTCCTTTAATTTGGAATAAAAAGGCCACCTGCTGCATTCACGTTATTATGTCCCGGCCCCAGTGAAGCTGAGAAGGGTTCGTGGGGTCCCTGAGTCCCCTTCCAGCAGAGCCCTCCGGGCTGTGGGGCCGGAATCCCCTGACCTTGGTGGTGCTGCTGGGCATCCCAGTGCCCCATAAATGAACAGCCAATTACCCGACAACGAGAGGGATGGCCTTTCTCATGACTCATCACTTCTCCCCAGCTCACTGCTTTTGGAGCAGCAGTTCTGCTCACCGTGTGAATAGAACATTAATTTATGGTGATTAATATTAAAATATTACCAAATATTTTATGCTGGTTTATTACTCTGGGAAGCTTTGGGGAGAGCACTGTATGAATGGGTAATTCAATCACGGGGAGATTATGGCACGATTAGTTTCTTGCAGTCAGTAATGCTTCATTCAGTCATCTGGACTACTTTGGAGATAAATTTCTATTAAAAAATCCTTATTTTTATGCTAGATAACAGCATTTTGATCTCATTAGCATGGATCATTTTCTCTAAGCTCAGCTAGACTCTAGTGTAACAGCAAAAAGCGCCTTTTTATATCAATTAAAATATTTTGTCTTTTTGACCTGCCATATAATTAAGATCCTGTTTACTAAAGTTACTAGCATATTAGAACACTAATTGCATTACAAGCTTACTTTCTTATTTCTGAACTGTTTATGATTTAATTGACTTGATTAAACTAATTTTCATGTCTTTGTGCAATTAACGCATTAATTGAATTTATTTACACATGCAAGTACTAATACATCACCCCACTGTACTAGCAATGATTTTAAAAAAAAAACCATTAATGCCCTCATTGAGTGAATTTTTTGACATGTATATGCAATCTGATAACACTGCAGGTTGGCTTAGGAGTAACACCACCTTTAAGGGTGCGCCTTCCTGCAAGGAACCGAGCTTTAAAAAGGGCAGTGTGCACCACGGGCGTTGTGCCTAAATCAGATTTCATTCTACACAAGCATAAGAACCTTGAGCAAGGGAATAATCAGGTAGTTTTACTCTTTTAGCAATGAGATACCTAATAATATTTGAATAGTTTTGTTATTACTGTGGAGACTTGGTAGTAATAAAGCATAATAGAAGGAAGGATGTGACAAGTATCAGTGGATCAAAATTAGTATCATGTGACATCTAAAGAAAGCTTCTTCTAAGTAATCCACAGTGCAGTGCTGTCAATACTTTTGTCCCGCTGACTTCAGGTGATTTTAATATCTGAAGGAGACAGAAGTCACAGGTGCACTGTTTCAGACCATTTTCAGAAAATAAAGGATTTTAGATCTTAGTGTTACCTTCTAATTTGACAAACACAAATACTGGCCTATAAAGAAAGATGTAACACTACTTTTCAGTCCAGAGAACCCATAAATGGAGAAATACATTCTGTTTAATCTCTTATCTCTTTTAAAAGCCTCTGAAATGCCTTTTCTTTCATGTTCCCACTCTTTATTTATGTGCAAAGACTTGCTTGAGTGGCTAAACTCCCTAAATAGCTACAAAGCTATTGTGATAAGAACAGGAAGTGCTTTTGACAATGTGTTGTGTATCAAATATAGCCACACAAAGGCTTTAGGGTGCTCAGGATGCAGTTTCAACATATGATTTCATGCTTGTAGTGGTTTGTACTTTTATTTTAGCTCCTAGCTATGAGTTATAAAAAGAAGGAAAAACAGAAATATTCCTTAAATGCATTTTGCTTTTTAAATTTTATGTTTATTTTTAATGATAGAAATGCTGTTTATGCATATAACATCCATTTCTTAAAATAGCATGTTTAATTGTTGTGTCTTGATAAATGTTTATTTTTGAATGTATTTTACAAGTAACCGGTTTTGAACAAGTCAAGCAATGTTTTTTTTTTTTAATTCTATGAACAATAATTTTCCCATGAAGGCACTCTGGTAAACATTTTCAGGATAAAATTATACTTTAATCAGTTGCCAGTGGTGCCACTATATAAATATAGAACCAGCAGTCCTGTGTAAAGTGCAGGTCCATTCAAAATGGCTTAGAAAAGTGATACACACTTCTCATGTTTTAAAAAGTTTTCTTAAAGGAAAATACCCAGGTACAGACTTAGCATAGACAAAAGAAAAATACCATTAACATAGATTGAAAAGTAAAGCAAACCTGCTCCACACCAACTCAAGGTGATATGTCTTAGTAAGTTTGACTTGGATCATTTCTTTAGAAATTTTCTACCATTTTGTCTCCTGATTAGTCTTTTAAGTGTCAGTGTGGTTCACAAATGTTGCTTGATCTCTCTGGCTATATCTGACTGTTCCAGGATCATATTGGCTGGGCTTTATTTCAATATGCCATCTCCAGGAGTGGATCTTAGTCATTTGGCAAAGGAAGGTTCTTCTCAATCTTCTGATGCCAGGTATGTGAGCTGTAAGCCCCAAAACCCAGATCTTGTCAGCAGTTCAGCCTGTGTGTGCAAATTCCGTGTTGAATTTTCAGTTGAACGTAGACCCGTTGTCACCCGCTTTGAAACGCTCTCTTCTCTTGGGAGGTGAGATGTGTAGGGATGAGCAGGAAGGAGCGCACGGCGATGGACACAGCCAGCCTGGGCAGGGGTGCTTGGAGAGATCCCCTGGGGTGTAGAGACACCTCCTGCTCGCCTGAGCTGGCTTCAGAGACTGTGAAATAATGCTCGAATTCATGAGCTGGTCCTTGTCAGATGGACATGGAAGGACCCTGCCGTGTGGTCCTGAACATGGACTGTCCTGGATGTACTGTGGCATAGGCAGCCCTGGGGCAGCGCTGGGTGAAACCACACTGACATGGGAGCTTGAATCCCTTCCAAAACCTTGTCTTTTTTTTAACTGTGCCACTCTAGAGTTGTCAGTATCTGTGTAGGTATCCAGTCCAGCTCTGAGTCACACCAAGGCCTTGCTTCCAGCTGTACCTTCTGGTAACGGGTTTTACAAGATTCTTTTTTGTTGTATGGAGGAGATGAAAGTTGCAGTTTTGTTGATGGCTAATTACAGCTTTTTCATTTGAGGGGAAATAAACCTTAACCCAGCTCTGAGTGTGTGCTTCCACTCCAAGATACGAGACCTATTGATGCTGCAGGGGTGCCTTTTCTAGCTGCTGAATTCAACTTACAGAGGGAAAAGTGCCAAATAAGAGCAAGTGTTTTAATTATAAAGAAACCGTTTTCTTAAGTAAGACAATTGCTATGTTTGCAAAATGAATTTAATGTGCTGCACAGTCTACCAGAGTTTTTAATGAATGCTAAGTCAGAAAAAGCTGCATGAAGGAGCTATGGTTGTATTTGCATATTTGCTCAGGATAATTGATAGAATTGTTCAATTAAATATTGTAAAAGGCAATAGCCTAATACACTCTGTGTAAGAAAAGTAAAACCATGAGATTCAGTAATTTGTCTGAACCTTCTGTATATTTAAGCAGTAAGTCTCCATAGACAATGCATTTCTGGGTAATTTTAACTCAGCTTGGGTGGAAATGGGAAACTTTGTGATGCAGAACTCTGAAAAGGTTTTACTGCAGCTGAATTTGAACCAAAACTGATTCCATATGAGCCTAATCTTAACTCTAAATACAAACTCAGATTTTGCTTCTCCCTCTCTGGAATAATATCCCAAATGTGTTATTCAGGATAACATCTATCTTGACAATATAGTCACGTAGATGGGGGTGTACTATATACAATATGTATATGAACATGCTAGCAATCAAGAAGAGGAAACAACAGAAAACCTAGAAACCTAGAAAACAACATTTCTGAACCACTACAAACATTATTTCAGAGCTAATTGTTTTTCCAAGGAGATAGAAAGAACGATAGACACTTTGGAACATGCTTTGCAAATGTTTGGTTTCCCTGAAATAACTCTAAAAGGAGAAGTGATGGATTCACAGCCCTTTAGTGAAGCTGGTGTGTGAAAAGAAGAGAGATGGACTCACTGAAGTAGTCAGACTAAACTGGCTGGCCAGAGTTTGTGTGGTGCATAATCCATTGGCACAGAGTGTCCTGTTCAGCTTTGCTAAAGGCTGAGGAGCTAACAACGTGTCAGTGATGAAATATCGCTAGGATATGAGAGGAAGGAGTTGGAAACACTGATTCCAATCAGTTAAGTGGGGGCAAAAGAACTTACTCTAATTGAAATGCAAACCCAGAGTGTTTAAAATCCTTGTCTGTGTTTTCTCTGCATAGCTTTATGTTACATGCCTTACACAATTATTTACAAGGCTTAATTTAAATGCATTGTTAATGGAAACATTATATATAGTATGGTGTAATAATAATTTATATTGTAGTCTAAATAGTCACTTCAATCCTCAGAGCTATTTACTAACAATAAAGGGTTAATTAGATCTTGTAAAGTTGTGTTTTATATGGCTTTTTTTGCAGGATTCTGTGTGTTTTTAATAATAATCATTTGTTTATGATATGCAACACTTCTAGCCCTGATATGGAATGTTGTGCTTATTAAGGACCATAAATCTCTGAGCCAAGTGACTTTTTGGATGGCATTTTTTTGTCATTCCGAAAAAAAATCACCTGATTTCTTTGTGACATGTGGGTAGGAAGCTTCTTGGCTGGCTAATTCTTCTTGTATTTTGGGGTTTTTTGTTTGTGGGTTTTGTTTTTTTTTTGGACTGCTGGTTTAAGATGGTTGCTCCTAGTATTGGCAGGTCATGGAGATATGTGCCAGCACACTGTGTGAGGGTAGTGTATAAAAGTGTGACACCAAGGGTTTTTGAAGCAAGAATCTAATTTAGATGCTCAGGTTAGGAGATTGGGCATTCTGGGAGCCTCGCAGAATTAGTGCTTTCTAGAGCACTTGAGCAGCATTCTTTGATATGCAGCTAGCCCTTCCCTCTTTAACATATAAACAGTGGCTTAAAGTTAGACACTGTGAATATGTCTGTCTCCTTTTCCCCTTGAGGTTTGGGTGGGGTGGTTTCTTTTGTTTTTTCTTTTTTTGGTTTTGGTTTTTTTGGTTTTTTTTTTGTTTTGTTTTTTNAGTGCTTTCTAGAGCACTTGAGCAGCATTCTTTGATATGCAGCTAGCCCTGCCCTCTTTAACATATAAACAGTGGCTTAAAGTTAGACACTGTAAATATGTCTGTCTCCTTTTCCCCTTGAGGTTTGGGTGGGGTGGTTTCTTTTGTTTTTTCTTTTTTTGGTTTTGGTTTTTTTGGGGTTTTTTTTGTTTTGTTTTTTGGGGGTTTTCTTTGTTTTCTTTGGTTTTTTAATTTGTTTTTTGTTTTTTGTTTGTTTATTGTTTTGGGGTTTTGGGGTGTTTTTGTTGTTGGTTGGTTTTTTTGTTTTTTTTTTTTTTAAGCATCTGGCAGCGAGCATTGCTTTAATCTCTCATCCTCTTTCCCTTTCTGACCTCCTAAAGAAGGTCTTTGGGACAGTCAGGTGGTTTCAGTGATGTGTGTGCTTGTTTTCCTGTCACTGCCCAGATTCCTGAGCCTGCCTTGCAGAGGTTGATGGAAGCTGCTCAATAGTGGATGTCAGTCTGGGAGAAACACATAAACTGGAGTTGGTGCAAATGGTGCTTCAGTTCAAATGAAGGCAGGAGCTTAAATCAGATGTTCTAAGGTTGAAACAGGTCTTGGAATATTTCCAATTTAGAACTCGGGCTCATGGGAATCATCACTAAGGATGGAGTGACTGTTTTACAGGACCAAGACAGCAACTCTGTTTAATTTAATCAGATTAGGGATGCAGGATTCAGGTTGTTGTTGAATTCCAATACTGTTTTCTTTGTGTCCAAGGTTTTTCTGCATTCATTGCAGCTTTTGTAACCTGCACTTTCTGATATTGTTAACTCACACACACAATAAAATCTCTAGGATATAATAGTTCCATTTCTCTCATTTTCCTGAGATCTCATTTTCTCATTTGTAATCCTTACATTCCTGAAACGTAATCATCTCATTACTTTTCAAGAGATATTTGAGACTATACAGAAAAAAAGGAGATTCATCTCTGCAGAGAGCCTTCAGAGCAGCATGGTAGCAGTGCATTCCTCTTGGTGTCTTCCCACCTGGAATTTAATGGCTCGTTTTAGCTTATGAAGCCCTCAGATTTTCCAGCTGGTCTAAAGCAAATGGATGAAAATGAAGAAGAACTTGACACGCCATTCCACACAATGAAAAAGTCCCTAACACGGGCTGCTGTGATCCTGGGACATGGCAAATGCAGTGGTTTGACTCTGGAATGCAACACAAGCTGGTGCAGAGCCAGGTGTGTGTCTGCTGCTGAGGCAGGTACTGACAGCCCAAGGTCAGCAACACCGCTTACACCTTCTAGGACTTTTTGTAGTCATACTCTATTTCTTGGATGCTTTTGCAAAAGAAATTGCATAGATAATATAACTGGGAGTTTATCATACTGTATCAGACTTCTTTTGGGATTCAAGCTACTGTTCAATTGCAAAATTAGAGTTCTTTCTGGATTAATGCTTTTTGAACTCTCTGCTAAGACTTATGGACTGTTATTAAACATGTATAGTATTGTATATTTAAAAGAAGAAATGAATGACACATACTTTTTTTGCCAAGGAGATGAATTGCCCAATCTTGTGTAACTATCAGGCTACTGACACAAATTTTATTTAAAGCACCATGTTTTTTTATGAATAACTCTATCTTGTGACTGTTTTTCTAAAGCATATTTAGTTTTGAAGGAATAGAATACATGAAATCTATGAATGATTTGACAACTCCCTGGTATTATAAAGATTGTATTATTAAATTCCTTTCCCAGGAATAGTTACTTCACATTGCAATGGTTTCTTAAAAGCCTGTGGTGAGAGAGGCTTCCTTCACTCTCTGCTAGGTCATCTCTCATTAGGACATGGAAATTTTACATTTTATAACATCGCTGAGATAACCCTAAACATATATGGTATCTGTCCTTCAAATTATAACTTTGGAGTGCAATTGGATGTGATGCTGTTTGATTTATAACCATTGCAGCCTGCAAGTGACTAGACATAGAAAGAATACAAAAATGGACCTAAGTTGATTCAAGCATTCTGAGCTGAAGGATGTGCTTTTATTACCCTTCCCATCTCTTCAGAATAGAAAACACAATATCTTTTAGTGTCTGGGACAAAGGAAAGACCAGTGTAGTCCTGGGTGATTATGAATCATCTTGTTTTGTCCTTGACACTAAAATATGTGTCTAGTGAGGAGACAGTTTTTTCTTTTCTAGTGTAGTAAGTACTATAGTAACAATAGTATAGTAGTAGTAAAGGAAAAATTGAAAAGGTTACTAAGCAGTTCATGTTTGGAGTAAGCATAGGAAAGAAATAGGTCTAAGGAAGTGTCTCCAGGAATACAATCTGCTCGGATTCTGACGAGCTGGAGTCAAATCTGAAGCTGTAGGGTCAAGCTTGAGAAAGGGCCTCAATGATTGCTGTGGATTTTTAACTGCCCAGGGTTTGTCAGGGCTCTGGAGCCCTGGGCTGCCCAAGGCCTCAGGGGCTGGAGAGGAAAAGCAGGAGCAAAGCCCTGAGACTGCTGCTGCTGCTTTTGGGCAACAGAAAGTTCTGGATCTCCCTTTAGCCTTTGGGAAGAAAAGATTGTGAAATGTATGCTGTTCCCGTGGAACTGCCATAATATTACTGAGATAACTGACACAAATTTCCTTAGTGCAGCAGTGACTTACGTGTTTGACAGTCACCCCACAATGCAGTTCCTTCTGCGTTTCCCAAACTCTGGTTCACCTGACTTAGCCTGTAAACCTTTGTCTAGCACACTATACCAATAATATACAGTATTTCCCACAGCTTCACACGCATTAGTGATCCTCAGATGATCACTTGAGTGATGAAGTGAGGGGAGGGCTGATCTGGAAATTGTAGTAGCACTCATTTTACAGTTACAATTTACATGCTGCCCAGTATGTTTAATGTAGGGAACTGATCACATCCTCTGTTCTCTGTAATCTCATACTTGGTGGTTCTGCTTTTGGTGTGTAGTTGTGTTGTTTTGGTTGGTTGGATTGGGTTTTTGTTTGGTTTCTGGTGTCATCATTCATTTCCTAGTGCAGTGTTTTAGGGAGCTAAAATGCAAAGAGCGAGAGAGAGGGACCAGTGTACACTGTCAATGCATACTTAAACAGAATGGGAACTGTGCAGAAGAAAGGGCAAATTGTGCTACCCTGATAATTTTCTGCCAAATCCACATGAATAAAAGAGCCAGCATGCACAAATATACCTTGGAAAACAAGCCTAGTGGACTAAATGTGCTGACCATACTATGCAGCCTGGGCTTTTTATTTGTTATTGGGCAAGTTTTTTTTTGATCTAAAGATAAAAATGTATGATCTTGAGCTTAAGGTGACACCTGCCTAATAGGGAGCAGCTGAAATGAAAACTAGAGATGAAATGCAAACACTTGCAGGAAACTTTTCCCTCTGGTACTCTCTTTGAGTGATGAGTTTTGATAATCGTGAGATTAGGCATATTATGAAGGTACAATTTCTAATAGACATTGTTCTTTAATCTTCCTTGTTTCAGTTCTCCTTAGTTAAGTCTAACTCAAAGCTGCAAGCTGTGTGTGTTAACTCTGTTTTTTTCCACCTTGACAGACTATTCCTACCCAGGCCCAGCTAATAGGGAATGAAAAGCAGTACCATGCACTTAGCCATGGAAGTCAGAAAACTCTTGAAAGTCCACACCGAATGTGAAGCTCCGTGGTCCAGTTTTTGGAATACTTTATAATGCCTTTTTGTTTTCAAGGAGGAAGTATTTATCAAACAGTGTCTTAGCAGTCTTTTAAACTGTAGGAACAATTTCTGAAAGAAAAGAGAAGAGATGCAATTAGTTTGCAAATGCAAACACGATGATTGAAACCATGTTATGCTTTCATTTAGAATAATGCCAAAAGACATTTTAATGCATTGTTTTGTCCACTCGTAACAATTAGGACTGTCAGCAGAAGTGGGCAATTGAATGTTTAGGTTAAACTACTTCTTTTTTTTTCCGATGTCCTCTTGGATTGCATTTGGAAATCTTCCTTTGGACTTATAATCATGGCCATTGACTGGGTAGCTGAAGTGGCAGAATCTAATTATTGGTGAAATACCCATGGCTATACCTTCTTGAAATGCATCACAACCAACCAACTGAAGAAAGGATGGGGAGTGGATGGATTGATACCAGCAAATGTTGGTAATGGAGGCAATCTATCAGGGAACAAGTGGATCAAACAATTAGAGCCAGGGTTTCTGCCTCAGCAAGTAGTGTCTCTGGAAGAGACAGGAGAAGACAGGGCAAATGAGTGTGTTTGGATTTCTGCCTCGAAAAAAAATGCTCAGTAGTGAAATGGAAAAAAAGTGTACCTGGTCCAGTGCTGCCATGGGTCAAGTACAGACAGCTTTGCTGATTTTCTTCAGTGTCAGTTCTGACACGTGTGGTTACGTACATGAATATGTATTTTTAAGTGCATATAACCTTTCTTCCACATGTTGCATATTGGCAAGTCAGTGTTTAAACTAATGAGAAACTTAAGCTGTTCTTATCATTTAACCTCAGCATAAAACAAATGACCTAATGTGATGACTTGTAAGCTGAAATTCTGCCCTGACACATACCCTGTGTAACCTATTGATTGCTATGGTGTCTCACAGGACATGTGCCAAGTTGTCTGCATGATTTGTATCTGTAATCCACATCTGAATTAACAGGTTAGGCTTTATTTTGACCTTTTCTGACTTTTTTTTTAATTTTATTTTTTTCTGTACTCATTGACTTTTTTAGTGTCTTTATAACACTTTTTCTAATGACAGTAAAATATCTGCTGGAGATGGGCTTAATGACCTGGAAGTAATTAGAAGAGTCTGCAAACAAAGATAACTGCCACATCACAAACAGAACTGATATTTTATTCACGCAAGCTTCTAGCTACTGCAATAAATCTAGATCAGCTACTGTACTCATTAAGTAAAGAGATAATTAAAACTTGAGGGAGTCTGGATAAACCACCTGGCAGAATAACACCTTTTATGAAGGGAGACAGGAAGCAGGTCTGCAGGTCTTGAGAAGACTTTATTAAAATAAGCAAATACTACTCAAAAATGCCCATACACCACCATTACTTTTCTCTCTGCAAGGACTGCAAATTGCAGTGGAAAACTAGAGCCAAATAATCCAGTTCTGTGAAGTGCATCAGCTCTAGGCTTCACTGTATGTTTCTTAGGTTTAGCTGCATCAGGCTAGGTCTGCCTTTGATTGTTTGCTGTTCTGTGATGGCTTTAAGATATTGATCTCTTGACAGGTAAATGAGGTCAGGGACAGTAAATTCTGATGTGACACTTTGAATTGAAGTTTAGTAGAACATGAACATAACGACAGTGTAAAAATATAATTGCATGATTCTATTGATTCTATTTTTGTTGAAGTATCTCATTGTTTTTCCATTTAAAAAATTTTTTTTAGCCTCCTCAAGTAGTCAGGTAGATCTTGGATATGAACTGAGTTCTGTTTACATCATCAGTAAAATCTGTTTTACTGCAAACAGTTTTCCTCAATCTTCTGTTTTCCATCTACATCCATGCAGACAATCTGAAGAGAGATATGGTGTCAAAAGATGAAAACAGATAAACAGCCTGATTGATATTATGTCACAGAGCACAAAGTCTTAAAACTCTGTGTCAGAGGCTGATTAAATACAAAAGATTCAAGAATAAGAAGAAAATAATTCAGTTACCCAAATATTGCCTCTTAAAACTTTTAACTTTTTCCGAAAGTGTGTTAAGTTTGTGTCTAATCCATGTCAGCTCTCTGGTGCATTTATCCTTCTTTTCTAATAGCTTGTAGTTAGAGTTTAGCCATCTGTCAGCAATTAAGGGCTAGGCACTGATTTTCGTGTAGTAGGACACCTTACAAAGAGAGCCATTTGCTGGGACTTTCTCTCTTTAATGGCAAAGCCAAGTAGGAAATCAATCATGCTTTTCACTGGATCAATAACCAGTGTAATGTGGGTTTTAGTATAAAAAACAGCATCAAACCCAAACATTGTCAGTGTGCAGTACATCACCGTGACACGGTGCACAGGTATAAAGGTGATAATGACTTAAGTTCCATTTGAGCAGATAAGTCATGTCACAAATCCTTGGATAGGACTTGATTCTTGTAAAACGGTTAGAGGTGTGATTTCTTCACTCTGATTTTCTAAATACAATGTGCTTTAGAAATGGGAATGTAAATATTTTTTCAAAAAATGAATTTCACCTGAACAGCCTGCATGGGATTTTGATCAGTAGGAGGTAAGAAGATTTTTGTTTGTTGGATTCTTTTATTGGAGTGAGTTTGACACAAATGAAAGGAAGGAGATTGATAACAATTAGGACTGTAATATTTAAATAAAATCCTCCAGCCCACCCAAGCAGTGGCAGTGCAGATTTCACTCAGAGAACTGTGTGTTGGCACCTCACTGTTTGTCAGACTCCTTTCCTGCAGGTGTTGCTGTCACCTCTGTTTAGGGCTGTCCAGACGAGGTAACATGAACCTGTACACGATGGCCATCAGTGCAGTATTGATTTGATGATTTGATGGAAAAAGTATTCAATTCTCAGCAGCCTTTTTAATTCTTTGGAGAGGAACAGCTCTGTCTATTTGCCCTGTTTTAGTGTCACTCGCTACTTGATCTTCAGGGAGAAAGAGGCACGTGTTTAGTGCAGACAAAGAAGAGAGCTGTTTCTAAGATCCAGTTTCTGCTTTGCCCTGATGTGGCTTTGCCAGGTGTTCTCATGTTCTAAAGGATCTGTCTGGTTCAGCATTGTCTGCACAGGCATGGTAGGGAGACAAAGGGGCCAGACTGAACTGAAATTTGATCTTTAAGCCCTGATATCATCCAGGATAAAGCAAAAAGTTTTAAGGTCAATTACAGAAAGAAATTATTTTGAGAATATACTGTTTGAAATGACTTATTTTCTGTACTTGAATAATTATCTCATTAGTAGTACCTAGGGTTGTACCATCTCTTGTGCCAGTCCATCCAGTGCACAGCAGTGCTGCTGACCAGCTGGAGCTGCTGCAACTTGAAGGGCTTGTCTGTATTTTCTAGCATTTTGTCTGCTCTGTTTAAAAACAAAATCAAACTCCAAAGCACAACAACAGAACTGAAAATACTGTAGTTCATTTCTGAAATAAACTACACAGTTTATTTCTCTGTTCCTGGTTAGCTGTGCACCTTCATTTAGAATTGTGAATTGATCCTGTGTGTTCACTTACAGACTTGCTTTAGCGTAAACAATCCAAACCCTTTTAAGTCAATGCAAACTAATTTTGCTGTGTGTGATCTCTGGGTTGGTGTACTTACCTGGTGTTTGCTTTGTGACTAACTAAAGCTATAAAAGCAACAAAAGGTTTTCTCTCAGTCAGTGACACAGTCTATGCAATGAAAACAAAATTGCAAACTCCATATACTCCATTTTAAGATAAGGATGTGATGTCAATGTTTTAATCTATATTTACAGACACATTTGTGCATCCATTTTCTTTGCAACCTGCTGAGAAAGCAGGAATCAGTACAGAATTAACTCTTTAGAAAAACAGCTTACTTAACCACAGGCTTAAACACTTTTCCCTAAAGTAGCTGGAGCTGATAGCAGAAAACAAGTGTTGTATGCAAAATTGAACAGAAAAAGCTGCATTAAAGAAATTAGGTCTTCAAGATTAGCATTTAATCTCCAATGAGTACATGGAAGTGGGAAGATGCAGTAAAGGAGGAGAAATTTGCAGCAATTGTCTGTCAATAGCTCAGAAGATGCAGAACACAGTATCAGTGAGGAGGGTAAACTGCATAAACTCTGCTTGAGAAGCTGAGGAATCCCTTCATCTATACTTTCTTTGATAAAGGGATTTACTTTTGCAGAGGGTTACATGAAGAGCAGTCGGTGTACCTGTACACTCCCATAATAACACCGGGTCTGGGGGTGAAGGAAGGGGAGCTGTGTGTTTGTTGTTTTTCCTCTGGATGTTCCGTGCGCTGCAGCTGCTTTTCATTTGCATTTGTATTTCACGGAGCCATGGCTGCTGTCCCTGGCAGTGGAGCAGCCTCTCCCCGTTGGCCTGGATGGCTCTTGCACATCCTGATGTGTTTAATGGGATTCCCTGGGCTTCAGCAGCTGCTGTGAGGGTTGTGTGCTCTGCCTCCCAAGCATCAGACAGGTTCTCCCTCCGACACCGAGTTGGAGTCAAGATGCTAAAAACCACTGTGCACGTGGAGAAAGCCTGTTTAACACATGCTGGCTCTAAGGGCCCTTTCTCCTTTCTGACGAGGCCAGGTTTCTCTTGGTAAGAGAATTCCTTAGAATGAAAGGGACTCTTTTAAGAGTCTCTGGCACAGGGTGGAATTAGAGCCTGGATTGCAGGTCAGACGGAACTGGGACCAGACGTTCCTCAAGTGCTCGAGTGCGAGACAGGCTTTGATTCCCTGCTAATCAGAACTAACTAGCAGGCTCTCTGTTCTTCCCTGGGGAAGACAGCTCCTGTGTTCTGGGTAAACAAAAGCCTAAGATAAGCCTAAGTTAATTCTTAACTTCCATAACAGCTAACTATGGATTTTTTATCATGAAAATACTGATGTGTTTTATTGCTTTGGGCAATCGCTGCTTAGAGAGGATTTGAGTCTTTTGAAGGTGTTCCTAAAAATAAAATTATCTAAGCTCTTCAAAGTAAAACAGATTGTCCTTTATATTATGTGTATTTAAACAACATTTTTTTTGTAACTGAACAATTAAAAAAAAATTACTGATTCATTAAATAGGTACCTTTAATTTTGCTGTATGAATGGGAAACCTCCTGCTTCACTTCATTCTATCAGGTGTAGGCACTTAGGAGAAAGTCTATGCACATGAAGTGTCTGTATTCAGAGACATGAACCTGCAGTGGTCCCAGATTGCACAGACTATGATAAAACTCCGTTCTCTGTTGGTCCCATGCAAAGAGAATGTATGTTTTAAAGATAAAGGGTGCATTACCAGTAGGTACCATCTGGGAAAACCACATTTCATGTGGTAGAATGCAGATCCCTAAAATACTGAGCTCTCATGAACCTCTAACAGATTGTTGGTTTTTTTTACTGCCCTCTCTCCTCTGCACACTTTTCATGAGCCCTAATTAAGAAGCCATTGCAGAAGAGTCCAGGTAGAAGACAATGTTTCTTGAAGCAGTGTTGCTCCTTGCTGGTTAAATCGAGGCAGTGCATTCAACCTTACAGGAAGAAAACCCGAAAGATTCCCATAACAGGCAGCCATTTGGGGTTGCCTGAAGTTCAGCCAAGTGCAATTTCTTCTGTGTACTTAAAGAGGGGCTTTGGAAAGAAGCTGGGAGTGGGACTGCATAAGGAAACCACCCTATATGTCATGCAAGTCCCATCTTTTTTTTCTTTTTTTTCCCTCCCCTGGCTGGTTATCTCTGGGCCGGCAAAGATCCTTAGCCAACACAAGCTTCAGAGGACTTTTGTGAAATTCTGGGAGTCTGAATAATAGCCTGAATGCCAATCTTTAATGGCACAGGAGAAGGTTGACAGACACATCTGCCATTTGTTCAAATAGTTTTCACATGCTTCTACTTTAATGCACAATACCATCTGTTGAGCTTTTCTGCAAATGGAATTCTTTCCTTCAGTCTACCCACAAACTTAATTATGGATGTGAGGATTGTAGAGGTTAAGTTTTTAAATATACAGCCAGCATTTCTGGAAAAAAAAAATACATCTCCAGTTCTTGTTTGTGTGAATTATTTAACAGATGGCAAAAATGCATTTCCGATATTACCCCTGTCCCTACTGTGGAGGAGAGCAGTGTTTACAGAGGGCTGGGTTTTACTGTTGACAGCATACAGCACTCCTTGGCATGCTTAAATGTGATGGGGTCTGATCCACAACTCTTTCTTCTGATTATTTATTTGATTTTTAACCTATGTTAAAATGATTTACAAAGGCAAAGACATTCATTATTTTAATGAGGGCTAAATTGCATCAAAAGACTTGCAGGGTGCAGGGCCTTTTCACGGAGAACTGCCAAGGATAAGGTGATGTAACCGTAACCTGTTGACCCTTCTAAATACTGAGACTGTGAAGATAGAATTGTTCAGTGAAATGCTCCCATGGAAATTAGTATTAATGTGATTTTTTAAAATCCCACAAAACCAAAAAGATATCTCCAAGCTTTGATGAAATTCCTACTCTTCTGAATAATTTTTTGCTTGCTGGATGAGTTTCTGTAAATTTGCTTTCAGCTGAAGGGGCCAGAATTTGAAGGTTTACTGAAGCATCTTATTTTCTATTGCCACCCCGCTTTCTCTTCTACCTGATCTAATCACTATTGTTTAAGCTCTAATCCAGCTATTATGTGTCTGAGATTGACATGAGAGCTGAGAAGAAGAGAGCAGACTGTCAAAACCAGCTGTCAGCATAGATAGGAAGAGTGTGAAATTGAAATAATAACTGGAATAGCCACAGCATCTGTTCAAAGATTTTGGAGAATTTGACCAGTTGGCATCCACCCAGCCCCAGCTGAGTGACAGCATTTAATATCAGTCAGATACCTTTGTCTTTCATCTGTGTGATTCCTATAATGTCAGGTGCTGTACACTGGGGAAAAAAGCTTTAAAATTACGGAGGAGGATTTAAACCTGACAGTTGAGCCCAACAGGTGATTGGAAATGACAGTAGTTACTGCATTCTTGGGGCAAGAATGCTTGAGATGATATCGAACTTGGGCCTTTGTAGACAAAGAGTTTTATCTCTACTATGATACATTTATCAATGGACAGGCAAATAAGGTCAGCAAATGTCCTGTATCTGATGTATCATTGCTCAGTAACCTCTTCCTGGCACTGAGAGGTGTTGGACAAACAGGACACATGTCTTCTGGAAGAACCTGAGGTTTTGCAAAGCAATGTGGAAAATGTAAAATATTTGGGATTGTAAAGCTCAGCTGTAAGAATGTTTCTAAGTCAAATTCCCTTCCACCCCTAGTCTGTGATATCCAGCCTTTGGTAATAAAGAACATCCCATTTACTCACCTATCAGCAGGAAGAGGTGACTGCAAGGCTTGGAGAAATTCTCAAGAGTTTTTTGATTCTTCATTTGGTCTCTTCTAGAGGCCTAATTTGGGATTTGCATCTAGCCCTTTGTTAGTTCATCAGCTGCCTTGCCTTTGTTCTGATTTCCTCTTGCTAATGTGTAAGGTGCCAGTCCTTCTTTTACTGCATTTCTTCTCTTTCTATCTCATCCTTTAATCTGTCCTTCTAGACATTTTTCTATTATTTACTCATTAATCTTTCCTCCAGCATTCATTTATACACCAATATATTCTCTGTAAATATTTTTTATATTTTGTGCTGTAAGGTCTTAGTAGAGAATTACATAAATTTATTCGGTGTTTGGATACTGACCTTTTTGAGAATTTCCTTTTCTGTTACCATCTACTTTCACTTACTTAATAATTGCATAAAGTAGCCTTAATGTTGGCAAAGAACAAGTGTCTTTGCCCATTTTGTCACCTGAATCAGCTGTGGAAGGTTAGAAGACAATTTTCATCAATGTCAACAAGCTCTGTTCCACTCCTCTTGCTGTGGAGGAAGGAGAGTGTTAAGCAAAATGGATGTAAAGTTGTGGGGGTAAGGGAAGGCTTTATGGAGATTTAAGTTGTGTAACCTGTGAACCTTGACAGGTCTCAACACTATCCGGAAATAGTTGAGCTTTGAAAGATTTGTCTGAATATTGGCCAATTCTATGTCCTTTAGCATATAGTTTTCCTCAGTTTGCATCTATCACTGTATTAAAAGGACTAGCAATAAAAAAATTAAGATATTTGATATAAGATATAGGAGATATTTCAGTACTTTCAAGGTATTCTTAAAGATATTTCTACCAATGGTCATGCTTGCCTTCAAATCCACTACATTGTGGGCCTCAAGCATAATAAAGCACACATTTTTCACTCTTGTGTAAATGTGTTTTCTGCTTCAAATGATTTGTCAGGGGTCTTTTTTGGAAAACAAACTTTCTCCTTGGCAAAATGACTGCTTCATGCCTCACAGCTATTCTTGGGTATCAGGAAAGAATCTAGCTAGAATTAATCTGATTGACATCTTGCTGACAGACACATCAAAAGGGCTGGAAAAGATGTCATAATCTTTGGTTATGTAAATATCTGAATCAAGATCGCTCTGAGGCAAACTGCAGAGCAGATGATAATACAGCCCTTCTATACTACATCAACAATCATTTTGACAGACGAATTTGAATGCTAATATTTCATGAATACCATTTTGGGAGGGAGGGTAGGAGATGTTGTCTGCAGTATGGAAACTTATCACCAAAATACATCTTCATATTGGTAAACTAGGAGCATTTTCCAGCTCTCTTTAACAATTTGTTAAGGAAAAGCAGATCTTTTCTGTCATTGCTTCTTTTGTTCATAGCCACTTTTTTAGTCCTTCCCTGCTCAGAAATTTTACAAAAAGCAGAGAGGAGAGGGGCCTAAATTTGGAGTGTGGTTTAGCAGTGTGGTGGCACTGCTGATGGCTGGGTGATGCTTCTCTGAAATCTTGACTGCTCTGCTGGCTGGGGCGTTGTTGTGAATATATTCAATATTCATCTGCTGAAGGTTGTTTTGTGTTACTTCACAGCAAGTCCTCAACACCACCAGTCCTTCTCTTCATTGGAAGAGATGATTTTTCTTTTCACACTGCTATAATTTGAGAATTTGAGCCCATTCTTGCTCCTGCAAGTTGCAGTGAGACTCCCAGACAGACAGCACTGAATATCCTTTTTGCCTGGTGTAGCTGCCCAGTTTTTCCTCTTGGTTAGTTCTCTGTGGGTTTCCGTGTGACCGTGGGACAGAATGGAGATAGTGTGGTTCTGTGGGAATCCTTTAATGGGAGGAGAAATCAGCCCTGTTTTGTTCTCAGTCCTCCCAGACATGCAGCCTGAATGCAAAATGAACTATATAAATGGCCTTGCTTGAGAGGCTTGAGATAATTGAAGGATGTGTAAATCCCACTGCATCAACTTAAAACAAAACCTCGGTGAACTGTACAAATGGGAGTAGCAATTTCAAGTTGTTTGTAATTGCAGCCAAAGGAATTGTTTTTGTTTGCAATATTGAGCTAAATAGTCACAACCCTTTCTCTTCCTCTCTTTCCTTGATTCTCTTTCGAGATTTTTAGGAAGAAAAATCTTGTGGGAGGTGATGTTTGTCCTGCATTGTCAGGACTGAAGATGTGACAACACAAAAACTAAGCATTGTAATCTGGTAATTTATTTTGGTGTTGTTTTTTGGGGTTTTCTTTTGGTGGTAGTTGAGACTAATTTCTATTTAATTGAGTTGCCTCTAATGCTGATTGTGAACCACTTTCTAAGAACAGCCTGAAAGGTCTTCCAGCTCCTCAGATTTTGCCATTGGGACTTAATGAATGATAAAGCATTTTAATAAGCAGCTTGCAGCTGTGCATCTCCACTTAAGCCGTTAATGCTCATTCTTGCTATCCAGGCTACTTACAAAACTTGTTTTTAGCCAGATGTTCTGGTGAGGTAAGTTCTTTTTATACTAGAATCTCAGCAGGAAAGAGGACATTAGGATTCCCCTATGCTGTATTCAGAATCTACTAGAATGCATAATTTTTATCAAGAGTACCATTTTTATTTTCACGGGTTTCTTTATGTAGCACTTCAGGTCTCAGATATGCTGAGGGGCAAAAGA
Organism: Pardalotus punctatus; assembly: GCA_013400915.1. Lineage (NCBI taxonomy): Eukaryota > Metazoa > Chordata > Aves > Passeriformes > Pardalotidae > Pardalotus > Pardalotus punctatus. The sequence continues at coordinate 24,977 of VZTX01004862.1, read as the reverse complement.
AGGTAAACTTGCACTTTTGCATTTTATTTTTGTCATCCACTTCTTTCAGTTGTTGATGCAGGTGACACCACTGGGACCCTCTGAACAGAGCAGGATAAATGATGGCTATTTACAAAAAAGTGAAAGTGAGCGCTTACCTGTTTGAGAGATAAGTCACCTTGGATGCCATCTGTTGTTCTCAAAGGGATGTCTGCTATTTATTCCTATAGCAACTGCATTTTGTGCCTTTGAGAGCTCTTTAAAATCATATCAATAAAGCTGCTTTGTTGTGAATCTATAAAGCATCAGAGAGGTCATTGCCCTGATAATACCTTCTGCCTTTTAGCGCTCATCCAGTCATCTTTTGAAACAACAAATGAGGTCAGATACCTCGCAGGGAATGTTTTAATTGAGATAGGATTGGCATTTCCCCCCCTCTAACTTTTAAATAAAAATTTTCGTCGATATATCAAAATGGGTCATGAGAGATTTGGTAAAAATCCAACTTCTCCCCTCAGTGCACTTTTTGTTACTGCCTTTCTACATAGGTGTGTTTTGCTTGCAGGTCTAATGTTCGTGCCCTCTAGCAGCAGGAACATGCAGAGAGAATGTCAAATCTCTTGCTGCCAAATGATAATGGAGATTTTCTTTAGCTCAGGGGAGAGGTCTTTGAGGATCTGAATGTTTTCTCTTGAAGTCAAAGCAGGGGCAGATTTCAGAAAGAGGGGCTGCATCAGACACCAAAGCTGTGTTATTTTTAGATGTCAGTGTACATCCCACCTCTGTAATGACGATTTCCCCGAGGGGCTCTGAACCCATGCATCACTCCACTTTTGAACAAATGTAGTTTTACACAAGCCTGAGTTTTATGAAAACCTGCCTCTTTCTGCCACTTCCTTTCCAGGAGAAAAAGACAAGACCCCCTGCAAGCCCCCCGCCCTCCCTATCTTCTGCTTAGTAGGCCATGACAGCGTGTCAGTGGTGTGTCAGATCACTGGAGAGTAATGAGCGTGTGAAAAACTTTTCAGATGCTGTGGCTGTCAGACTTGGTGCTCACGTTTATTCTGCTGGCATCTAATTTCAAATCTGAGCACTGCATCCCACCAATATAGCCATAGTGTTACTGTGTACATTAATCAGAAGTTTCAGATATGCCTTGGATTGGTCTTTTTACAAGACTGTTGCCTACTTGTTTGTATGGGGTTTGTTTTGCCTTGTTTTGTGGGTTTGTTTTATGTGATTTCTCTTGTCTGGATAGAAGTATGTCTGGGCTGAACTGTTTTGTTTGCTCCCCAAAAAAATTCCTTTTGGAATTATTTAGGTCTATGCCTATGAATCAAGCCAATTGACAACTTGTGGGTATTTTGCAGTGGGTACAACAAAGAGCCAAATGTTTCAGGTTTAGAAGAGGAAGGTGATGTGCAAGGAAGTATTTCAAACACTGAAATAACGGCCTTGGTGTTGTGTGCAAAAACTGAGGCTGCAGTGATAAATGCAGAAGGCAGAAAGGGGTTCTGCCTACCTGACCAAAGCCTGGATCCTTAAGAATCTCCTCCCACCACCAGAACTCTTAACCTGAGGCATTTATTTGAGATGCTGAAGTAACAGCATTTGCTTTCCATCAGCCATTTATCTTTGGTTGCTCTCTGGGGCTCTGTGCAGGGATCTGAGGGAAAGGAGCGGGTGTCGTCTGGGATTGTGACATGGAGCCACCCACCCTTCCCTGGGGAACTGGAGGCTCTAGCTGAAGAGAAAGGGTTTGAAGTACTGGAGGTGGGAAAGAAGAAAAAAATTCAATTGCCATGGAGAGAACTGAAACTTTCAGTTTCAAGCTGCAGATATTTAAATCTGTAGTCAAATACATCTTGGCCACATTAATAATGGTAATGTTGTCACTTCCACTTATTTAACTGAGCTAGTGTTTTATGTTTGTAATTGCAATGCTTTTTGGGTTGGGATTTTTTTCCCTACTAACTATTTGGTGAAAGATTTCATTTGCTGAAGGAATTTAAAAGAATTTACTGGACCCACTGATTGCACAAAACTGTGTTATGTTCCTGGTTTCTGCAGGAGCGAGCTGCCTAAGTGTTGGGAAAGACTGTTTGGGATATTCTTACATATCTAAGCAACACTTGAAAATACAATGCTTTCTCCATCTTCTATCTGTAGTATATTTACTCCTAGTTGCCACTGGCACAATTAAAGGAAGAAGCTAAAATTCCAATAGACTTTAGAATATATCCTCAGTCAGTTTTTGTCAACTTAATTTATCAACATCTACATGTGCTGTAAAATCACTGTTAAGTAGTGGATATCCAGCCGAGTAGGGGTTTTATTTTAATGAACTATAGTACATGTAAAATGAACAAGCAATTATTATATATTCAGCTATTTCCTATTTAAATGGAAGTTGTTAAGCCACTGGGAATAAAACCTGGATATTTATGTAGGCAATTACAAGATTGACAAGGTTTTGACATTTACAGAGGCTTTACAGAATTTGTTATGGTTTGTTTCTTTAATCTGCTTTCTATATATTTTTCCTTCTCTCCTCCTTATAGCAATTGTGACTAATTACTTGTGTAAAATGATCAGTGAGCAAATTAATCTTCTCCAGTCTCAAAAGTAATTTTTCTTTAAACTTTGTTGAAGCTATTAGAGCAAAAGCATGTGGGGGGAAAATGGGATGAAAAGATGTATCTGCTCTTTGCCTTTCCTTTGGGCCATTTGATCATTAAAAGGGAAAGGGACACACTTGTCAGTCCAGGGACAGTGGTGCTGGGGTGCCAGGGCTGTTCTGGATCCCCTGCAGGGATGGAGCTGGCCTGGAGCTGGTTCCTGGTGTTTCCCAGGCGTTCATCCCCTGACAGATTTCCTCCCAGAAACATCACTGATGTTCGAGAACAAGAGAAACCCCTTCTCGTGCTGCTGTGTCTGACACTGAGCAGAGCTGGGGGATCTTTTGGGACCTTCCCTCTCTGTCTTTGTAATTCATGTGCAAGTGTTACAAGGTGAAACATCTGCCTTTTACCCATTTTCCAGCCTCAAATTAGTCACTGCTGCCTTGCATTGCAACAGGCAGCAAGTGAAGAGAGCTGGAGCTTCCATTCTGAGCTGGTGCACAACGCCTCAGCCCGCTGCTTTTCACTGCTGAACTTCCTTTGAAAATTACCTGAATAAATTGTTGAAATATTGGGGGAAATTATCCCAAACTTTACCTCTGCTGAAGATATCAGTGCAGCCCATGTGATGTGATCCTGCGTTCCACCAGTTTGGTTTTAAATTCCCTTATTCTGCCCTCACTTCTTTGAACCTATGGACTCCACAGAAGAGTGTGGCAAAATGTTTTGCATTTATGGGCACTTTGGCAGTGTTTATTCCTTTTAATCATGCACATTGATGTGTTGGTAAGCATTTGGTGGAGTCACTAGGTATAAAAATAATAATAGAAACTTCTCTGTTTCTTGTGCTTTGAAATGTACATGGATATTTCAGCAGAGAATGAACACAACTGCAGCTTACAGTTTATTTGTGGGAAGGAGCTGTACAAAAAGAAGAGATTTGGTAATTGAAAAGGAATGCTAGAAATCCTAACAACCCATGTTGCACCCAGGATGTGCAGCAGTTTACTGTTACCAAAACCACAGTAGATACTTCTATGCTCTTTTAACTTTTCATTCTGTCTCTAACTTTATAAAGTAGAGTCACCTAACAGAAATCTATTAGTCTTGAAAATAAAAAGGATTGACCCAAGTCAGATTTCTTTTAGAAAAGCAGAGAAGATGACGTTGCCTCACATTAGTTGCCAGTCAGTGCTGATGTGATCTCTTGCTAAATAAGTTGGACGTCTCATGATCTTACCTTCATTAACTGGGAAGAAATCTCATTTTGGGTAACCCATCCTAATGCATAAGATGAAGGAAGAAACCAGCTTTGCAATAAGACTCTAGAACAGACTCCTGGCCATGCATTGATGTAGAGGCTTTTTTCAGGCACAGAAAACTTTAACGTGTTGTTATTTCCCTTATCTATGCTTTTGTTTGGTTTTTTTTTGTTGTTTTTTTTTTTTTTTAATTGGCATAATCTCAAGGTTATTTTTAAGTAGTTTATTTGTAAATCTGTCATACTAAAATGTTGATCTGAGTTGTGTCCTTAAATGGAAGGTGTGACACTTGAGAGTCAAGTAATTGTTTTGTTTATTAGCTTATTAACAGCGTAGTATGTTATTTCTAATTATTTTGATTTGTAAAGTGTGAAGTCAGCTAATAGCACAGGTTTCACAATGCAGGTCATCAGTGGCTGCTGTATCCAACATTCTTTTCCAGATAACTTATTCTGCATTGCAACATGGATCCTTTAATCTTTAAATAACCACCCCGAACAGCTGGTGTGAATTTTGGGAAAGATTCAAGGGAAGTTTTGTTACCTGCTGTTTAAATCAATATTGAAGACTTTTCTTAGCAGTGCTGCTGTTTTTCTACAGGTGTGAATGCCCTTTTCAATAACAGAACACAATGCCTGGGAATATTTATATTAAGGTACAAAGGACAAAGTCACATGTCCCATGCTTCTTTTACTTTTCTGGTTCATGCAAGAGACTCTTGTGGGTTAAAACACTGGGGAGAGAGGTGTCTCAGCTTTACAATCAGTGATCTCTTCTTAACCCCCCTATTTCCTTGGGCTGTTCCTAGCTCCACTGCTTTGAGGGAGAAAGGTTCTGCAGTCATGAGTTTTGTTAACCATGATCTTCCCCAGAGAAGACTTTCCCATTTCCACGTCCTGGCCTTTTCAGTTCCTCCTGGCAATGTCCTGTTTGCTTGATAACTTCAAAGTGCCAAGTCATGAGCTCATTTCTGAGTATTTAAACACAAAACCTGCGTTTGTCTTCTAGCTGGTGTAGCCCACTATGTTATGAATAATTTATTTCACTGTTGTTCTTGCCTTGTTTCTGGTTAAATGTCTTGCTTCTCTGTTTAAATATTTGGGTTATGAGGGCCTCTTTTTGTGGTGACACTTCCGCTGGATTCAAACATAGCGGGGGTTTAACTACAGTTGTTAGAGGAAGAAATTAAAAGTGTGGCTTGATCAAAGTAAAGCTGTTCTGAAAAAAAACCAACCCAAAACCAAAACAAATTTACAGGTGGCATTTAGTGTGGCCAAGAGTAAATTGATTTCCATTGGTCAAATATCTAGATAGTCAATGTAAAAAATATAAATTGTGGAAACGTGTTGCCTGGGAAGACCGTGTATTCACTGAAGGTTTTTACAAACAAGTTTAGCAGATGTTTTGGTGCCTTATATTGGGATGGAAGTTCTGTGCTGTATCTGTCACATACACAACAATTTAGGTACTTTGGCACACTCTGCAAATGATTCTAAACTAGGCAAACATCACTATTGTTTAGGGAAACCTAATCTTGCACAAAAATCTGTGTTCCTATGTGGGATTTTATGAGACCATTTCACATGTTTTTGGCATTGTAAAGAGATCATAAAATAGGTAAATGTGATATTTAGATTTAAATTTACACAGTGATAGATTTTTTTTAAAAAAACTTTTCAGCACAAATTGCCATTAGTATGTGTATTGGGGGGATACTTTTGGAATGCAATGTTTTTAGAAACATTTTTAGTGTTTGCACAGCCCAGATGTATCTCCTTCCTCATGCACGTGCTTGTAACAAACTTGCTCCTGTAGGTTTTTCTGGGTTTATATTAAATATTAATATAAATATTAACAGCCATTTTGAAAGACAGGTGAGTGGGATTGCTTGTAAAAAGGCTCCACTGAGGATCACCAGTTTTAAACCAGTTTAAAATCCAAGCCTTGTTTCTGAGAAAAGTGTTTCAGAAACATTCAAAAACATTGTCTCCTTGTGTTGTTTGTTTTTTTTCAAATTAACATTGGATATCTGTAGTTGATTTGATGATAAATACTAATATTGATGTGAGAAACCACCTACAGTTTCCCCTTCTCTGTTCGTTCAATAGCAGTTATTGGATTATGACAAGTTATGAAAAGAGCTCTTCTGTCTTGAGCAACTACAGCAGGGTTGTATTTCAGAGAGACAAGAACTTGAAGGGACACAGTCTGATTGGTTTAACCCTTGGTTCATTGGCCAATTCTCATGGAAGCTTTTTTTCTTTATAAATTTACTTATTTTATCCATTCTAAATTCCTGGTAGTCTTTTCCAATATCTAAGAAAAAAATGGCATTCTCTTTTTTTCACACATGGAGATCAACTTTAAAAATGGCTGAATAATCTGTTCTTACAACCTCCCATCTTACTGTCTATAGGCAAAGTAACATTTGCTTTCAGAGTCACATATTTTTGCTATCATTTATTGTCCCAGCACTGGAACAGTTTTGCTTTTGTCTGAACGATCTGATTTGATCTAATCTGTTCTGTCTTCTTATATTGAGATTAACAAGCCATACACCTTCAGGCACAGGCCAGATCTATAGCAGCAGAGCCCAAATGAACCTGAGCACGGCGTCAATCAACTGCACACAATACATCACACAGTTATTCCAAGGCTCATGCTGGGTCTGTAATTGCCCCTTGTTCTGTCATTAGAGCTCCCCTCCAAGTCATTATTTTGAGTCAGCAGAGCTGCAGGGAACAGTCAGTCTGATGGTTAGTGTAGTGCTGAATAGATAATATAAATATCTCCCAGCACAGAAATACAAAGAGCAGGTATTCAGATTAAACTTAGAAAATGGCGAGTTGTTAGCCCCTTTTGGACTCTGAATTAAAACAGTACCTCCCAAGCTTCCATAAGGCTGTGTATTCACTTGGCCTCTTGAAATGGTGATTTTCTTTCACTTAATGTTTGCCAAAAAATACATAGAAACTGGGCATCAGTTGTGCTGTGAGGTTATGAAAACCTTATTGAAAGAATGCTTAAGCCATGGAACTGCTGTCTTGGAAGTACTGCTCTGTAGCTTCTTCAATAAATCTTAAAATGATTCCTGTTGGGTGAGTCTGTTTGCATAAATGTGTGTTTTCAGACTCTGCCTGTACCCGGGTCCTGTCAGCAGCTCTTGGACAGGAGATCAGTGACATTATATAGGCACAAATTTGGATTTTTAAGTACAAATGCAAAGCAATAATTGGTGAGGGACAGAGAAGACACATGGACCAAGCACTCCCAAGTGTTTGAGAGATTTAAGAATTCAAGAGAACGATACACAAGGTGTATGTTATCTTGGATAATTCCTTTGTGTTCTCATTATAGTCAGCAGTTTCCTTCGTACAGGTGCATTTCAGGAGTGGTGGCACTGTAGAAATTTAGAGAATTTTCAAATAAGAACTGAAGTTCTCTGGATAGGTGAAGAACAGAGATATGTGATTAACAGCTCCATACACATTTCTTAACACAGAAGATAGATTCCCAAAGTCACAATGAACACCAATTATCCTACAGAAAACTTTGGATAGAAGCTATAGACTTTTTGGCAAATGCTTAGTCCCCAGAATCCACTTGGATAAAAATGTCAACCAGTGATTAGTACTTACTGTTGTAATTGTAAAAATGGACATTATTTGAAATATTCTAAAGCAAGGCACAAGTTTTCAGACTGAAAATAATTACTTGGATTTGCCAGTGCTGCTGAACTTGATGGTCTCTGCAATCTTATAACAAAGGGGTACACAGTTGTGACCAAGCCAAGTTTATGAGGAAAAGCAGTCTTACTTCTCCACATAATAAATACCCATTTTCATTTTTCTTGATTTGTTTCCCAGGTTCTCTCTTATAGCACGTATAAGAAGCCCACTTATTAAATGAAATCAGAACATTTTTAATGTAGGAAGTGAAGCCATTAAAACAATTATTTTATATATATGCCAAAATAAATCAAAGCCAAATATTTTACATGTATATATGAAGGAGTTGTGAGCATCATGACTGGTGGAATTTCCCGACAGTGAGATTTTTATGGTACTAAGAGTACAAACTGATTTTTGTGTGTAGTATGAATATGTAAAATGCTGACTATTCATAGCACACATTCAACAAATGTTATTGTATCCAGGCTTTAAAAAACAAACAAACCAACCAAAAAAAAGACAAATATTTGTAGTCTAGTAAGTTCCTGTATCTAGTTTCAAAATAAGCTAAGGCTTCTGGCAGCTAATTTCAGACTGGTAGCTGAACAGCTAATTTTGCACAATTTATAGGATTCTGTAATTGTTACAAAATTTATCCATAAAAAACTCATGAGGTGAAATGGAAATTATCTGTAATGCATTAACTACTTTTGCAATCGTAATGCATGAGAAAATCATGCTTGACTGGGATAGAAAAAAGAAATAAAAAACCCTGGCATACAGTGTTTCTACTGCTTGCTATGACAGAACCTTATTCATAAATATATCAACTTCCTTTGAAGAGTTCAGGAATCCAGCATTATGATTATATTTTTCATTAAACTTTTTGAATTGTGATGAGGACTTAATTAAATGTCTCACAGAAAACCATAAAAATAGAGATCTATTTTAGGGCTGTGTCCATTTTTAATGACTTAAAATGTTGCAAATATTCTGTCTGACTCCTTGCACCCACTGGGTCGTCGAGCCTATTCTTGTATATCAATTTATATTTCAGAAATAGAACATATTAACATTATAAAGTGTAATGAATAACACAGGAGTCTAAAATAATTTTGAACCCTTGTTTCTGAGCTCTTTTATTTTAGACATGCTGTGCATGGTGGGCAGTGAAGGTTTTCTCACTGAAACTTGACTCTTACACAGAAATTCTGTTGAAAGCATCCTGTATAAAAACAATGACAGAGTTTAGGATCCATGCTCAGCTACATTTCACTATCTGCTTTTCATAGTCTACGTCACAGCAATAAGTTATACAAACTCATTACGTTATGTTGTACTCTTTAAGGATTACTTCATTGTCTTCCTAAATATTCCTGACTGGTCATCATGCACTTGATATCCCAGCATTGCTCGGAAATGCAGAGATTGCTGATGTGACCAGGTGCTCAGTCAAGAGAAAGGGTTTGCTGCTATCAAGGGTCAAATTTGTGCCTCATAGCACTGTAAACTCCAAACTGGCTGCACAGCACTTCATGCCAAAACAGGAGATCTCTGCATTCATGTGTCTCATTTCAGAGATTATTAAAAGGCTGGAAAGCCTGTATTAAACTGACACACAGCTGAGCATCTCAAGCTGTGGATATTGAAGGTGGAACTGGCTTTCCAACCTGGGAAAGCAGAGATCTATGCTTGATTTCCTGACACTGGTCCCCTTGGAGTTTGAAAAATTGTCAGCTTCAGGAGAGATTATGAATGAAGTTGGTAGAGTCATGGCATTATCGAAGCACCAGAATGGTCAGGATGAGGCAGAACTGTCACCCTCCACATGAGCTTCACCTCTGCCATTAAAGGCCACAGACAAGATAAGAAAAAGACAAAAGAGGGCATGGATAATAGGAATTTTTAAAGAAGAAAATGGAGATAAATGTAAGGCACAGCATAGCCTGTAGGAAAACTAACACAGTGACATTTTGTGACTTGCTTATAATATTTTGAGATGCAATGAATTAATGGGTGACAGGCTCTGCTACTGGAAGAAAAGAAAAAGGAGGCTCTTACCGACTTGAGTTTTCCATGATCAATTGAATCTAAAAGACTGTGTTTCTGGGAAGACCATGAAAGGCGTTTTTATGTGTGCAGTTTGGATACTTGTTTTGCCTGCCTGGCTCTGCAGACAAAAGCTGCATATTTTGATATGTAAGTGAAGTCTTCTCTGTGTCACGTTATTTTTTTTAAAGAGAGATTGAATAGTGCACATGTCAAGAACGGAGAATCCTCTGCATTTTCTTTCAAGCCTTTGTGTACATGATGAGCTAGAATAACCTCACTGAACTGAATTATCCTTCCATACTATGGTTCAGTGAATATCATTATATTTCAGCACAGCTTGAGTGATTTTTAATGCCAAAAACATCAGCAAGAAATACAAATGTTACAAAAATATTGAAACAATACCATAAAAAAACCTCTGGGATCATAAATACTTTACTTTGCAAGGTCTGGAAGGTCAGCATAGCTATAGTGTGGAAAATTAAAATGCTCTCTGTGTGAATGCCTTCAGAAAAAAAAAAAAAAAGGCAGTATTTTAGCCTAGAAATATAGAATTCCTATCTGAAGCTGGTTAAAAATAAAAGCTACTTTCCTGATAATAGAATTTGATGAAATTAATTCACCTGTAATTGTTTTGTGTATGTTAGCTGCACATTCTTAAATATAATATAATTAAATCAGCATTAGAGAAGGTAGAAAATCAGTGACAGCTTTCATGTCAGTGTTGCACTGCACCAGGTAATGTACATCAGCCTAAGATTTTGACAGAATGAAATCAAATGTGTACAGGCAATAACTGATGCTTTTGACAAGCTTTGAATTTGGAAACCTTTCCCTTGCAGGCAGGTGTTCTGTCAGCGCACAGCCAGGCTGTCACAGCACACGGGAACACAGGGAGGGGAGAGCGCGAGCAAAGGAGCTCTGCTGCTGCTGGCTGGGGTGGAATTGAGCAATTAATATTTTACACAATCCTACCTGTTCTCTGGTACTACTTTTCAACTGGAAACTTGTCTTTGTCCGTTAATCTCAGATAACAGTTGTTCTCTCCCTTGGAGGTCTTGCTGGGTTTCAGTGTTCCGCTGCTGAGACATTCCCATCCTGTCTGCAGGCCCCCTAAACAATCACTGTCACAGGGAGCACCAAAAAACAGGTTTCAGTGTAAATTTGTGGAAGGGCAACTTAACAGTTCAGTGGCAAGGTTCACTCTATTTCTTAGTGCATAGATGAATCCTGCATAGCAAAGTAGGATTAGAATCAATTTTAAATGGTTTGTGTGGAGACTGGGGCTGAAAAAGGGTAAGGGTGCAAAGGATGTGGATACAAAAGGCAAGGATTCAAAAGGATTTTAGCAGCACTTACACATTGATTAATTTAACATTTCAAAACTGATTCAGTAGGATTTACCGCAATAGTAACTGTGACTTAATTGTAGATTGACAATAACAGTATTCAAGCTCTAATCAATTCACACACACACACACAGAGCTGTGCACATCTGTACCTGTGTGTGTGAAGGTGCCTCCCAGAAATCCCCCTGGGATTCAGTGAAATGCTCATGCCAAATCCCTTCGTGTTCCTCAGCAGGTGTGGGCTGCACCTGGAGGGGTGTGTGTGTGTGGGGAGGGGATCAGCTGAATCTCCTTTTGCAGTGAACCTCCTAACCATGGGGCCATTTCACTGGGGCTGTGATTCAGCCAAACTCATCATCAAAGTTAACGATATTTTCTAACTCCTGACAACACACAGTGTATTCTGTTTTCAAAGAACATCATCTTAGAGTGTCTTAAAAATTTCCCTTCTGGGTGTTTTCAGCCTAGACATCCAAAGGGAGAGCTGTGAGAAGGATTCAGGAACAAGCCTCTTAATATTATATATTCAGAGGAATATATATGTTATATCTCACAGCAGCAGTTAAGTACACTGTTCTACTTCAGAAACAGCCATCTTTATTTGCAGAACTATAAAGGACAACAGATTGATTCAAACTTTTTATTCTAAGTGGATGCTTTTAATCCAAAGATGCCTTCATTCAGCCTTTGAGTCAGTTCATACACCAGCTCTGGTGTCCCTGCAGTGCCATTCCAGCAGCTTTATGCAGCAATACTCAGTGATGGAGGTACCAAGGCGAGGTTTGATCTGCCCTGAGGCTGGAGGAGATGGGAAGGTGCAGCCATGGGCTTGTTCTCCGTGCTGCTCTCTATAAAGTGTCCCCGGGTGCTGCAGTGAGAGCAGTGACGCTGCTGGCACCAAGGGAAGGGCTGTGCTGGGGGTGCAGTGGAGGCACAGACAGGAGACAGAGCTGTATGAATCCTCAGTAAAGTGCTTGTACATCGTTCTTCACCCTGGCTGACACACCTGCAGTATTTTTTTCCAGTCGGACGTTATAGTAACAAACAGAAAAAACCCATGGTTTTGGGTAAAAACTGCCATTACCTGAATTTGGCTGAAGCCTGAGCCTTCTATAAAGCTTCCCTACCTTGTACACAAGCAAATTAGATTTAAAAATAGCATGCAGGGGTAGAACCATTTACCAAAAAGTCCTGTTCTGCCCTCCCTGCTTTTTATTGCCTGGAAAATGCAAGGCAATTGCTTAATGAATATAAACTACATTAAAGGGAATTTGAAATGAAAGAGGTCTTTATTGCCTCGGAATTATCCTTTTTTTTTTGCCTTAACCTCCCCATAGTAGTACATTTTGCAAACACTGGAAACCTTGCTGGCCTTTTAAACTAAGAACTGTAGGCAAACAGCTGATACTGTAAAATGAAGCAGAGTTTAACTTCTGTGGTTGCTTCTGTTCTGGGTAATTATGCCATCAGTGGGAATAATGTTTGAAAGTGGAAAAAGCCGAAGGTTCTGTCTGGGTCTGTAGCTGATGGAAGCTGGGAATGCTGCAGAAGGCAGCACGCTCCTCACAGGTACCCTCTGTCCTGGGGCACCTTGCACCACGTTACCTGCCCATAAATTATTGCAATTTATGAACTTATTCTGCCAGGAGAACTGAAATACAGTTTTCCCTTCCTGCTCAGGTAAAAATTACATCTCTGATTTGCAAAATAGAGCTGTTGGTCATTTCTAAGCATGCCGTGACAACTGTTCAGGTTGCAATAATTGCCTTTTAACAGAACTCTCTCCCCTCTTGGGCTCATATCACAGAATTTGTTGCTTACCAGCTGTATGGTGAAATTATTACACCAGCTGGTACATGCTTCTTTGTACCATATAAAATTAATTATCAAGTTTTTAGATCTTGGAAGGACACAAGTAATTACTTTGCATTTCAACCTTGTGGAAACTGGTAAGTTTCATTAGGGAAATCCTACATTTTTTCCAAATCCCATATGAAGTCGATATGCATAATTAGTTTAAAATGCCATGATGCTTATGCAAATAAGGGCTCTACACGGACAACAGTGATTTTATTTTTCTTGGCTTAAGATACAACAGGCACTCCGAGGGGTTGAAAGCCATTGACTTCTGGTCATTACTAATTTAATAAGCAGCCCTCACAGTTCCTGCAGATACAAAGGAATCTGGCTTTACATGTGTAATACGCAGTGTGCAGAAAATACTTAGTGCTGTTCTCTTTGAAACCTAGAGGACAGTTATTAAAGTTTTATGGTTCAAATTAAAATTTAAGATTAAAATACAAGATCAAAAGAATCAATTTTTCCCCTCAATGCTATTAGGAATAAGCCTCTTGGAATAGAGGGGCTCAATTGGCTTAAATGCCATGTCCTCCTCCTCCTCCAGAGACCTCGGTTAGAAATAATCACAGCTCACTACAGGAACGTCACTTTTTGTATTTTTTTTAAAGAAAGGAACAAGCTTTTATTACTTTTTAATGTATTAGGCTATTGTAGAGTCATGAAGTAGTAAGTGCTGCTCGGGAACCGGAGTGACGGTTCTGGAAGGAGCAGTTTGTTTCATGAGCGGGAGGAAATCTGCAGCTGTGGAACTGTTAAAGTGAGTTGGAGGATGCCAGAGGATTTGCTTCTTTGTCAAAGCAAAGGGGAGCAAGGGGAGGCTCATGCCGTGGCTCAGTCTGATTAATAACTATCAGAGTGCCCATTTTTCTTAGGTTTCACGCCATTAATATGTCTCACAGTGTCAAATCTGGTTGCCATTTCTCTTGTAAGACACTTTAATAATAAACTGCAAAATCAATGGCACACAGAAGAAACCTTATAAGGAGAAAGTGCCCTGCTATATCTTAACTTGAAACACAAAGTCACAAATCTCCTTTCTGGTTTGTGTATTACTTTGCTGAAACTTTACCATGGTGCTGTGCCCTCGGTGTAGCTCCGTTGTAGGAACCTGTTTTTGCTGTTCCTGAGCATTTTGTCACTGCACAGGGAAGTCAGCAGCAGTTCTGCGGTATAGATCACAAAGTGGTGGCAGTGTTGCTTCATTTCATCATGGAGCTGGCTCAGAACTTGTCCTGCTCCCTGGAAGTGCTGCTGCTGACTCCAGCAGGATTTGGTTTAATCCCCATCGGCACAGCTCTCGTGGGATGCTGTTGGAACAGTATGGAATGATACTGAACACTGTGTTGGTTGCATTGACTTCAAAAATTGTGTCCTATGCTGGGGAATAGACTCAAGCCAGAATGTGCTTAGGGTTCTCCCAGCCTTGAGTAAATAAATAATATCTGTATCTGCAAAATTTACCTTATTCCTGGACAAACACTACCCTTAGCAAAGCAAAACCTCCCCAGGCTCTGCCATTCAGTAAATAGTTATTCACCTATTTTTATGCAAAATATGCGTGTACCTCTTGTTTTTTCTTGCAACTTTAGGCTGAACCATGATTTGGATTTTTTTTTTCAAACTGCAGAAATTACGCGATTGATATCATGTAAAGGAAAACAGTTATCACTAAACTGATCAACCAGGATTAAGTTGTTATCTTTCATTCTTAAACCTTCAAATCCTAAGGCAATAGAAAATTAAGCTCCTGTTATTTCATTGAGGAGCTTAAGACGACTGGATGACCAGCATGAAATGCATAGTAGCATTAATTGAACAAATGCAGAAGTGGATTACTCCAAATCTGCAGAGGACTGCAGAATAAAGGGCATTACCGAGGATTCAGTGGCAAATTCCCCTTACTGACAAGCATTTGTTATAACAGTGAAAGAAAAGCACTGCGTGAAAACCATAAGCTACAAAATTCATTAAGAAAAATCCTTTTACAATGAGGCCTAGGAGACTCTCTCTTATCACAGAAGCCAAAACACGGCCATCTGTGGTCACAAGTTTTTCAGACTTGTGTATTATTGAGGCTAAACTGAGGAAGAGACTGACTATACCAAAATGGAGAGAGAGAGAGGGGGGAAAAAAAAGAACAAATAGGAAAGAAAAAACATTGTTGACTATATATACAAGAATAACAAGGATTGACTAGGGGAAAAAGACCAGTTTCTGGGGACAAAATATGTTTACACCTTATACCTCATATTGGTTCTGGTTTTGTGTATAGAACAGTAGGGATTGCCATTGCTTTCTGTGGGAGGGCAAAGATGCCACATGTGTTTCAGAATATGTAGAAAATAAAACCACCTGTTCCCAGAGCCACAGACAAGTGCAGCAGCTGGGAAGGGAGGGTTTCGCTCTTAGCACTGATCATGGAGAGGACGTGCATCACCTGGTACAAGTGCCATAAACAAAATAAACCTCCAGCTCTGCTTTGCCATCCTTTCCCATTCAAGGAAATGCAGAGGAGCAGAAAACTTGGCTGTTTATCTGGGTGAAACTCACGGCTACAGATTGAACCACAGGCAGGTAGAGGATAACAGGAACTGCAATCCTCTTGGCCTCTGCTTCCTTAGAGCTGATGGGAACTGCTTAGGATTCAGGCAAGCGCTGGTGTACTTCACCTTTTGAATTAACATATTTGCTATTTTGTAACCCAAATGTCAGCAATTTTTTCATCAGATTATTGCTATGTGACCTACTTTACTAAGGGGATGTTTTGTAATGATGACCCAGCACTGAGTGCTGTTTCTCTGAGTTGGATGGAACTGCAATCAGCTGCCTCAGTAGAGGAAAAATAACGTTTAGATTCCTTTTCAATATATTTAACCGTGATGTCTTTCTCCTCTATACTTCACTCTGGCATTTGTCTTTGTCTTTGGCCCAGTAAAAAGAGATGTCAAAATTCAGCTGGGTAGGCTTTGAGGAGAGTTAGATAATCCAGCCTGAAAAGCCCAGAGACATTCAGGAAGGATGGGATAGGGACTGTCAGTCCCCAGGAAGTCTCACTAGCTCTTTCTGAAACTGTAGTGGAGGAGGTTTTGCTTTATTTCTGTGTAGGACTTAATGTGTCAAATGAGGGCTGACCCTTCCCCTCAGCACAGAGGATGGGAATGTGTCTGTTTTGCTTGCCAGGAAAAATTTCCAATCAAGTGATGTTTGGTCCATGAAAGATTATTTTACAGAGTACTCAAAGAACTGTTACATTCAGCATCAGACTGCAGGGGTTTTGTTTATCCAGTAGGTATTTGGATTTAAATTTCAGTACTCTTCCTCTGGTTTCTACAGCAGGAGGCAGCAGCCACCTCAACAGCTGCAGTACAGTGAGTTTAAAGGGTGGACTGGAAAATAAAGTGCAGAAAATGATTTCTGTGGCAGGATGAAATTCTACCTGGAATGTGGGGATGGGTAGAAAGCAGTAGTTGTATTGTCTGTTTGTATAATAGAATATGAAAGAAAGGAAAAGAAAAAATGACTGGGTAGTACCAGGGAGCATCTTCCTCCTCACTCAGGAGCTGCTCACGTGGAGCTGTTACAGGTGAAACACCCACGGGAGACATTTGTGACTTTTTTGGGGAGTATCAATTGCAAGCACCATGTAAAATCAACATGCAGATGGATACACAAAACAACAACCACAGTGTAATTCAAACAGTTTGATAACTGAATTGTCAGTAATACAGACAGACTTCACATTGCTCTTGAAATCACTAACTTTATTTTAGTGGAAAATTAACCGACTTGATGTGGTATGCAGTAGCTCATTCTTTTGATTTACACCTAGCTATTCCCACAATAATAAAACATTAATACTCTAAATCTTTCATTTGGAAAATATTCGGTATAGTAAACTATGCATTAAGGTATCTGCTTGCTTTTTTATTCTCTAGTTTTTCAGAGCTTTCATTTTTTGTATGACTGTTTTTCATTCTGTTTTTGAAATTAACTCTCCAGCAATCCATTTCTCTTATGTTTGAAGACAACAAAATTTTAAATTGCTTAAAAAGAATGTCCTTTGAAGTAGCAGCTAGTTACTATCTTTAAACCCCAAGTCCCTGGAAAAAGTTTTTACTGAGATGGAGAAGCCATAGAATGTGCTTCATTTTTGGGCAGGGTTTGTGTTGGTTTGCTTGTTTGGGTTTGTTTTTTTTGTTTTTGTTTGTACATTATGTTCTTACTTGTACTGAATACAATATTGAAAGGTACTATCAGAATTAAAAAACCTCACCTTTTGTAGATGTTTACTAGAACTTTGGTAACAGCTGAATGATAATTCAATATCTTATGTTGATGTTTATAAGATTTTCANAAACTATGCATTAAGGTATCTGCTTGCTTTTTTATTCTCTAGTTTTTCAGAGCTTTCATTTTTTGTATGACTGTTTTTGAAATTAACTCTCCAGCAATCCATTTCTCTTATGTTTGAAGACAACAAAATTTTAAATTGCTGAAAAATAATGTCCTTTGAAGTGGCAGCTAGTTACTGTCTTTAAACCCCAAGTCCCTGGAAAAAGTTTTTACTGAGATGGAGAAGCCATAGAATGTGCTTCATTTTTGGGCAGGGTTTGTGTTGGTTTGCTTGTTTGGGTTTGTTTTTTTTGTTTTTGTTTGTACATTATGTCCTTACTTGTACTGAATACAATATTGAAAGGTACTATCAGAATTAAAAAACCTCACCTTTTGTAGATGTTTACTAGAACTTTGGTAACAGCTGAATGATAATTCAATATCTTATGTTGATGTTGATAAGATTTTCAACTATAATTAAAAGCTCTCATTTTATTTTGCACATCAACCAGACTTCTCCTTTCTTAATACAAAGCATGTCCTTGCAGAGATTTTGTAGATAGAAAAATGAACATAAGATCAATAATAGTGAAGTGGGCTGGCCTCAGCTGAAGGCCACAAAAAGACAGAGGAGGAAAAAGGTGAATGAAAGGAATAAACTAGCAGGTGGTTGTGACAAAGGGACGGTAAAGACGTTGGCAGGAGCAGCCTGTCTGAGCACATGGCACATCCACAATTCCCTGTGTCACCCCTGAACAGCTCCTCGAGCCTGCTGTGCCCGAGCTGAGCTGCTGCCCTGGAGGGAGCTGGTTTAGGATGCCACAGTGCCATGGCTCTGTTGTTCTTGCTGTTCCTACCTGCCTCCTTGGAACTGGCTGAGGTGTCCATTAGGCAAAAAAAACTCTCTCTTGGTCTTTGGCATCAGTGCTGTTAGAAAATTACTCCAGAGATTTAAAGATAATCTGAAAACTGCATTTATTCTCAGAGATGCTTCCAATCTATATTGGAGTTTTGTAAATAAAGAGGTTTTTCAGCTATTTTACTATTGATTTACATAGAAAACATAGGCTTCTGAAATGAAAAAAGGTTCAGTTGTTTCTTGAGACTGCTGAACTGCATGGAAAACTCAAGCTACAGAATCAGTGGTGTCTGCATGAACACTTGAATCAGTACTGCTGCTTGGAGAAGGATGGTCCAGAGCTCCGAGAAGGCAGGGCCGTGTCCCTGTTCAGCTCAGGGTTTTGGGGTGCCGTCCCTCGAGCGCTGGGTGGGGGCAGAGGCGGCAGAGCGAGGAGCTCAGGGCACGGGGGAAGCGCTGCCCGCTCACCTCAGCACAGGCTCAGCCCCTGGCTGGGAGGGAATCTCCATGGAGAGCTAAAAAGAAAATTGGGTTTTACATTTTCGGCCAAGGAAGCTACTTTGAATACACTTGATTAAACAGAATATTTCATTTTACTGTTTTAATAATAAATCATACGCACTGAATAAATGTAATATTTGTAATACCGTTAAAATGTAATTTCTTTTGTACTGTGAGTGAATTACATGATAGGTGTAACATACTTTTTCTTTGTTCTTGGTAGAGTTTTAGCATGTAATTATTTTCCAATTATCTGATTGTTCCTTGTGCATTTTAATCCTTTTTGGAAATGGTGCTGAGGAGTTTCATTTCAATGGGAGCAAGGGCTTTAAATGCCACTAAGGCCTTGAGCTTAGTCTTAAAATTCTTACCAGTCACTGTTTTTCAGTGTAAATAGCTCCAAAATGTATGGCCCCTAAACACAACGAGTGTTTTCAGTTGTTGTAAATTCAGGATGATACAATGCAGGCTGATGTTCATTTTCTTTTCATCAAGACAGTGATGCTGGTTCGTGTCTGCTGGGACCATAACCTCATGGTCCTGCTCTGGGTTGTGTTCTGGTTTTTAGGAATGGCGAAGATGTTGTGTATTTCAAAAAGAGTTAAACCCTTCTTCCTGGGAAGGTGGTCACAAGTTTTGGTGTGCAGCTTTTAATGATGCTTTTTTCCTGTTCTGCATCTTGTAATCATTTCAGTCAATACAGAGCAAAACAAAGGAATATTCTAACAGATGGATGTATTTCAGTATTACTGCAGGGATGCAATTTGAAAGTGTTTGGTTAGGGTTTTTATTTTGTTCGTTTTTTGAGAATTCTTCCTCGATACTTCTGAAATTGAACTGATAGCTACCAGTAAATCTCTTCTCTTGAGTGGCACAAATCCCATCTATGACTACAGTGATATTAAAAGGTTTTTGTTACCAGCTCTCTCTTGATCTGATCTTGATCTGTGCAGGCAAAGAGAGTCCCAGAGTTAAAAATTGGAAGCATAAAATGGAAATTGCCTTGGGAAATGGAATCTCGTGACACTGGAAATTTGACAATGTTCTGCTTTGTGCTTATCTCCTTTCTGAGCAGCCCAATATCCCCAGCTGTGTTACATGGCCGTGGGCAGCGTTTTGTTTTCAAGGGTGGATCTCTCAGCACAGAGCAGTCTGAATCTTTCTCCTGCCTCCAGTGAACGTGATCTGATGGCATTTCCAACATCTGCCAGCCCTGCGTGGGCGCCTTTGGTCGGTGATGCTGCATCAGCCGCAGCAGGCTGGGTGCAGAGTGGCTGATGGGTGGGGTGTCCCTGGTGTGGGTGCGTGAGAACTGCAGGTTTTCACGTTCTCTTCAATTCTTCATCCCCCAAAAGCCAAGAAAGCTGAAGTTTGTATCAGTGAAGTGCTACTTGATTGTGAGGCTTGGCCCTTAGACCTTCAGTGGGTTATAAATTAGAATATATGGCAGTAAAATACTCTTTTCCTGTTGTAGGTACTGTGATAGTGTGAAATGAGTTGATGCTACTTCCTCACAGCTCAGAATTTTGTGATAGCAACATTGCTGATAAAGTTGATTTAATTAATATATTACTTGTTAAACTTTATTTATTTAATCCTGCAATGGGATGACAGAACAAGGAGCTGCCTCTACATAATAGCCATTTTTTACATGTATTTTAATTTAAGTCCTAATATCCTTTGTGTTTGGACAGCTTGTCTTCCTTTTTATATCTTGGTGCTTGTAATAACTTTGAGAAGATATAGAAAAATAACAACTATATATTTTTGCATTTTTCAGTTTATCAACATGACCATGAAATTAGCAGATTACATTTATTTTTTAAAGTACAATAGGTCCTTGCAAATTCTTTATATAAGTGAAACAGAATTCTATGCAGCTTTCATTTGTAATGTTGTGAAAATTATACATTTATAAACTATAAAAGTCATATTCACAATAAGGATGGTAAGTTACAGAGCAAGGATAGCCCAGACAAAAGAACTATATTGAAATAGTAATTGTATTGATAAAGATATCAAAGCAACTTTTGGAAAGAATGAAGCTTCTTCATCTCTAGATAAACTTCAAAATACAATTGTCATGGTTTTCAACTTTTACAATACCTATTCTTTTGTTTGTATCTGTTATTTTAAAATCTGTATTTCTGTTATATTGTTATGGTCATTTCGGTTTTCATTCTAATACTAGAGAAAGATCTTTCTAGGAGCAAGACAGTGTTTCCTAATAAGTACTTAAAAAGCAGTTAAATAATAATTTATAAAATTTTCAATAAGTATTAAAGTGCAACTATTAAACAACATAAGGAAGAAGTAACTATTTATTTATTGTTCCTTTAGAAATACTTCAGAGAACATTTTTCCATCGTTCAAGGGCAGTCATTGCTAGAATAGATAGGGATCCTTTATTCTGTCAAATGAAAAATGGAAGCATTTTATGGGATTGACACTGTCACTACAACAATGCTGCTTAAATAATTAGTTGTCCTTACTCAGATATGGGATCATTGACTTGGTGGATATCAAGCTGACAAGTCATCCTGTTAAATTTCAGTCTGTTAGTTCCTATTAAAAATTACTTTGATCATTCCCTCACTGTATTTTGATATATACATGTGGAGTTTCTGATATCAGTTACACAGTTGGAATTTTTTTTTTTTGTTACTTCTGGTCACTTTTACTGAAATTCCCATATTAAGGTTTCCCTCAGTACTTACCACGTATTTATAAATAACAGCGTTCTGAGTTTTCATTTCATTTTTCCAGAGATCTCATTGCTCTATCCAGGCAATAAAACCCAGGCTGTGTTGAAAAGCTGTTTCTCGTTTTGTTTCACAGAAGATACTGAGTTCAGACTGTGTAAGCTCTGGGCAGCTCCAGGTGGGTTTTGGAGCCTGTGTGACCTGGTGTGTGCTCAGACACGGCCAAGGCTCCTCAGCAGAGACACCGAGCAAACGTACAAAGGCCTGGTGGGGAGAACAAATCAACTGTAGCATGTCCAGAGACCTTAAAGCACCTTTTGATTTATGTGAGGCTGGCACTTGTATGTAGAGGGATCATCTTTGCAGGTCTCAGGCTGTGTTTGCAGCCATATTTGCACCTTACTCTTTTGTGGATATCAGATGATGCTCATGGGCTTCACTTCCATAGAAGCAACTTTTCACTTATGTTTTTGACTTGAGGTTTGGTATTCCGTATGCAATATTGTTCCAAAAGACAGTCTACTGAATTTCCAAATAGGTAGAACCCTATTATTTCTCATCCTCACTCCGTTCACAGCTCAGCACAGCACTGACATCCATACATCCTGTAGAAATGATTTCCTTATAATAAACACGTTGAAAAAATGTCAATTTACTTCTATGTTTGAAGAGCAGGGAATAAGTCATCCTTTTGCAAAAGAGGATGGCTTGTATCTCATTAAGAATTTCTAAATCTCATTTTATCTGCTCCTTGCAGCAACCTGAGGCTGTTGGTTGGTCCTGACAGGAGATTCTAGGAAAGAGCCTCTATAGGAAGGAAAGCAAATGTTCACAGAGTATCCCTGTGCTGACAGCGAGATCAAACCTGCCATGCTGACTGTAAAGCCTGAAACAGGGGGAGACTAAAGAGGATGCAGAGCCAAATGACTTGCCATTCAGCGTTATTTTTAACAAAAATTGAGTTAATATCTAAAAAGAAAAAGTAAAAAAGTAATTTTTCCTTGCTGTTCTGCCTATTGTGTCTTCACAAATATAGGTGATGAGCTGCGAGCTACAGGTGCATGAGGACGAATTTCCCAAAAGGCTGCTCTTTGATACATTCAGTTTACTTTTCCTGCATTTGTCTCTGTGATCCTCTGCCAGAAGTTCAGTCCTACGAACAGATCTGTCTGCTCGGCCTAACAATTTTTATGGATGTTCATGGTATTCAATCAGATGCATGCAGATGCAAATTGGATGGTTAGATACACAAGTACTTTGATTTGTCTGTAAACCCATCTTTAGCCTGTGAAGTCTCAGTGAGGATTTTTGTAGGTGGAATTTTTGCTTTTCAAAAGGACCCTGAACCTTCTAAACACTTTCACTTAATGGTTGGTTGGGTCAGTTTGTTTATGCTTACTTTCTAGATGATGAAAATCTTACAAGCCTGAAGCTCAGCCTGAAAACATATTGCTGAGGCTAAAAATACTTGCAAAATAATGTAACAGATAAAGCTCTGAAGAAACAGATTTTATTTGACAGTCTTGAGGTTTTTTTCAATGACCTCACAAAAGCATTAAATGGGAATAGCCTGGGGAAGAGGCACTAAATCAATAGGCACCAGTAAATTTGTGAAATCAATTTTTTGCTTTTCACATACACAAG
This sequence comes from Pardalotus punctatus, assembly GCA_013400915.1. Classification (NCBI taxonomy): domain Eukaryota; kingdom Metazoa; phylum Chordata; class Aves; order Passeriformes; family Pardalotidae; genus Pardalotus; species Pardalotus punctatus. The sequence goes on along the minus strand of VZTX01004862.1, from coordinate 2,145 downwards.
AACTGATGCAGTCAATGCTGTGTAACTCCCATTAATTGCCCAGGGCGACAGAAGATTTATCAATTGCTTATTGACTTCTTTGAAGCCATAGGGCGAAAATGGAAATAGCTGCAAAGTTAACTGAGTAATAGAGAAGCCATCCTTCCCAGCTGATGTGTAAATGTAGACACAGCGGATTGTCTGCCACAATACCTTTGATATCAGTGTTTCTTCCATCAGAAGCACAAACAACATTATGGCCATGGCAAGAGTGCCAAGGTGTGGATGGAATAATCCCTGTCCTGATGGGACATCCAGCTGGGGAATGTTCCCAAAGGATGTCACAGAGGGTGGGCAGCCACTGGCACAGTGTGCCCATCCCTGGGTCCCTGGAGCATCCGAGGCCAAGCTGGACGGGGCTCGGAGCACCTTGGGATAGTGGGAGGTGGCCCTGGCCCTGGCAGAGGCTTGGAATGAGATGAGCTTTAACATCCCTTCCAACCCAAACCATTTTTTGATTTTATGATATGTTTCTCTGTAGCAGTCATTCAGTTTTCACACATAGTTGTTCCACAGGAATTCCTGTTAAATTTAGTAGGATGACTCGCGAAGAAGTTACTCTTCCCCATGACTAAAGGCCCCTCTTCATCACTTTGAGCATTTTTATAGTGGCCACAGGCTTCAATTTCTCTGTTATAAATAGCATATTTCACATTTAACAGCTATAAAATCAGCTACTGCTTCTTACATGCCCTCTTCAGTCTTCTTACTTCCCCTGGGTATGAGGTGTGGGAGAGCTCATTAAATTTCTGAGTCAGAAAAGAGAAATCAGTAAACAAAAATAAATATATAAATTAAAAATACACCATCTGTGGTATAAACAGGGCACTCTGAAATGTTAGTTAAAATTTCCATAAATGTGACACATGATAAAAAGAGCAGTAGCACAAAGCAAAAGAAGAAAGAGACTTTTAAGGCTAATAAACTTTGCACTCTAAAGTGACACCTGACACTTCAAAGTGAAAGAATGGAGAGTTATTTATGTTTTCTATCTCTTTAACAGAAAACAAATTAATAGTCTTTTTTTTTTTAACAATAGTAAGTTACTTGAAAATCTAGCATACCTATATAAGCTACAGTGGAGCCAAGGGTGGGAGGAAGTTTTGGCATAAGCTAGGTTTTATATATTTCCTTTTTTCCTAAATACTGTTAAAAAAAACACCTTCTCAGTCCTTTAGTGTCAAACTAATCTTCTTCCTTTTATCTTTAACTCCCTTCTAACTCCTCTTTGAGGAAGTAAATCCACTTAATACCCTTAGCATGAATGCAGACAAGCATCCTGGAAAATAAGTCCATCATGGTCTCGCTTTCCATCTTTCTTCCCTGTTTTCTAGCACAGAAGCTAAATTTCAACAAATTGAAAATAATCCTCTGTAACAAGATTTTAATGGTAATAAATTGCGGTTTCTGCATAAGGGTAAGATCATAAATGCACAAGATGATTGGATAATATATTCAGGGAAGTTAAAGAGATATTTGTAGGTGATGTTTATGAAAAGAGAATGAAGTGGTTTTCAGCAGTTGGAGGCGTTAGGTTAGCAGTCACAGCACAGAGTCAAATTTAAATTTTGCAAAACAAATAGCTAGCAAAGATACAACTTCTATTTAAAAGTGAGAAGATACTGATTCAGGATTAAAAATCAGTAAGTTATGTGATGTATTATTGGCAGACTTATGAGCGTCTTGCCTCTAAACCCTGTAAGCAGAAACTCTTTAAAACCCTGGCTGCTGAAAAGGAGAACGGAAATGATGGGGGAGGAGGAGAAGCAGATTTGGCAAGCTGCATCTTGATGAGCTATTAGGCTTAAGAGTGAGGAAGCAAGAGAGATGCAGCTGAGAGCTCTATCAACCTGCTGAATACTTTATCTCTTCAAAAGAAGCAGATTAAAAAAAATTAAAAATCAGTTATCTTTGGAGATCCACAGCTGTGTAAATAGAAAGCCCTCCCTGGCTGGGGAGTGCAGTCTGGATGTGTTCCTCCAAGGATAATCAGGTTGTCAATGCAATTGATGGGTTCTGGCATTATTTTGTGACTGCCCACACTGGGCTCGGTATGGGTTCGGCTCCCTGCGTGAGCAGGGTGCAGGGAGTGTCACAGGGGGTGTC